>JAMBLF010000060.1:0-506529 GCA_030578115.1 Leucoptera coffeella | reverse complement strand
GATCCCCATTTGTCCCAAACATAAGTCATTTTATTTATATTTAACCATAGTCTACACATCACGCCCTGTAGAGGAGTAGGTAGAAATCACGGATCCCTCTATGTTCCGATCCTGATAAACCACTTTGCTTCATTGACACTCATATACACTCGGCAGTTAAAGGTACCGGGTTTTGATGCAATTTATATCCATATCAAACATTGTAATATTAAGCGAAGTAACTGACTAAAGAAAGAAATGAAAAGTATGGAGTGAGTCAGAAATGACGGCTGATGGAAGAGTATGGAAGCGAGAAACATGTTGCGACCACAACTAATTAGGATAAGGGCAGAGGGATGATGATTGCAACGTTATGATTAATACCAAACGGGACTTATCGCTCATGTTTTTATACTATTAAGTTACTTTTATTAACCCCGACGGTTCGGCTACGTTGCGGCAGCCATGCAACGTTGTTACATTGGTGGCAGGTTGTTAGAATATAGCCTGATAAATTGAGAAAGTCTTACAACATAGTTTTTATTCCCGCGACCATGCAACTGAGTCGAAACGTCGGGTGATATAAGGGTATATATATATATATATATATCTTTATTTAATTTATCGTGATACGACCTGGTCTCATATAGTAAGTAAAATCATACAACATAATTCTTAATATAACTGTAGCTCAGAACATATAAAATGACATAACACACGCTTCACGATTTATGTGTTCACACTCCCTTTTTTATTGTGGCGAGTTAGTCAGGGGCTTGACTGCCTTTCGCCGAATTTATTTTAGTTAGACAACACCCAACGTGAACCGAATCACCGTATACAGGCACTGGCTATTACCTATCCCAAAGGGATAAGCAAAACTTGCTTACGTCACGATGTTTTTCCTCACCGTTAGCGACTGTAAATTATGTACATAAACACATTATAATTTAATTCCGCTTTAAACTTAAGCTCCTTAAACAAATGTACGGTATACATAAATCCTAATTATAAATTATTTTTCCATAGTTCACCATGAAGTGGCATATAATACTCGTAAGAGATTGAAACAGCGCCCTCTCGGATTCATCTTGGCAAGGCTGCTCAGTTTGCATATGAAATTCCCTCAACACTGGTACAGTGTACGATAATTCACGTAAACATACGTAAACTTATTTACACATACATATTCATTAATGTTATTTATTCCTTTTCGGAGAGGATAGAACCTTGGAGATATTGTATCTCATAGGTCACTTTTGAGTATAAATATTGGGTTTGCAATGTCATAATGGAACATTGGTGACAGGTTGGTAGTTCATTGCTCTAAAGATTAAATATACCGTTTAGTTCCTTAGTCACCTCCTACAACACGCCTGCAAGAATACTCACATCTATTAACCTTCTCATACACGCTCTTCCGTTCTTCACGCTGCGTTTATCCGCTATGAGAATTCCAAACAATTTTTTTCCATCTTTGAACTACTTCAATCAATTTTTTTATTTCTCAAAGCTTTAATTCGTCCTTATTACTATAGTAAAAAGACAGAACCAAGTTACATTCAACCCAAATCCCAGACCCATTGAATTTTGTCTACAAAAGCCGCTAAATCCTACACTGTGACTATAAAGTAACTTATTCGTAAGTTCTGAAGCGCATAATCTGGATTTTTGCCAAAAAATTGAATAAAATCCTCACAGTGCGGTCGTTATTCCACCTCAGCACATATCGCTTTTCCAGCCATATGCATTTTCTGCCTTCGACAATTCATATTTAAATACAAATACATTCACGTCCTTTAATCCTTTTCGGGATAGACAGAACCTTGGTGGCAGTATAATGTATCACCTAACTCAACTTTTAGCATGCATATTTTTTATGACTTAATAGAACATTGATAACAGGTTGATAGCCTAAACCAACAGTTCTTTTAACCTCTAGTCCTTTCGTCTCTTACTTACATCAAATCAAATCAATCAGCCTGTACTAGTCCACTGCTGGACGTAGGGCTTCCTAAGGGTACGCCACAAAACACGATCACTCGTGGCCCTCATCCAGCTACTACCAGCGACTTTCTTGAGGTCATCCGTGCACCTGGTAGGGGGGCGTCCGACACTACGTTTGCCGAGACGTGGCCTCCACTCAAGAACCGCTTTACTCCAGCAGTCGTCGGTTCTACGACGGACGTCGCCGGCCCACAGACACTTCAGCTTACAACAGCGATAGACTATGTCACTCGCTTTGGCTTTTTCCTGATAATATTGTTCCGGACTTTGTCCCTTAATGAGATACCCAGCATTGAATGCTCCATTGTTTTACTTACTTACATGCATGCTAGTATTATTTTTATGTCCAAGACTAGCACGGTATACATTATTTGATTACTTTCGTGGCGCAATCAGTCAACCACCTGAACGCTAATCAAGAGGTCCCGAGTTCGAATCGCGGTGGAGGCAGAGCCTTTCCATGCTTTTCTTCTAATTTCCAGTTTGGTTGTTGATTATATTTTGTATTTATGAATATATCTATCTATGATAAGCATATATTTCTTAAATATACGTTGATTACCCTTAACACAAGTCGTAAATGAACTTACCAAGGGGCTAGTTCAATTGGTGTAATAGTGTCCCAAAAACTATTTACATACATATTTAGTAGTTTATAATAAGCAATTACTTTTTATCCACAATTGGCCATCCATATAGCAGAGGCAATAAATCAACCCGCCCAGTTGTTAATTTAAAATGCTTACATAAAAGATTGCGAGGGAAATTGGCGCCATTAATTATTCCAGTTGGCACTTTGTTAATATTTCTCAGTCTCTCGCTGTTAGTGGTGGAAATTCTAGTCTGGTAATTAGGTAGCTGCCTTTCTTTTCTGGTTGGACAAAGACAAACGCGTTTACGACCATTAACACTTGCGGGGTAGTCAGAGGTTCAGGTGTCCATCTCCACAATTGCGAAGGTAGTAATTCTATGGCTACCTCGAACCCACATGTTGACCAGATAGTTAGTACTCAATCTATAGCCACTTTGAGCCATCGTTATGATTAGATAGTTAGTGCTCAATGTGACAGGTGGTAAGCCATGTCGCCATTTACAAGCACTAACTATTACCTGTCCGGGTAACAGGTGGGTTTCCTCACGATATTATTCCGCACACTAGCATTCGGTGTATTACCATTACCATTTACCACCATTAGTTAGCACTGCATAAATAAAAATAATTAGTAATTGTCTGAAAATGGATATTTCATCACTTTTAAACAAACAGAAATAAATTAATTTATCTTTTACTTAATAATACTAATTTTCATCATAACATAAAACAACAACAACAAATAGAATAATAAAATATATATAAGTTCGAGTAATATAACTTTGTGTTATTAAATTCTTATACATAATAATTAAGGTGTACATAGTCGTTAGATAGACCATAATGTAGCAACTAGCTATACGTACGAAATATAAAACATAAAAGTCCCGTACTAGCCGGGACACTAAAGAAAACAAACTAGCTGCCGTTCTTCCCAGCATATCGTAGGAGGCGACTAAGGCACTAAGGGTCAATGAAATTTATTGGGCGATACGATAGCAACCAGTCACTAATGTTCCCTATAACATCACAACCCTAATATTCACGCTAAAGTTATCTAGGATATATTATCATTATTTTATTTATTTTCGACATCATGTTTCATAGAGACATTTACAGCTTAAGACCTACACAATCGATATTTAAAAAGAAAAAGTGAAAGGGGTCAATTTATTTTTTCAAAGCGACCGGGTTCGATTCCCGTACTGGATACAGTTGTTTTTTCAAAGAAAGAATGAATGCAGTTTTTCTTTTTATCAAAATCGGTGACATGGTTCCGAAGAACAAATCTTCTTATGTCTTATAGTTTCAGACTTTCCCATACTGACCGTTTTGAATGCGCCAACCTGTATATAGTAATAGGACAGTATTACATTAATTAAAGTAGCCCCTTGTTAAGTAAATTTAAGACTTGTGTTAAGGGTACTAATCAATGTATATTTAAAAATATAATAATAATATTTGAAACACTGTTACACTAATTGAACTAGCCCATAGGTAAGTAAATTTAAGACTTGTGTAAAGGGTTCTAGTCAACGTATATTTAAGAAATATATACTTATTATATATATATATAAATGAATTTATAGTATATATAATCAACAACCAGACTAGAAAGCAGACGAAAAGCGTAGTTCTTAACTCTGCCTCCACCGGGAATCGAACCCGGGACCTCACGATTAGCGTTCAGATGGTTAACCAATCACGCCACGGAGGTCGTCAAATATACCCCTAGTCCCTTAGTCGCCTCCTTAGACATGTCGGTAAGAACGGCAGGTAGTTAGTATTCTTTTTACATCCCAGCCTAGCATGGGATTACGACCTTTTATTATTTGGGGTGAACAGAATCTTGGAATGCGTTGTCCACTATTTAATGTAAATAAGTATGTATAATATTTACTCCTATATTCACGTTCCTAAATCTGTTTCGGAGTGAATAGAAACTCTTAGATAATAACTTTGGTATTAGCAAAACTATTGGGTTCTTGGCTTTTAGACCTACCAACGTTTTACCTGAAGTGTTTTCCACTTGTCACGTTGGGTATTCATTATATAGTGGTAAACAATGTCACCGTATACGATAAGATCTTAATATATCTATTTATTACACTAAAGTCGCTGCCCCCGACGAACACTATCGTATTCGCTCTTACCATAGAATCGGTTTTATTGAATATTCGTATCCACACCATCGTATTACGCCATATAGTAAATTTTTAAGGTTGGGCAATGAATACTTTTGGATTTATGCATTGAGTAATGATCTTTATGTTTTTATTCAATGGGAAATTTAAGACGATTTATAATGCAAAAGGCTATTACCGAATCTCAAAAGCCAACATTATAGAGTAAACTGCTCTTACGATATTGTTCGAGTGATATATTACATGTTAGTGTTGCATATTTATCACGGAACAATATCGTAGCGCACGATTACTATAGCAATACAGTTTAGTGATTTCCGTCGATCACTATCGTAAACTTAGGTTGCGTTAATATTCACCATAGCACAGACCATAGTATATTTCAGTAATAGACATTTTCTTAAATATCTCATTTAGATACAAATTTTTTTACAAAAAAAATATTTAAAATTTAGTGTAATAATACCCTCTATTTTTGGTATAAATATGTTTATTGTAGATTTGATAGTTTTTAAGATATTCAGTTTTTAGTTGCTGGTGTAAAATTGTTATTTTCCTATTACGATAGTGTTCGTCGGGGGCAGCGATGTGTGTATGAGGAGGTGTATGAGTGTCAATGAAGCGAAAGTGTTTTGTCGGCATCCGAGATCTCTGCTTAGCCCTTTATGGCGATGGCAATCGGGCGTTTTGTGTATGTATGAGCAAATTCCAGTGCTAGTCTGGGACGTCAAATAAATGCCAACTAGCAGTGGCTCTTCGGCATGTCTTAAGAGGCGCTAAATCTGATTGTACAATGTTATATATGTCCAATAAGACAAATGACAGTCAGATAGACGCCATATTAAAACAGGGTGACGTTTAAAGTACCTAAAACCGCCGAGTGTGTTTGAGAAAGCGTATGAGTGTCAATGAAGCGAAAGTGGTCGGTCAGGATTGAGAAAAATAAGGATCCTTGATCTCTGCCTAACCCATTATATGGAAGCGATACATATTGAATTTACATACATACAAATTAATCATCCAATTTGTATGTATGTTAATTCCCCAGCTCACTCAAACTAAGGTTAAATTCCTTCCATTTTCCACCTCATTCAGTATGTTTTATGGCCACTCCCAGCTCATTTGATGGTCACGTCCGGCCACTACGTCTGATAGCTCACGACGTGCCCCAGGGGATATCTCCAGGGATATAGAACAGACTCTGCCAGAGTTTTAGAAAGATGGGATGTTTTAAGATTTTTAAGATAGAATTTTCTGTGCAAGTTTTTAGTAGTGAGTTTTGGCTGCATATAACAGTAGTATATAATATGTATATCATCAATTTGGTGATGAGCTAGTTACTAATGTTCCATATACCATCAACCCCAATATTCATGCTTAAAAGTGACCATGAATTATCTCCAAGGTTCTGTCCACCCTGAAAGGGTTAAAGGACGTGTATCTAGGTCTCAGGTATGCGAATTAGTGCTCTAGTATCTAAGTTGAAGCTAGATAACTTAGCTATGTACTAGATATGCTTGAGGCAATGCTCTAGTGAATTAGCTTTATTGTTGGAAGCTGAAATATGAAACATATTCAGTACGCTGTGAAGTTTATGTTATACTAGCGACCCGCTCCGGCTTCGCACTTCTGGCTATTTAATGGATGCTATTATGCGTATTAACCTTTCTCTTGAATCACTCTATCTATTAAAAAAAACCGCATCATAATCCGATGCGTAATTCAAAGATTTAAGCATACAAATGGACATAGGGACGGAGAAAGCGACTTTGTTTTATACTATGTAGTGATGTTACTGTTTGGGGTGGACAAATCTTTGAAGATGTAATATTATTAGTGATATTACCTTAATTATGTCAACTTTTAGTTTGACGAAAGTGAATAAAAGAAAAAATACATTTGTGTCTACATATATCACTTTGGCTTTATCATCGTGATTGGTATGGCATTAGAACGGTGACTAGTGACTAGCACATCGCCCTTATAGATTTAACTAGCACCTATTTTCTAGTCGTCATTGGATATGACGGGTGAATCGGTAGCTAGTAGTAGTATTTACGTCTCAAGCATATGAGTGAGAATGCCGAGGTGTATGAATGCATATCACAGTTAGCGACTGTACATAGTTTACATAAATAGGAATTATATTATTAATTTTATTCATAGTATGTTAGAGACGGGATTCGAACCTAGGACCTTTAATGGAGTCGGAGGTATTAACAACTGCCAAAGACGTGATGAGTATGTATCTATCTATCTGACTGTCATATGTCTTATTGGGCTGGCCCCTACGTAACCGCCCTTTTATATGCATATATTATATATTATCTTTTCAGTCATATTCAAATGTGAATATGAATATGATTTATAAGATAATATATAATAGATATATGCCATATTGCAAAAAGGGTGACTTTAGAAGTACCTATAACCACCGAGTGTGTATGAGGAGGTGTATGAGCGTCAATGAAGCGAAAGTGGTTTGTCAGGATCGGGACAGATGGGGATCCGTGATCTCTGCCTGCCTCTCTAAAGGAAATCAGCCGTGATGTGAATATATATGTTAAAAAAAGATAGATACTTCGTTTGTAACTAGAAACTAACAAGCAAAATAAATGGTTTTGGAATGAAAAATAGTTTTTATAATTATTTTGATTTGAAAAAGTTTGTTTACCCCAGCTTGAGTTTGTACGTGTACATTTGTACGTGGGATTGGTGATATTCAGTATAGACATTACAAGTCTAGAGTTATAATTAATTTTATTAAACAGTATGTTACACAGTTATGTATATTGTATAGTGACCTTCTTAATTGTGGCTTAGAAATGGTTAGTAATGAAATGGCGAGATGTTTAACTCTACAGTTGACTTTTTTCCTTTAATCTCATGAGGTATAAAAATGTATTTTAAATGATAATAAAAACATTTATTGTTTTTTTTGTAGTTTTAAATATACCATAAGGATGGAACTAAGAACAATTGTTTGCATACCGCATTGGAAATTTCTTTAATGGTATCTGAATAGTTGTTGTAAATAAATAAATAAATATATATTCACTCTACAACATCCCAACGCAGTAGAAACTATCAATCGCCATCTGGAACGATCCTGACCAATCTCTCTTGCTTCTCTAAATAAATAATAATATAATAATAATATTTGGACATTATTACACCAATTGAACTAGCCCCTTGGTATGTAAATTTAAGACTTGTGTTAAGGCTACTAGTAAACCTAAATTTAAGAAATATATACTTATTATATATAGATAAATACATATATAGCATATATAATCAACGACCAGACTGGAAAACAATAGAAAAGCGTAGTTCTTAACTCTGCCTCCACCGGAAATCGAACCCGGGACCTCACGATAGCTTTCAGGTGGTTAACCAACCGCGCCACGGAGGTCGTCAAATATTTTAGGGCTAATGATCACGTATATTAGAAGACACTCGTGACGTCACTCAGGCTTTTAATCGTATATGTGTATATATATATGATTAAAAGCCTGAGTTTTAGGGCTAATGATTACGTATATTAAAAGACACTAGTGACGTCACTCAGACTTTTAATCAGCATGAGGCTCACGTGCCATAGCAAGTCCTGAGTACAGCTGAGAGCCTCCGAATCAGTGCACAGCACATCGGAGGAAATTGAGAGGGCGCGCCCGAGGAATAGCAATCAGGAGAGGGTTGATAAAGAATGTGAGGGAAGGGAATATTGTATAGTTATATGTGTATTGTATACTTGTGAGGTTGTTGAAAGGTTTTGTGGTAGGGAAATAATATAAAGATATAAATAAAACAATAAATAATGGGTTTATAAGAATGTAAGGAAAACAAATGTCGTATATAAAAGGTTAAACTTGTGTGTGAAGGCTGTTAAAACGTTCTAACATCTACTAGGTCAGTTTTTAGCATGAAAATTGGAATTATGATGTCATATGGAATATTAGTGACAGGTTGATAGCCCTTCGATCAATAGGATTCCTTTACTTCTAGTCCCTTCCGAAGCCAAGGTGGGAAGAACGGCAGCTAGTTAGCATTCTTTTAATATCCCAGAAAGCACAGGACCCTGAATTTTCGAGGTAGTGAAAGATACATGTTTACTTGGTGGTAATAGGCACTTCTAACGTCAACCTTTTTCAATATTTCGTCTATCTGAACGTTAAACTTCTTATTTAACCACCCTTCCACCTCATCCACTGATATTATTTCAATAATATATTTTAAGTGCTAGTAAAAAGCTTATATTACATTATTATTAATATTTTATCCCTAATTTTCTTATGTATATTTATAAGACTTGCAATTATGATTAAGTTCTGATATTGTGTAAAATAATAAGTATTTGTAATTACTAAAGACTGTTTGCTTATAAATACTTAAACAAGTATATATAAATTATTTAAACCTCCACTGGGTTTTAAGGTTTTAATTATGTTTTTAATCAGGCTGTCTATATAAAATTCAGCGTCGACTCGCGAAGATTCTACGAAACTTCGTAGTCTGGTTTGGGGCGAAATTGACGAAAGGGTCGCGAAGTTAATTCATTAACGCGTACTACGACACTACTGGGAAAAGAACTTTCAATCTGCTATGCTACGTTTAGTGCTCCTTCGTAGTATAAGATGTTTATAAGGAAAAGGCTTGTTGTTTGAAGGAATTTCTCTGTTTTATAGCTTAGTGGAATTCGTTAGAATATGGAATTGAAAATAATTTGTTGTTAGTAACATAAATGTATAAACTTCAAAGTGACTCTTACATTTATAATTGCACATTTATAATGGTTGCAGCTACTGTAGGATATCTTGTTTCTGTATATATTTCTTTGTAAAGCTAATTCTTTGTTTATAATATATAAGTCCTGTTTCCTTGTAAAATTAAATATCTTGTTTATATTAGTTTACATACATACGTTCACGTCTATTTATCTCTTTCGGTGTGGACAGAACCTTGGAGACATGAAAGATTTCCCTGGTCAGTTATTAGCATAAAATTGGGGTTGTGACGTCTTATGAAAAATTAATGTTAAAAAATTAATACCCCTCGTCTCTTAGTTACCTTTTTCGACATCCCGGGAAGAACGGCAGATAGTTCTTTTATAGATTTATTCTGTTAAAATATTAAACAACATGACATATAGCTAATGCCTATATAACAAATGATATATTTTGGGACACTAAGACTTAAATATTAAAACCAATCACTGTTTTTGTTAGAAAAAATAAGGCTTTTATTAATACCGCATTACATTCTGTACAGTCAAACAACCAATAGCAAATATACAATATTTTTATATAAAGTACTAAATTTTATACATACAGTATATTTATGACAAATTGGAGACATTCTTCTCAAGACAGGTGTACGTAGTGGGAAAAACAGAAGAGCATGTTAGAAGGTTAATGGGTGTTAGTGAATCAAGATAAATTTGTTGGGATCGTTCCAGGTAGCGATCGATAGTCTCTGCCTATCCCGTTAGAGATGTAGAGGCGTGAATATAAGTATGTACATCCGTCTCCTTCTGAAAGGTTAGAGAGAGATCATCGATCTACATTTATTGATTCATGATACATCTCTTTTCTGTCTTTAACGTTCATACACCTCAAATACAAATACCCACACGGCGGTTATAGGTACCTCTGACGTCTGTATAATATGTCTGTTGGGGTAAGCACAGACTCGGGAACTGAATATGTTTTCGATTACTTTTACCTTTATATAACTATTAACTCCGCCAACGCAATTTCCAGTACATATTATTTACTCCTTTAGTCACCTCTTACGACATAGCATAAAGAAAGGCACATAGTCTAGGTACTGCTTGCAATAACAACTATAGGTTCTCTATTAACCTGTACTTGTCTTTGACGTTACTAGAATTTAATTAACTGCCTTTCAACCCTGTATTTTGAAGGTGACAACGGCCAATGGAATAAACTGAATGATGGACTAGCTACCTGTAAGAAATATTTGTGAATTTCTTGCTTCTTTTGTCTACCTCGAAAGCGATTATTTATCATACTTCTGCCCTGTGCTAGTCTGGGACGTAAAAAGAAAGATAATTAGCTGCCATTCTTCCCTGCATGTCATAGAAGGCGACTAAGAGACTAGGGATAGATAAAATTTATTGTACGATGGGCTAGCAACTTGTCACCAATGTTCCATTATGACAACGTAACCCTCAATATTCAAGGTAAAAAGTGACCTAGGAGACATTATATTTACAAGGTTCTGTAATGCTGTATAAATTGTGAATTTATATGTACGTATAATTTGTTACTGACGGTACATGTTAATTAAGAATACACAAAAGATTCCTTGCGAAATTGACTCCATAAATTATAACCAAAGCACTTGCTTGACACTCCACTTGTCCTCCGTTCATTGTAGCTTTGTTCTAATTAAAATGGACTTACGATGTGTCCTTATAAATTACACGAAGATGGAGATATTATTATTAAACAAAAACATTCATACAACAGGGTAAGCATACATACATTCACAACTTCTTATCCCTTTCGGGGTGGACAGAACCTTGGTGATGATAATATCGTAATGTTCGTTTTTAGCATTAATATTGGGGTTGTGATGTTATATGAAACATTGATAGGTTCCTAGCCCATCGCTCAACAGATTCCATTTACCGCTAGTTTATTTACTTCTTAGTTGCCTCCTACGACATGCTGGGAAGAACGGCAGCTAGTTAGCTCTATATTTTTGCCCTTTGAAATAGCAGAGATTTATAATTGAGCCTCTTTAGTTCTCGTAAGCCCAATTTGACAGTCAGAACCATATCATCCACCTATTTGAAATATTATAATTCTAATAGAGAAAACAATCGCCAAAAGCCAACGCTTCAAATTGGTCGGGTTATTTTAGAAAAGTAATTAGCTAGCTGCCTTTCTTTTCTGGTTGGACAAAGACAAACGCGTTCACGACCATTAACCCATGCGGGGTAGTCAGAGGTTCAGGTGTCCATCTTCGCAATCGCGGAGGTAGTAATTCTATGGCCACTTTGAACCAACGTTATGATTATATAGTTAGTGCTCAATGTAACAGGTGACAAACCATGCCACCATTTACAACACGTAGGTTTCCTCACGATGTTTTTCGTTCACCGTAGTATTCGACGCACTTTGAAAATGTATTTTCATTACGAAAATGTACATAGTAATTCAATAACCTTCATCTCCATTGGTACATGCTCAAACGGGATTTGAACCATGTGCCCACTGATACAGAGTCAAGCCCCAATGAACTGAGCTACGTACAAATTTCTGGTTGGGTGATGTGACTGAAGGATTCATTGAATTTTACAAATGTATGTATTTTTCGTACCCTTATTTATCTTATGCCATAACAGTTTAAATCACATTTAGTTGCCACACTGTCTATGTTTTAAACCAGCAATGAATATTTAAGTAATGGTTCTGAATATTGATATTGCATCATTTTTAAACACACAGAAATAAATTGATTTATTAATTACTTAATAATAATTATTTTCATCATAATAAGTCGATAGAATAATAACAAAATAAGTTCGTATAATAAAGCTTAGTGTTATTATATTCTTATACATAATAAGAATTATAATATTGTAGGACATTATTACACCAATTGAATTAGCCCCTTGCTAAGTTCATTTAAGCCTTGTGTTAAGGGTAGTAGTCAACGTATATTTAAGAGATATATACTTATTATATATAGATAAATACATATATAGCATATACGAGAATAATCAACGACCAGATTGGAAAGCAAAAGAAAAGCGTACCTAGTTCTTAACTCTGACTCCACCAGGAAAGAATCGTATCCCTCACGATTAGCGTTCAGGCGTCTAACCAATCGCGCCACGGAGGTCGTCCATAATAGTCATGGTGTACATACTTGTTAGATAAACCATAATGTAGCAACTAGCTATTACGAAATATAAACCATAAAAGTCTCATACTAGTAGGAGGCGACTAAGGCATTAAAAGTCAATGTAATCTGTTGGGTGATAAGATAGCAACCAGACACTAATGTTCCATATAACATCACAACCCTAATATTCACGCTAAAGTAATCAAGGATATGTTATCAATACAAAGTTCTGTCCACCCCGAAAGGGATTAGAGGACTGTATAATATATAGTATTATATCACTACATAGTATAAAACAAAGTCGCTTTCTTTGTCCCTATTTTCCTTTGTTTGCTTATATCTTTGAAACTACGCAACGGATTTTGATGCGGTTTTTTTTTAATAGATAGAGAAATTCTAGAGGAAGGTGTATATGTATAATAACATCCATTAAATAGTGGAGTAGGCTATATATTTTATACCCGTGCGAAGCCGGAGCGGGTCACTAGTAGTATATATATACTAGTGTTATATACACCCAAAACTCACTACTAAAAACCTACACAGAAAATTCTTCCTTAAAAATCTTAAAACATCTTTCTAAAACTCTAGCAAAGTCTGTTCCATATCCCTGGAGATATCCCTTGGGGCGCGTCGTGAGCTATCAGACGTAGTGGCCGGACGTGACCATCAAATGAGCTGGGAGTGGCCATAAAACATACTGAATGAGGTGGAAAATGGAAGGAATTTAACCTTAGCTTGAGTGAGCTTGGGAATTAACATACAAACAAATTGGGCGATTAATTTGTATGTATGTTAATTCAATTTGTATCGGTTCCCTATAAAGGGTTAGGCAGAGATCTCGGATCCCCATTTTTCCCGATCCTGAGAGACCACTTCCGCTTCTTTGACACTCATACACCTCCTCATACACACTCGGCGGTTATAGGTACTTCTAACGTCACCGTCTATCTGACTGTCATATGTCTTATTGGGCATATGCAACATACATACATACAGATCATACCCTTAGCACCTCTTAAGACATGCCGAAGAACTGCTGCTAGTTGGCATTTATTTTACGTCCCAAATTAGCACTGAAATTTTCTCATACATACCCACCACGTTCGATTTCCTGTAAAGGGTTAGGTAGAGATCTCACATTCCATATGGACCGAAGCCGATAAACCACTTTCGCTTCATTGACGCTCATACACCTCCTCATACGAACTTAATTAAATAGATATAATAGGACCTACTCATATACAGTGACATGGTTTACCAAATTAAAATGAATACCCAACATGACTGGTGGTAAACGCATCAGGTAAAACGTGGGGGAATCTAAAAGCCAGCAAGAATCCAATAGTTTTGCTAATACCAAAGTTATTATCTCAGAGTTTCTATTCACTCCGAATGGGAATAAAGGACGTGAATATAGGAGTGAATGTAGGACTTAACATACTTCTTTACATTAAATAGTGGATAACGTATTCCAAGGTTCTGTTCATCCTAAATGATAAAAGGTCGTAATCCCGTTCTAGTCTGGGATGCAAAAAGAATACTAACTAGCTGCCGTTCTTACCGACATGTCGTAGGAGGCGACTAAGAGACTAGGGGTATATTGACAACCTCCGTGGCGCGATTGTTTAACCACCTGAACGTTACTCGCGAGGTCCCGGGTTCGTTTCCCGGATGAGGCAGAGTTAAGAACTACGCTTTTCATCTGCTTTCCAGTCTGGTTGTTGATTATATATACTATGTATTCATTTATCTATACATGTTAAGTATATATTTCTTAAATATACGTTGACTAGCACCCTTTACACAATTCCTAAATAAACTTACCAAGGGGCTAGTTCAATTGGTGTAACAGTGTTTCAAATATTATTATTATATTTTTAAATATACGTTAATTAGTAGCCTTAACACAAGTCTTAAATTTACTTACTAAGGGGCTAGTTTAAATGATGTAATACTGTCCTACTACTGTATATATTATATATGTCATTAATTGAGTGATTAACCCCAATATTCATGCTTAATAGTGACCATGCAGCATTTCCAAGGTTCTGTGCACCCCAAAATGGTTAAAGGACGTGTATCTAGGTTTCAGGTATGTAAATTAGTGCTCTAGTATCTAAGTTGAAGCTAAATAACTTAGCTATGTACTAGTTATGCTTGAGGCAATGCTCTAGTGAATTAGCTTTATTGTTGGAAGCTGAAATATGAAACATATTTAGTACGCTGTGAAGTTTATGCTATACTAGCGACCCGCTCCGGCTTCGCACTTCTGGCTATTTAATGGATGTTATTATACGTATAAACCTTCCTCTTGAATCACTCTATCTATTTAAAAAAACCGCATCAAATTCCGTTGCGTAGTTTCAAAGATTTAAGCATACAAAGGGACATAGGGACAAAGAAAGCGACTTTGTTTTATACTATGTAGTGATGTTACTGTTGGTGGACAGATCTATGGAGACATAATATCATTAATTATAGTACATTAGTTATGTCACCTATTAGTATGACGAAAGTGAATTAAAGAAATAAATTCATTTATTAATGTGGCTTTATAATCCAGATTGGTACGACATTAGAATGGTGACTGGTTACTAGCACATCGCCCTTATAGATTTAACTAAGACCTATTCTCTTAGTCGTCATTGGACATAGCGGCAGGAACGGTATCTAGTACATATTTACAACCTGACAACAATACTCCGACATACTGCTTATTAGACAAAAGAACAGAGTAAGCGTGGACCACGAACTAAATATAAAGAGGACCCGGCGTAAGGATGTTCAAGTTACGCGGTACGGAGGTCAAATGGCGTGTTTTAATTGGTGCGGAGTCTAAAAATGTGTAGTAGAAAGAAGATACCTAATTTGATTGGCTGATGCCGTGTTTTGATTGGTTGTAATTTCCCCCCTCCATCCCGCGTACCTCGTTTCACCCCGCGTAATGCCACGCTAGTTTCCATACAAATATTGCGTAAGTTCCACTCCTCTTATTAATTATTCCATGGCGTGGACGATGATTTATTAAACTGTTTCCAAGACCTCTGCTAAAAATGCTGTCATATTGATCTCGAAAAGTTAGTTTTTCCTCGCATATATGTATGGCTTAAATATAAAAAAGACAAACAAACGCGTTCACGACCATCAACCCTTTTCGGGGTAGTCAGAGGTTCAGGTGTCCATCTCCGCAATTGCGAAGGTAGTAATTCTATGGAAACCTCGAACTTACATGTTAACCAGATAGTCAGTACTCAATGTGACAGGTGGTAAGCCATGTCGCCATTTACAAGCACCAACTATTACCTGTTTGGGGAACAGGTAGGTTTCCTCACGATGTTTTCCCTGTATGTAATCGTAAACTAACAAGCAAAATAAATAATTTGCAATATACGAGTAACAATAAGTTTTTAGTATCGTTTACCTACAACGTTATTTGTTGAACATAGCTTTATTAAAAACTTTTTACCATTATTTTGTACTCTAGCTGGAGTTTTTATCTATTACTCGTTTAGATAGTCTATAGTCAGCATTTTTTACGGCTATAAGTATCACAGGGTTAATGTTTAAGTGTTTTTTAACGTAGCTTATATTCATGTACGCTACAAAATGCAAGATGGATAAACCTTTGAATAATTGCCTAGTGAAAATGGTTATTATGTTTACTTTGAACATCATATGTATTCTATAAGTTTTTATGTTAAAGACAAACACGTTTACGACCATTAACCCTTGTTGGGTAGTCAAAGGTTCAGCATTCCGTCTCAGCAATCGTGGAGGTAGTAATTTCATATGGGAATATATGTATGTATTTTTTTATGAATGTGTTTTGACCTCGTTTGAGATTCTTAGCAATATATTCAACTGGCAATTTATTTTGGCACGTTATATGAAACTAGGACTTTTTATGGTATATTTGAGCTAAATTCGCTGTAGCTCAGTAATTCGACGTAGCTCAGTTGTTTGGGGCTTGACTCTGTATCAGTGGATACAGGGTTCCAATACCGCTTTAGCATGTACCAATGGAAATGACGTTTAATGAATTTATATGTACATCTTCGTAATAAAAAAGATATTACGAAATGCATCGAATTATACAGTGAGGGAAAACATCGTGAACCTGAACAGGAAATAGTTGGACATGGCTTACCACCTGTCACATTGAGTACTGACTATCTGGTCAACACGTGGATTCGAGGTATCCATAGGTCTCTAACTACCCCGCAAGGGTGAATGGTCGTGAATACGTTTGTCTCATTTTGTCTTTTGTGTAATTAAATGTATGTCATAGACTTATGTGTATTATATAGTGACTTTGTAATAGATAAGTAGTGAATTGACGAGATGGCCAACTCTACAGATTAGGAAATGGATATTTTAAGCCTTTGACTTCGCCACAAGGTATAAAAATGACAATTATATTACACATTTGTTTGCCAAATAATATGATTAATAACTAACGGGACTTATCGCGTAAGTTTTTATTTAATAAAGTTACCTTTATTAACCCGACGTTTCGGCTACGTTGCAGCAGCCATGGTCACGGGCAAATAATAATCATGTATATTATAAGACACTCGTGACGTCACTCAGGCTTTTAATCAGCATGTGGCTCACGTGCCATAGCAGGTCCTGAGTACAGCTGAGAGCCTCCGAATCAGTGCACAGCACATCGGAGGAAATTGAGAGGGCGCGCCCGAGGAATAACAATCAGAAGAGGGTTGATAAAGAATGTGAGGGAAGGGAATATTGTATACTTGTGTGTATCATATACTTGGGAGGTTGTTGAAAGTTTTTTCGTAGAGAAAAAAAAATCACTACATATTATAAAACAAATTCGCTTTCTTTGTTCCTTTGTATGCTTAAATCTTTAAAACCACACAATGGATTTTGATGCGGTTTTTTTAATAGATAGAGTGATTCAAGAGGAAGGATTATATGTATAATAACATCCATTAAATAGTGGAGTAGGCTATGTATTTTATACCCTTGCGAAGCTGGAGCGGGTCACAGTATACATATAAATGAAACAAAAACTAATGTGTTTATAAGAATGTAAGGGAAACAAATATCGTATATACAATGTTATACTTGTGTGTGAGGGCTGTAAAAACGTTGACACAACAATATTTCCTAGGTCACTTCTTAGCATGAATATTGAGATTATGGTGTCATATGGAATATTAGTGACAGGTTGATAGCCCTTCGATCAATAGGATCTCTTTACTACTAGTCCCTTCCAAAACCAAGGCGGGAAGAACGGCAGCTAGTCAGCATTCTTTTAATATCCCAGAAAATACAGTACCCTGTGAAAGATACATTACCCAAAATACAGTACCTTGTTGTAAATAAGTAGGTAGTAGGTTTACTTACTCCTAAAGGGTGACGCCATTTTCAATATATCGTCTATCTGACTATCATATTTCTTAAGTAACCGCCCTTCCACTTTACTTACTGATATTCTTTTCGTCAACAACATTATGTACTAGTAAAAAGGTTATCGTACATTATTATTATTATTCTATGTCTAATTTATTTATGGGTTTATTTGTAATGCTTATAGTTACGATTATTAAATAAATTAATGAATTATTTAATTACCACCTGTCACATTGAGTACTGACTATCTGGTCAACACGTGGGTTCGAGGGGGCCATAGAATTACTACCTTCGCAATTGCGGAGATGAACATTTAAACATCGGGGTAGCCGCAAGGGTTTATGGTCGTGAATTCGTTTGTCCTTTTGTCTTATCAATTACGATTACGCGTAAGCTCTGCTATTGTGTAAAATAAGTATTTGTAATTACTAAAGACTGTTTGCTTATGAATACTTAAACAAGTATATATAAATTATTTAGACCTCCACTGGGTTTTAAGGTTTTAATTATCTTTTTAATCAGGCTGTCTATATAAAATTCAGTGCCGATTCGCGAAGATTCTACGAAACTTCGTAGTCTGGTTTGGGGTGGAATTGACGAAAGGGTCGCGAAGTTAATTCATTAACGCGTACTACGACACTACGGGGAAAAGAACTTTCAATCTGCTATGCTACGTTTAGTGCTCCTTCGTAGTATAAGATGTTTATAAGGAAAAGGCTTGATGTTTGAAGGAATTTCTCTGTTTTATAGCTTAGTGGAATTCGTGAGAATATGGAATTCAAAATAATTTGTTGTTAGTAACATAACTGTATAAACTTCAAAGTGACTCTTACATTTATAATTGCACTGAAAATGGTTGCAGATACTGTAGAATATCTTGTTTATGTATATATTTCTTTGTAAAGCTAATTCTTTGTTTATATTATAAACGCTTTAAGTGCCGTTTCCTCGTAAAATATAATATCTTCTTTATATTTGTTTAAATACATACGTACACGTCTGTAAATCCCTTTCAGTATGGATAGAATCTTGGAGATATGAAATCATCTCCTTGGTCAGTTATTAGTGACTGGTTGCGAGCCCACCCAATAGATTTCATATACCCCTAGTCCCTTAATCGCCTCTTTTGAAATCCTGGGAAGAACAGCAGCCAGTTAGCATATTAAGACATAAATATCAAAACCAATCAATGTTTTTGTTAGAAAAAAATAAGGCTTCCATTAATATCGCATTACATTGTGTACAGTCAAACAACCAAAAGCAGAAAGTTCATAAATTTTATGTATAGGCAATAAATTTTATACAAACAGTATATGTAGCTTTTATATAATACCTTTATGTAACTATTAACTTATCGAACCTAGTAGATACTATTTACTCATCTAGTCACCTCTTTTTACATATCATAAAGAAAACAAAGAAAGACACATAGTTTGGGTACTATTTACAATAATAGCTATAGGTTCTTTTTTATCTTGGGCTAGTCTGGGACGTAAATGTAATTTTATTAGCTGCCTTTCAACTCGACATTTAGTAGAAGACTGCAGTTCTTCCTGGCATGTTGTAGGAGGCGACTAAGAGACTAGGTATATATAAAATTTATTGGGCGATGGGTTAGCAACTTGTCACCAATGTTCCATTATGACAACGTAACCCTCAATATTAATGCTAAAAAGTGACCTATGAGATATTATATTTACGAGGCTCTGTAATGCTGTATAAAATGTGAATTTATATGTACGTATAATTTGTTACTGACGGTACATGTTAATTAAGAATACACAAAAGATTCCTTGCGAAATTGACTCCATAAATTATAACCAAAGCAGCTTGCTTGACACTCCACTTGTCCTCCGTTCATTGTAGCTTTGTTCTAATTAAAATGGACTTACGATGTGTCCTTATAAATTAGTTGAAGATTGAGATGTTATTGTTAAACAAAAACATTCATACAACAGGGTAATCATACATACATAGATACAGGTCGTGTCACTTCTTATCCCTTTTGGGGTGGACAGAACCTTGGAGATAATAATATCTTAATGGTTACTTTTTAGCATGAATATTGGGGTTGTGGTTATATGGAACATTGATAACAAGTTGCTAGCCCATTGCCCAATATTTAATATAATTAAATCATCATCATCAATATATAATAATTAAATCATAATATACACAAAATAAGTTACTTTCTAAGAATGAAAAATATGATAAGAAAATTGAATAGTAAACAAGTAATATATGTATTAACGTATATTTGACAGAAACAAACAGAAACTAATGTAAGAGTAATAATATATTCTATTTATATCGATATTATCTCTACTAGCTATATTTATAGTGAATAAAAAACAGTAATAAAAAATAAATTGAATGAATGTCACATCTCTATTTCAACTGCCAAATTAGGCTTAATAACTTGGCCCTATAAAAGATGTTAATTCCATACTTATCTCAATGTCAACATTCAATAAGTCTAGTTCAGTAACTGGCCATAGTAGTTAAAAATAATGTTCCCATTACACGCAATATGTAACCTGACCCTAGTCGCCAAGTCAGTATCAATTCGCCCCGGTTAAGCCAATCTAGACTTTAAGGTACGGTTACACTGTCCCTAATTTTTCTCTTTCTCTTTGCATTATTTTTATAAACATGCCATTTAGGTTTTTTACCTTTTAGAGAATGTGTTACTAAAATACATATACATTAACGTCCTTTTATTCCTTACGGAGTGAACAAAACCTCGGAGATATAATATCTCCTAGGTCACTTTATAGATTGAATATTACGATGTTATTATGGCACATTGGTGACAGGTTGCTAGCCCATTGCCCAATAGATTCCATTAAACCCTAGTCCCTTAGTCACCTCCTACGACATGCCGGGAAGCATGGCAACTAGTAAATATTCTTTTCTTAGACTAACACAGGACTTACTGTGTTACTATTGTTCTTTAAAATATTATTTGTAAAGGTGTGTAGCAAACATGTTAATATTAATAGTAGAGTAAATTTATATACAAAGAAATTGACGCTCCTGAATTCCTTTTTGGTGTGAAACAAATTCTGAGGCATAAAATTAGCTTTTGGTTATACTATCTTAGCTATAATACCTAATTAAATATTGACTTTAATACTTTAGTCGCCTTTAACAACATGCCAGGAAGAACTCTCTCTCTCTCTCTTTCTTCTTACAAAGGGGTAGACAGAGATCACAAACCCACATTTTTCCAATCCTGACAAACTAGTTTCAATGTAAACATGCCCTTACGAGACCATTGAGCTTATCTCAGACGAGGGTTTGTTGTAATATGACGTTAGGTTATCAGTGATTTCGACTACGTGCTTGTAGGGGATTTTGGTAGGTTGTAACCAGTTTGTCTTGTTGAATGTAGATTTTAGAGTTTTTCATAGTATGGGTGATTTTTGTGTGATGTTGTTTTTTGTTAAAAATTAGTAACAGATTAAGAGATAATCGTTAAAAAAATAATATTTGTGAAGAATGGAAGAGCATGATAAATAATTAACGGGACTTATCGCGTAAGTTTTTATATAATAAAATAATAAAATTACCTTTATTAACCCGACGTTTCGGCTACGTTGCAGTAGCCATGGTCACGGGCAGTAATTATTATTTTATCATAAGCGAATCGCGAATCTCTTAAAACTATAATGGAAAAGTGTATGAGAAGCTTAGTGGGTGTGAGTGAGTCAAGGAAGATTAGTCAGGACCGTTCCAGGTGGCGATCGATAGTCTCTACGTCTCCCCTTAGGGACGTAGAGGCGTGAATTCGCGTATGTAAATGTTTGTGTTATAATCTGAATAATGAGATATTATAGTCCGTTAACACGTGGGTTCGAGGAGCGCAATTGCGAAGATGGTAACCATTGATTGTAAGAAGTTTGCTTTTTTTGTTGTCCATAGTATCCCAAATCTACATACATACAAACGCTTCACGACTTGTGTATACACACTCCCTTTTTTATTATGGCGTGGTAGTAGCTTGAGTGCCCATTTCCGAAATTTCGAAGGCATGTTAGGTATAGGTCATTCAACGCCCGCGTATCTATAGATAGACAGCACCCAACGTGATAGGTAGTGAACCATAACCCAAATTTCTTTATATCATATTGTTTTTCTTATCAACATCTTATCTGTACCAACTAGAATGGCATTTAAAACCATTCCACTGAAATCCCCAACTAGCATAGTGTATAGTAAAAGATTATTGGCTTGCAGGATGCAGTCACATGTTAAGCCATTCACATCTCGCTTAGCAGGCAATTCAATGTAAAATACTCGTATTGTTAATGCAAAGGAATATTCATGTTATATTTACGTCGTTCTAGATGGAGTACCTTGGAGATATGTTATGATTAAAACAATCTTTTAAAGATTCAAAAATATAAATTCACATTACGATAGGTTCAAAAGGAATTTGAGCCAAAGTTGAAGGTAGAGTTGAACGGAGTAGGCCGCGTACAACTTATACAGATCGAATTGGAGACATTCTTTTCAAGACGGATGTACATAGTATGAAGAACAGAAGAGCGTGTATGAGAAGGTTAGTGGGTGTTCGTAAAACAAGAGAGATTATTTTGATTGAGAGAGATTGATATTATGAAAGGATAAATAAATATTTGTATGCTTGGGATATTGTCAAAGATTAGGCTGCGCTGTCATTGATATGGAATAAAATTGACAGTGACTGGTTGGTAGCTCATTGCCTAATAAATTACACATACCTCTAGTCCCTAAATTTCCTCATATGACTCCAAAAAACGCAGGTAGTTTTTATATATATCACAAACCAGTAGAGTTTAATTAAACTAGAACTTAAATTTCATAAACCTTACCTCAAAAGTGTCATAAGTGACATTTTATCATTTTTGAGATTATCAACTCAATCCCCGCGTGTCTCGCTAAGCAGTTTTTCCCCAAGCATCCTTGTTTACGTGACGTGATGTATCTACGCGAGATCTCAGCCTTCAATCACGTGAACGTGAGTGGAAAAGATGGGGCAGGATTACTGTAATCTTTGAAATATTTATGAGCAGCTAAATGGGTGTTTAATTTTGTTAAATTTTGAGTTGTGCTGTTTGGGTTAGGATTCCAAAATTAATTGTAGAATAATTTGTTGGATAATAGGCTAAAGTAGGGTTGTATCATCTACTGATTAATCATCCGTAAAACTTTTACAAGAGTTTGTATAAATAATACACATATATAAATACTGTTAGTAATTCGGCGTAGCTCATTCATTGGACAGGGTTTAAACTCGGAGTATGTACCAAAAGAAACAAACTTTTCAGATTTTCTATGTACATTTTCGTATAAAAATAAATTAACGAAATGCGTCAAATACTATGGTGAGGGAAAACATCGTGAGGAAACCTACTTGTTCCCCGTACAGGTAATAGGATTGTAAATGGTGACATGGCCTACCACCTGCCACATTGAGTACTGACTGGTCATCACGTGGGTTTGAGGTGGCATAGATTTACTACTTTAGCAATTGCGGAGATGGAAACCTGAACCTTCAACTATCCCTCAAGGGTTACTGGTCGTAAACCCGTTTGTCTTTTGCCTTAACTGTACTTTCTCATGATGAATTGTAATCTTCACTCACTTTTACGCTTGATTATTGGGGTTGTGATGTCATAATGGAATAATGGTGACAAATTGCTTACCCATCTCCCAGTGGATTCCAGTTCCTTAGTACCATTATGACTTGCCGGGAAGAACGCCAGCTAGGTGGCATACTACGTAGTAATTAAAACATAACTATCTTGTCTATACGAATGAACTATACTACGACTACACACGACCTAATAGAGATATCCCGGGGCAGGCTCCTAACAACTACATGTTCGTTTCAAACTATTGAATTCGAAAGTTTGATTCACTAGTCCGGACTGCTAGGGTGAAATTGAATGTAATGTGAGCTTTGTAACTATGTGAAAACATACGCTATAGAGAGGGGACGTAGTTTAAAGTTTTGAGAGAATTAGTGTAGTGTATAGTTAAGTTCTGTGCTAGTCTGAGAGTTAAAAAAAGTGCTAACTAGCTGCCGTTCTTTCCGGCATGTCGTAAGAGGCAACTATAATATCTCCTACGTCATTTTGGGTTTCAATATTGGGTTTGCGATGTCATAATGGAACGCTAACAAGTTGCTAGCCCATCGCCTAATAGATTATATTTGTCCTAGTTTCTAAGTCGCCTTTTACAATAGAGAAGAAGAACTGCAACTATTCTATTCTATTCTAATACATAACAAATTTAAAAATCTTTGAATAGTCATTTATTGACCTGTTCAGTTAATTCTTTACGTAGACTCTCCATTTTACTCTAATACCCCTTACGTAGAAGAAAGGCAACTAGTCAAACTAAAGCTTAGTACCAGACTATCATATCATACTGTATTAAAAGGACATGTGAAAAAACACGACCACACCAAATGATTTACAACTCATATCAAAGCCAGTTTTGGCTAACTTCCAATAATAAAAAAAGTCTAGTTTTTGGGCCCAGTTCACATCGCCAAAAGATGGCAGATACGAAAGATCAATATGGCAGTGACATTGACATTTATCTCTAATAGACACGAGGCAACTTCTAAGCTTCAAAGAATAGTGGTATCATGTGTCTTGGTGAAATGGTGTCTCGGATTTTAATTCGGTGTAACGTATAAAATAACAAATATTTTGTTTCAAATATATACTAAGATTGAAAAGAGCATGCTTGATGGTTTGGACATGTTATGCGGATGAATGATAGCAGATTGACAAAAGGAATATATATGAGTGAAGTGGAAGGGCGCTTACGTAGGGGCCGGCCTAATAAGACATATAACAGTCAGATAGACGCTATATTGAAAAAAGGTAACGTTAGAAGTACCTATAACCGTCGAGAGTGTATGAGAGGATGTATGAATGTCAATGAAGCGAAAGTGGTCTGTCAGGATCGGGACAAATGGGAATCCGTGATCTCTGCCTACCCCTCTACAGGGAATCAGGCGTGATGTGTATGTATGTATGTATATATACTCCTCATACTTGTAAACCTATTACGATGTAGATAGCACCTCAGGGGTGTAATATTTACATATATATATATATATATATATATATAAACACCTTCGCGTCCCCAACGGGATAGGCAGAGACAATCGATCGCCACTTGTAACTAAATACAACAACAACTGAAATAATCCTAACAAATCTCTTGCTTCAGGCGTGATCTGTATGTTTACATGTATTTACCTCGTTAGAGTCAAAAGGGCATAAGGATAAATGTCATCATCATCAATCAGCCTGTAATAGTCCACTGCTGGACGTAGGCCTCCCCAAGGGTACGCCACAAAAGACGATCTTTCGTGGCCCTCATCCAGCCACCACCAGCAACCTTCTTAAGGTCATCGGTCCACCTAGCAGGGGGGCGACCTACACTACGTTTAGGATAAATGTACGTATGTATATTTATAAAAAAATTACGCTATATTGGCTTACCAAAATCGATGCGAACGCCTACTCCTTTCAGTAAGATAGGCGTGATGTGTATGTATATTTAGGTAACGTACTGGAATTTATTGCCCAAACTACTGAGCTTCACCATTTGGTATTGTATCAAAGCGCCATGAAACCACAAATGCATTATCTCAGTGGAAATTCAAGCAATTACAACTGATATCTGAAATCATTCGACTGTTACTAATATTATCACTATTGCATTCAATAATAGTGCGATGAATTAGAAGAATTCATGCTTGTCAGGTTAGTGTTTAATCTGTTTATA
This sequence comes from Leucoptera coffeella, assembly GCA_030578115.1. Classification (NCBI taxonomy): domain Eukaryota; kingdom Metazoa; phylum Arthropoda; class Insecta; order Lepidoptera; family Lyonetiidae; genus Leucoptera; species Leucoptera coffeella. The sequence goes on along the minus strand of JAMBLF010000060.1, from coordinate 480,759 downwards.
CAGTACTTATGTACTAAATGTAAGTACCTACTTATAATGTCACCCTTTTTTAAACCACTGATCATTTATTATATCAATCAATCAGCCTTTACTAGTCCACTGCTGGACGTAGGCCTCCCCAAGGGTACGCCACAAAACACGACCATTCGTGGCCCTCATCCAGCCACTACCAGCGACCTTCTTGAGGTCATCGGTCCACCTAGCAGGGGGCGTCCTACAGTACATACGTTTGCCATTTACTCCAGCGGTCATCGGTTCTACGACAGACGTGGCTGGCATTGACACTTCAGCTTATAGCAGCGCTTGACTATGTCAATCAATTTGGTCCTTTTCCGGATAATCTTGTTCTTCTATTATATATTGTATATGTAAAAATAGTTTGACAGGGTTGATCGGGCAAAATAGACTTCTTATTTACGGCGTTTCCCAGTACTGGGTATGGTATTGTAAGTACATATTTTTAAATATACGCTGGGGTTACTTAGTTACTCATGTATAAACATGCTATATATGTATTTATCTACGTACAATATGTATATATTTCTTAAATATACGTTGACTAGTACCCTTAACACAAGTCCTAAATGAACTTACCAAAGGTCTAGTTCCATTGGTGTAATAGTGTCCTAAATATTATATTATTATTAAGATTATATTATTATAATTGTTATTAAACTTCAGAGCCTTATTATCAACGACCTTAATCCACAATTCTATTGAACTGTAAGATGTGATAATAGTTGTAGGAGCCTGTTACGAGCACTAAGAGGAACTTTAATCCAGATAAGAATCGTTCTAGACTTCAGGTCGAAGCGAAACCTAGATCTTTTAGTTTTAAGACTTACTAAATATCTAACTTTGACAAGCTTAAGGAGTATTTTTCCGGTAGCACTAACTTATGGCATTAGTACTTTTGTTGATGAGTTACGACTATGTTTATGGTAGAGGTAGGAATTAAGAACTATTGTTATCAAGTTACTTACTAATTAAATATTTTTGATTTAATGTCTTTGTCTATGCCGTAAGAGAAATAAGGGCGTTATTATATTATGGACATATATCTATATGGATAAATATATCCATCCGTTTAGGGGTGGACAAAATTCAACATTAATGCTACATATACATGTACAAACTTTCCTGATATTTTAGCAAAATGTGACCTAGAAGATATTGTCACTGGATTTCTGTCTACTACAAAAGGTTTTCAATGCACGACACTAATTAAGACAAATAAGTCATATAAAAGTACTAGAAGGATGATTTCTTAGTAGTAACAAAGTTTTTACAGTTATTGCACATAACATTTATGACTTTAACATTTATAGCTAAGAAAAGTAGTTAACTCAATGTACTTAGAAATAAACATTACAATGTATTATGATGAAAAGGGTGATGACACCGCCGAGTGTGTATGGGGAGGTCTATGGATGTGAAGCCGTATATTTAAACTAAGTAAGCGAAATAAGAAATTAGGATATCGTTATAAATGAGGACCATTGATTTCTGCCTACCTTGTAGTTACATACATTTACGTCTTGCTATCCCTTAAGTAGACTTTTTATTACATTTTTTTTATTATACAGTAATCATGGGTAAACAAGTTAAAACTATAAACTTAAAGTAGAAATAAAAATCAAATTATATAAAGAATATCTTTTCAGTTATCGCTATCAGAGGGTGGTAGGGTTCCCAAGACACTGATAGCATTCCCCCTCTAAATAGCTATGCTAATACTCTGAGAGAAAAATACTCCAGCCCTGGGAATCCAAACTTATCAATTAAACGGGACGATATTTCCTTTACTAATTGATGAGCCCCAGGACCCCATAATTTATATAAAATTATAATAAATAAATAATGGGTCACTCGCGTAGTAGTGAGACCCATGCACTGTATATATTTATTAAATAAACTGCAACTTGGATAACTTACTAACATAGCTAGATTGATTCAATGTCAGTCCCAAACCACCTCGATAAGATTAGAAGAAACCAATTAGCAACACAATCTCTCACGCCGAGATCACTCTTAAATCCTTATTAATCTGTCCTAACCCAGTAGTGGATTCTCATTAAGTCTAACCACGAAAAGAGTATATGTGCGTAAGTGCTTGTAAATAGAGACACTGTTTAATATTTGTTTGATGCTGTCTATTTAGTTGACTGATGAGTTGTAGGTGGTTCTATTTTTTATTTATTTAGAGTTGGTACTCACGATAAGTTGAAAATAATATGTTGTTAACATACAAGCATACGCTTCACGACTTGTGTATACACACTCTCATTTTTGCGGCCGGTCGTCAGAAGGTTGAGTGCCCATCTCCGCAATTTCGAAGGCATGTTAGATATGGGTCACTCGAAGTCCGCGTTTCACTAGATGGACAGCACTCAACGTGAAAGGTAGTAAACCGTATCACCATATATAGGCACTGGCTATGATCTATTCCGAGGGATAGGCAGGTTTCATCACGATGTTTTCCCTTCCCATTAGCGACTGTAAATTATGTGCTTAAAGGAAAAACACATATTTAAATTTCATTAATTGGTAGCCCGAGCTGGCTATCGAACCTAGGTCCTTTCTCATTAGAAGTAAGAGGTCTTACCCACTGGGCTACAGCCGCTTTATTTATTTATTAAGATATCTATTTTAAGTAGACATTCGTGAGTCGATACGAGCTAATGTTTAGCAATACTAATTTCTAATATGAGCATACGGCTCGCAATGTTGGTACTGCAAAAACGAAAATGTTACAGAATAGGGTAAGTAGTTGGTCAGGATACCGACAGATGGGGATCCGTGATCTCTGCCTACCACTTTCTGCGTACAAATGAACCGGGCGTGATTGGTTATATACGAGTTTTAGGATCACAGTTTCGAGATGTTTATAGAATCCCTATCTTGACAATTTAAGAAACATCTAACCTAACCTAACCTAGCCTTATGGGAACCTATTTTTACCTTTAAGTATAAAATGGTTTGGGTTTTGAATAGACCGTAATCAAGTGTTTTTTTTTGCGTAATGTAAATTTTCCATACGTTCTGACATGAGCGATTTTTCAGTTTCATTTGATAATTATATTAGTTAAGACTAGTTTAGTCTAGTTTAACGATACTAGTAATTGATTAGTTAACTAACTAAACTCATGCATTTCGTTCCCTTTAGAAGTGAATAGAACCTCGGAGATACATCTTTTTATCGTTTATTAATAGTATAACTCTAGCTTAAAATTAAGGATGTAAAAACTATCAACTAATATATCAAATTGAATGTTCAATATTACCTTAGTCACCCCCAAGGCATACAATTTAATCCTCAATCTAAAACCTACTCTATTACGGAAAACGTTTAAGAACATACCATAGTATGTATGTATGTACATATAAGTGTGTTAGGAAAAATAACCACACAAATAGCAGTTAAGTCAACATAAATGTTGTTTAGGAGAATGGACTTAGTATTAATGTCACTGTAACTGTAGGGTAGTACCAAAGATACCGTCAGAGGTCGCCCTTGTTACTCTAACCAATAGTTATTGTCGAGGTCAGTTTATACCATGGGGTGCGGATCTGGGACTTGTAACAACGTAACCATCTTCCTGAACAATTGTGGGATATTTAATAAAGTAATTAATAATCATATTTGGACATCATTACACCAATTGAACTAGCCTCTTGGTAAGTACATTTACGACTTGTGTTAAGGGTACTAGTCAACGTATATTTAAGAAATATATACTTAATATATAGGTAAATACATATATAATCAACGACCAGACTGGAAAGCAGAAGAAAAGCGTAGTTCCTAACTCTGCCTCCGCTGGAAATCGAACTAGGGACCTCACGATTAGCGTTCAGGCGTCTAACCGATCGCGCCACGGCGGTCGTCTTTCGAATTGGTCAAATTAGTTACATATTTTAAAGAGGGGTTTGCGAATCGTAAATTACATAATAATATGTATATGTATGTGCTTCAATTAGTTTCATCCTTTTGCGATATCCAGAAGCCGAGTGATCATCACTAATATTTTTGGTAACCTACAGGCTATTAGAATTGTCAACGTAGTAGGAAATCAATAACCTTTTATTGATACTAACTATTACCCACCTATATGATAAGTACATAGATTTTATTGTAATTTTTTTGAACAACTTTTCATCATCTATTAAATATTTACAGCGATCCTTAAAAACGGGTGATCTTTCTTTGTAAAAACAATTAAGAAACTGCACTGAATAAAAAATGTGTAGCTAATTTTTAAAGTTTGTTCCCTTAATTGAGGTACAGATGTCGCCTACCTTATTTTCAACATGAAAATGTTTTAGACATAATTAACTTGACTTTGAGTCGACTCGTTGTTGAAACGCTATTTGCCGACTTGATTAAAGTGAAGTGGGGGCACTCACGCGAATTTGCAACGTACATGCTTTTATTTTGAAAAGATAGTAATGTTTAGAAGTCAATATAAACAGGGCACCGGTATTATTTTGGTTCCATTGCATGTTCAATCTGAAGGAATGTTCGAAGGAAATTTTCTTGGATAACTAATATCTAACATGACTGGTTGTCAGTCCGTTTATCGTATTTTACTGATAATAATTATGAAATATATAAGATTACATTCTATTTACATATAAGATTAATATTAATTAGGTTACGTTGTATTAGTAAAATTTATAGTACTATTTATATTTATATAAGATTATTGTTAATTAGGACTATTGTTAATGGTTTCATTACCACCGTTACTATAAAGATAACAAATGCAACACTTAAATGAATTCCTTCACCTATAGCAGAGTAGTCAGATGTTTGTGTGTCCATGTCTTGATCCTATGGCCACTTTGAACTCACGTGTTAACTAGATAGGCTGCTTCCAATGTGTCAGGTGTAAAGCCGTCACCATTTACGATCTCAAACATCAACCTGTTCCTGGGAATAAATAGGTTTCTTCACGATGGTTTTCCCTAACCGCATTTAAAGACATACATATATAGATTCTCGCCCAAATCTCCTGACATAGTCCGTTAACACGTGGGTTCGAGGAGCGCAATTGCGAAGATGGTAACCATTGATTGTAAGAAGTTTGCTTTTTTTGTTGTCCATAGTATCCCAAATCTACATACATACAAACGCTTCACGACTTGTGTATACACACTCCCTTTTTTATTATGGCGTGGTAGTAGCTTGAGTGCCCATTTCCGAAATTTCGAAGGCATGTTAGGTATAGGTCATTCAACGCCCGCGTATCTATAGATAGACAGCACCCAACGTGATAGGTAGTGAACCATAACCCAAATTTCTTTATATCATATTGTTTTTCTTATCAACATCTTATCTGTACCAACTAGAATGGCATTTAAAACCATTCCACTGAAATCCCCAACTAGCATAGTGTATAGTAAAAGATTATTGGCTTGCAGGATGCAGTCACATGTTAAGCCATTCACATCTCGCTTAGCAGGCAATTCAATGTAAAATACTCGTATTGTTAATGCAAAGGAATATTCATGTTATATTTACGTCGTTCTAGATGGAGTACCTTGGAGATATGTTATGATTAAAACAATCTTTTAAAGATTCAAAAATATAAATTCACATTACGATAGCTTCAAAAGGAATTTGAGCCAAAGTTGAAGGTAGAGTTGAACGGAGTAGGCCGCGTACAACTTATACAGATCGAATTGGAGACATTCTTTTCAAGACGGATGTACATAGTATGAAGAACAGAAGAGCGTGTATGAGAAGGTTAGTGGGTGTTCGTAAAACAAGAGAGATTATTTTGATTGAGAGAGATTGATATTATGAAAGGATAAATAAATATTTGTATGCTTGGGATATTGTCAAAGATTAGGCTGCGCTGTCATTGATATGGAATAAAATTGACAGTGACTGGTTGGTAGCTCATTGCCTAATAAATTACACATACCTCTAGTCCCTAAATTTCCTCATATGACTCCAAAAAACGCAGGTAGTTTTTATATATATCACAAACCAGTAGAGTTTAATTAAACTAGAACTTAAATTTCATAAACCTTACCTCAAAAGTGTCATAAGTGACATTTTATCATTTTTGAGATTATCAACTCAATCCCCGCGTGTCTCGCTAAGCAGTTTTTCCCCAAGCATCCTTGTTTACGTGACGTGATGTATCTACGCGAGATCTCAGCCTTCAATCACGTGAACGTGAGTGGAAAAGATGGGGCAGGATTACTGTAATCTTTGAAATATTTATGAGCAGCTAAATGGGTGTTTAATTTTGTTAAATTTTGAGTTGTGCTGTTTGGGTTAGGATTCCAAAATTAATTGTAGAATAATTTGTTGGATAATAGGCTAAAGTAGGGTTGTATCATCTACTGATTAATCATCCGTAAAACTTTTACAAGAGTTTGTATAAATAATACACATATATAAATACTGTTAGTAATTCGGCGTAGCTCATTCATTGGACAGGGTTTAAACTCGGAGTATGTACCAAAAGAAACAAACTTTTCAGATTTTCTATGTACATTTTCGTATAAAAATAAATTAACGAAATGCGTCAAATACTATGGTGAGGGAAAACATCGTGAGGAAACCTACTTGTTCCCCGTACAGGTAATAGGATTGTAAATGGTGACATGGCCTACCACCTGCCACATTGAGTACTGACTGGTCATCACGTGGGTTTGAGGTGGCATAGATTTACTACTTTAGCAATTGCGGAGATGGAAACCTGAACCTTCAACTATCCCTCAAGGGTTACTGGTCGTAAACCCGTTTGTCTTTTGCCTTAACTGTACTTTCTCATGATGAATTGTAATCTTCACTCACTTTTACGCTTGATTATTGGGGTTGTGATGTCATAATGGAATAATGGTGACAAATTGCTTACCCATCTCCCAGTGGATTCCAGTTCCTTAGTACCATTATGACTTGCCGGGAAGAACGCCAGCTAGGTGGCATACTACGTAGTAATTAAAACATAACTATCTTGTCTATACGAATGAACTATACTACGACTACACACGACCTAATAGAGATATCCCGGGGCAGGCTCCTAACAACTACATGTTCGTTTCAAACTATTGAATTCGAAAGTTTGATTCACTAGTCCGGACTGCTAGGGTGAAATTGAATGTAATGTGAGCTTTGTAACTATGTGAAAACATACGCTATAGAGAGGGGACGTAGTTTAAAGTTTTGAGAGAATTAGTGTAGTGTATAGTTAAGTTCTGTGCTAGTCTGAGAGTTAAAAAAAGTGCTAACTAGCTGCCGTTCTTTCCGGCATGTCGTAAGAGGCAACTATAATATCTCCTACGTCATTTTGGGTTTCAATATTGGGTTTGCGATGTCATAATGGAACGCTAACAAGTTGCTAGCCCATCGCCTAATAGATTATATTTGTCCTAGTTTCTAAGTCGCCTTTTACAATAGAGAAGAAGAACTGCAACTATTCTATTCTATTCTAATACATAACAAATTTAAAAATCTTTGAATAGTCATTTATTGACCTGTTCAGTTAATTCTTTACGTAGACTCTCCATTTTACTCTAATACCCCTTACGTAGAAGAAAGGCAACTAGTCAAACTAAAGCTTAGTACCAGACTATCATATCATACTGTATTAAAAGGACATGTGAAAAAACACGACCACACCAAATGATTTACAACTCATATCAAAGCCAGTTTTGGCTAACTTCCAATAATAAAAAAAGTCTAGTTTTTGGGCCCAGTTCACATCGCCAAAAGATGGCAGATACGAAAGATCAATATGGCAGTGACATTGACATTTATCTCTAATAGACACGAGGCAACTTCTAAGCTTCAAAGAATAGTGGTATCATGTGTCTTGGTGAAATGGTGTCTCGGATTTTAATTCGGTGTAACGTATAAAATAACAAATATTTTGTTTCAAATATATACTAAGATTGAAAAGAGCATGCTTGATGGTTTGGACATGTTATGCGGATGAATGATAGCAGATTGACAAAAGGAATATATATGAGTGAAGTGGAAGGGCGCTTACGTAGGGGCCGGCCTAATAAGACATATAACAGTCAGATAGACGCTATATTGAAAAAAGGTAACGTTAGAAGTACCTATAACCGTCGAGAGTGTATGAGAGGATGTATGAATGTCAATGAAGCGAAAGTGGTCTGTCAGGATCGGGACAAATGGGAATCCGTGATCTCTGCCTACCCCTCTACAGGGAATCAGGCGTGATGTGTATGTATGTATGTATATATACTCCTCATACTTGTAAACCTATTACGATGTAGATAGCACCTCAGGGGTGTAATATTTACATATATATATATATATATATATATATAAACACCTTCGCGTCCCCAACGGGATAGGCAGAGACAATCGATCGCCACTTGTAACTAAATACAACAACAACTGAAATAATCCTAACAAATCTCTTGCTTCAGGCGTGATCTGTATGTTTACATGTATTTACCTCGTTAGAGTCAAAAGGGCATAAGGATAAATGTCATCATCATCAATCAGCCTGTAATAGTCCACTGCTGGACGTAGGCCTCCCCAAGGGTACGCCACAAAAGACGATCTTTCGTGGCCCTCATCCAGCCACCACCAGCAACCTTCTTAAGGTCATCGGTCCACCTAGCAGGGGGGCGACCTACACTACGTTTAGGATAAATGTACGTATGTATATTTATAAAAAAATTACGCTATATTGGCTTACCAAAATCGATGCGAACGCCTACTCCTTTCAGTAAGATAGGCGTGATGTGTATGTATATTTAGGTAACGTACTGGAATTTATTGCCCAAACTACTGAGCTTCACCATTTGGTATTGTATCAAAGCGCCATGAAACCACAAATGCATTATCTCAGTGGAAATTCAAGCAATTACAACTGATATCTGAAATCATTCGACTGTTACTAATATTATCACTATTGCATTCAATAATAGTGCGATGAATTAGAAGAATTCATGCTTGTCAGGTTAGTGTTTAATCTGTTTATACAGTACTTATGTACTAAATGTAAGTACCTACTTATAATGTCACCCTTTTTTAAACCACTGATCATTTATTATATCAATCAATCAGCCTTTACTAGTCCACTGCTGGACGTAGGCCTCCCCAAGGGTACGCCACAAAACACGACCATTCGTGGCCCTCATCCAGCCACTACCAGCGACCTTCTTGAGGTCATCGGTCCACCTAGCAGGGGGCGTCCTACAGTACATACGTTTGCCATTTACTCCAGCGGTCATCGGTTCTACGACAGACGTGGCTGGCATTGACACTTCAGCTTATAGCAGCGCTTGACTATGTCAATCAATTTGGTCCTTTTCCGGATAATCTTGTTCTTCTATTATATATTGTATATGTAAAAATAGTTTGACAGGGTTGATCGGGCAAAATAGACTTCTTATTTACGGCGTTTCCCAGTACTGGGTATGGTATTGTAAGTACATATTTTTAAATATACGCTGGGGTTACTTAGTTACTCATGTATAAACATGCTATATATGTATTTATCTACGTACAATATGTATATATTTCTTAAATATACGTTGACTAGTACCCTTAACACAAGTCCTAAATGAACTTACCAAAGGTCTAGTTCCATTGGTGTAATAGTGTCCTAAATATTATATTATTATTAAGATTATATTATTATAATTGTTATTAAACTTCAGAGCCTTATTATCAACGACCTTAATCCACAATTCTATTGAACTGTAAGATGTGATAATAGTTGTAGGAGCCTGTTACGAGCACTAAGAGGAACTTTAATCCAGATAAGAATCGTTCTAGACTTCAGGTCGAAGCGAAACCTAGATCTTTTAGTTTTAAGACTTACTAAATATCTAACTTTGACAAGCTTAAGGAGTATTTTTCCGGTAGCACTAACTTATGGCATTAGTACTTTTGTTGATGAGTTACGACTATGTTTATGGTAGAGGTAGGAATTAAGAACTATTGTTATCAAGTTACTTACTAATTAAATATTTTTGATTTAATGTCTTTGTCTATGCCGTAAGAGAAATAAGGGCGTTATTATATTATGGACATATATCTATATGGATAAATATATCCATCCGTTTAGGGGTGGACAAAATTCAACATTAATGCTACATATACATGTACAAACTTTCCTGATATTTTAGCAAAATGTGACCTAGAAGATATTGTCACTGGATTTCTGTCTACTACAAAAGGTTTTCAATGCACGACACTAATTAAGACAAATAAGTCATATAAAAGTACTAGAAGGATGATTTCTTAGTAGTAACAAAGTTTTTACAGTTATTGCACATAACATTTATGACTTTAACATTTATAGCTAAGAAAAGTAGTTAACTCAATGTACTTAGAAATAAACATTACAATGTATTATGATGAAAAGGGTGATGACACCGCCGAGTGTGTATGGGGAGGTCTATGGATGTGAAGCCGTATATTTAAACTAAGTAAGCGAAATAAGAAATTAGGATATCGTTATAAATGAGGACCATTGATTTCTGCCTACCTTGTAGTTACATACATTTACGTCTTGCTATCCCTTAAGTAGACTTTTTATTACATTTTTTTTATTATACAGTAATCATGGGTAAACAAGTTAAAACTATAAACTTAAAGTAGAAATAAAAATCAAATTATATAAAGAATATCTTTTCAGTTATCGCTATCAGAGGGTGGTAGGGTTCCCAAGACACTGATAGCATTCCCCCTCTAAATAGCTATGCTAATACTCTGAGAGAAAAATACTCCAGCCCTGGGAATCCAAACTTATCAATTAAACGGGACGATATTTCCTTTACTAATTGATGAGCCCCAGGACCCCATAAGGCCTTCCTTCCATAAATACATGTTTTATGTACCGTAGAATCAAGAGTATATTATTTTTAACAAATTTTTCCACCGATTCCTTACATGATATTTTTCCATAGTTCTGTCCTTTTAGGGTAAAAGGAATTAAATGACCTGCCTGTACATGTTTGTTGATAAATACATTATACATGTACACAGTAAGAATATATAAATAAGACATACTCGTAAGACAGTCAGATAGACACTATATTAAAAAAGGGTGACGTTTGGAGTACCTATAACCGCGTGTATGAGAAGATATATGAGTGTCAATGAAGCGAAAGTGGTCTGTCAGGATCGCGACAAATGGAGTTCTGTGATCTCTGCCTACACCTCTACAAAGAATCAGGCGTGATGTGTATGCATGTATGTACAGTTAGAATATAATACTATCTATATAGTAGTGTAGTTTTATATTTATTAAAACCAACATTATAATATGATCGCAATCTTCATATACAAAAGTTATAGGACTTGAAAACAAAATTGAAACGAAGATTAAACTTAGAATGTGTTTTCTTGACAGTTCGTGTAAGTATACATTCACATTTGACTTTCTAAAGAAAACTTAAGATACGAATTCATATTAATATACGAGATACACATAAATCTTCAAAGATAAACACTAGACTACAAGATAAATAAGTTTCACTAAGATATGAAACTTATTCGATAAATTTAATAAAAATAACAAGAATTTATGTGTATTTGGTCACCTGCTAGTCTGGGTTATAAATAGCTACTCTACTTTTTTTAGACATTGTAAAAGGTAACTAAGGTACTTAGCATAAATAGAATCTATTAATCGATGAGATGGTAAACGATCACTAATTTTGCCATATATATGTCGTAATAACTTCGAGTAATAGGAAAAAGTGAGCAGTTTACCGAGGAGATTCTATTTCTTCGAGATTCTGTCCAAGGTAAAGGGGAATAAACTTAGTGTATTTCTTCGTTTGTATGTGTTTCACAGCTTAGGGATTGAAAAGAAAGCACCTATCTACCATTCTGTTTGACAGACATAGAAGGTCACTAAAGAACAGGGCAAGAACTTTAAGACAACTACTCGATCACCATTTGAAACTATCCTGACAAATCTCTCTTGCTTCACTCACGCCCATTAACCTTCTCATACATGCTCTTCTGTTCTTCAATCTACGTACGTCTGCCTTGAAAAGAATGTATCCCATATAAGAAGAAAAGTATTGTAACATCTCCTTTCATTGCTCTAAAGTACAATAATGTTCCAAGTTGCTACGTAATACGCTATAAAGCCAAATTGTATGGAGGATTTATTGACTTAACTTTCATTATGTCGATTGCTATTTTAATGGCACCATGTGTCAGGTTTTACTACATATATCTTCATGAAAACTCTTTTAAAGAACCTATTTTTACCTTTAAGTATAAAATGGTTTGGGTTTTGAATAGACCGTAATCAAGTGTTTTTTTTTGCGTAATGTAAATTTTCCATACGTTCTGACATGAGCGATTTTTCAGTTTCATTTGATAATTATATTAGTTAAGACTAGTTTAGTCTAGTTTAACGATACTAGTAATTGATTAGTTAACTAACTAAACTCATGCATTTCGTTCCCTTTAGAAGTGAATAGAACCTCGGAGATACATCTTTTTATCGTTTATTAATAGTATAACTCTAGCTTAAAATTAAGGATGTAAAAACTATCAACTAATATATCAAATTGAATGTTCAATATTACCTTAGTCACCCCCAAGGCATACAATTTAATCCTCAATCTAAAACCTACTCTATTACGGAAAACGTTTAAGAACATACCATAGTATGTATGTATGTACATATAAGTGTGTTAGGAAAAATAACCACACAAATAGCAGTTAAGTCAACATAAATGTTGTTTAGGAGAATGGACTTAGTATTAATGTCACTGTAACTGTAGGGTAGTACCAAAGATACCGTCAGAGGTCGCCCTTGTTACTCTAACCAATAGTTATTGTCGAGGTCAGTTTATACCATGGGGTGCGGATCTGGGACTTGTAACAACGTAACCATCTTCCTGAACAATTGTGGGATATTTAATAAAGTAATTAATAATCATATTTTGGACATCATTACACCAATTGAACTAGCCCCTTGGTAAGTACATTTACGACTTGTGTTAAGGGTACTAGTCAACGTATATTTAAGAAATATATACTTAATATATAGGTAAATACATATATAATCAACGACCAGACTGGAAAGCAGAAGAAAAGCGTAGTTCCTAACTCTGCCTCCGCTGGAAATCGAACTAGGAACCTCACGATTTGCGTTCAGGCGTCTAACCGATCGCGCCACGGAGGTCGCCTTTCGAATTGGTTACATATTTTAAAGAGGGGTTTGTGAATTGTAATTTACATATGTATATGTATGTGCTTCAATTAGTTTCATCCTTTTGCGATATTCAGAAGCCGAGTGATCATCACTATAATTTTTGGTAACCTACAGGCTATTAGAATAGTCAACGTAGTAGAGAATCAATAACCTTTTATTGATACTGACTATTACCCGCCTATATGATAAGTACATAGATTTTATTGTGATGTTTTTGAACAACACGTCATCATCTAGTAAATATATATACAGCGATCCTTAAAACGGGCGATCTTTCTTTGTAAAAACAATTAAGAAACTGCACTGAATAAAAAATGTGTAGCTAATTTTTAAAGTTTGTTCCCTTAATTGAGGTACAGATGTCGCCTACCTTATTTTCAACATGAAAATGTTTTAGACATAATTAACTTGACTTTGAGTCGACTCGTTGTTGAAACGCTATTTGCCGACTTGATTAAAGTGAAGTGGGGGCACTCACGCGAATTTGCAACGTACATGCTTTTATTTTGAAAAGATAGCAATGTTTAGAAGTCAATATAAACAGAGCACCGTTATTATGTTGGTCCTACTGCATGTTAAATCTGAAGGAATGATTAAGGAAATTTTCTTGGATAACTAGTATCAAATATGACTGATAGACATCGTATTTTACACAGAATAATTATGAAATACATACATTAAGATTGCATTCTATTTACATATAAGATTAATGTTAATTAGGTTATTGTAATGGTCTCGTTGTAGTACTGAAATATAAAGTACTATATAAACGTCATTATAATGATAGCAAACATAACATACTATTGTCCCTTTGCGGGGTAATCAGAGGTTTATATCTATACTAGTGATCGCAAAGCTTGTGATCATAAAGCCACTTTGAATTAACAAATAAATAGTCAACCCTAATGTGACAGGTGATAAGCCGTGTTAAGAATGTCAAGCGTTAACAATGTCCCGCGCTAGTATGGGACGTAAAAAGAATGCTAATAAGCCGCTGTTCTTCCCATCATGTTGTAAGAGGCGACTAAGGGACTAGGGTAAAAGGAATCAATTGAGCGATGGGCTACCATCTGTTACCAACGTCCCATATGACATCACAACCCTAATATTTATGCTAAATAGTGATCTAGGAGATAATAAATCTCAGAAGTTCTGTCCACCCCGAAAGGGATTGAAGGACACGAATGACATACATACAGACACATTACGCCTGATTCCCTGTAGAGGGGTAGGCAGATATCACGGATCCCCATTTGTCCCGATCCTGACAGACAACTTTCGCTTCATTGACATTCATACATCTTCTCAAACACTCTCGGCGGTTATAGGTACTCCTAACGTCACCTTTTTCAATATAGCGTCTATCTGACTGTTGTATGTCTTACGCGAATGAATGTAGACAATAACCTGTTCCCGGGAATAGGTAGTTTTTCTCACAATAATTTTCCCTAACCGAATTCAGTGATTGTACCTTTAATGATTACAAAGATCAATAAATACTGTCTCTGACACATGATATTCGCCACGGAGGCAACAAAAAAGAGGTGGTATACCTCTAACGAGCTCCTTAAAGGTTACATGTCAGCACAATTACTGACAATCCCTTTTCGGAATTCTCATTTTCTGTCTTCGTAGACTCTATACGAATGGGTGATGACATGTCCAAATATTTAATACGTACATATTATTCATGTGTATACTTCTTCTGTAACGGGATAGATAGAAGTTTTATTATTTATTCATGCATTTACGTCGCCAAGGGGTTGGTAGTGCCTGTAAAAAAATCTTATCTTATAAGAAGCGTTTAAAATTATCACAGATATTCTATATTAATACGAGTATCAAAACAATTCCAATAATTACTCTAACTAAAGGTAATCTAAAAGTGACCACGAGTAGTACATTCCCATGATTCAGTTCATATTAAAAAGTAATATAAGAATTTCAGAATTTCTATGTACATTTACTATAATATATATTTTTTATCATATGAACCATTTTATACAAAAAGAATTTCATGATTAGATGAGCAATTTCAGTCTCATTCTGTACCCATTCAAAGTGGATAGAACCTCGGACAAAAAACATCCCTTAGTCACCTCCTACCATATAATAAAACGTCAGCTAGTTACCATTCTATTTACGTCTCAGACTTGTACGGGTGAATTTATATGAACGTATGACCTACATACTCTCTAAAAACACTTTATATCTGCGTACATACTCATGATGCCCCAAGATGCCCTCCAGGCGCTGATGATGAGGAGTACGCCCCCTCGTTCAAGGCCTAATGGCTCCGTGCAGAAATGTATAGACATCCTTGAGGAAATAGGGTTGCGTCACTACAAAGATACGAGGGCAGAAGGTTAGATGTGTATGAGTTTGGGTGTGTTTTGGCAGATAGAAAGGTATTGTTTATTTGTAATGTGTGGTTTATGTCTAGGAGCTATGAAAGATTTTTAATATAAATTAATTGACCAACATTTAACATTATTTGTTGTCATACGTCAGCTTATGAATATTAGTGGATTTTATTTTAATATAATAATGTAATACAATATGGTATACATAGTGCATATGACAGTCGGATAGACGTCAAATTGAAAAAGTGTGATCTTAGAAGTTCCTATTACTGCCTAGTGTGTATGACAATGAAGCGCAAGTGGTTTGACAGGATCGAGAAATATGGGGCTCGGTGATTTCTGCGAAACCTTCCACTGGGAAACGGGCTAGATATGTTTGTTTGTAATATGTGTGGTGTTATAAAAGATTTTGATACAGCATAAATCAATTAGTTTCTACATGTTTTGCCGTCGTGTGTCGGCTCATAAATATTAATGGAAAGTATTTAGAAATGTTGTTTTTTAAATATACCATATTGTGTCATATCCTTGAAATACATTTCCCATAACGCATTTGTCCCAAGAGAGAGATAAGTAAGATCGTTGAAACCACTTTTTTCTTTAAAGCAAACCAAATTCATTTTTGGACATCTATACAATAATGTTAACTCATATACACCCAGTCATAGAAATATGCTTTTTACACCTGTCAATTTATGTCTATCTGATGTTATCGTACGTATATAGGAATGTAGTTTTAAGATACAATGTTTTGTTACCTTTAAAATTGAATTTTTTGAGATCTTTAAACGGCTCATGGTCACAATGTTACAAAGTTAAAAAATATATTTTTCAGTTAGGTCAAGTAACCTAATCTAACCTTCTGCACTACGCAATCTATGCAATGCGTTTATTCATAAATTTTTACGGCCACTCTTAATGTCGGAACGTGTATTTGGTGAAAATTGCGTCTGACTAAACAAAACACTATACGCATAAATAAGTCAATGCATAAATATTCCTACTACAGTAAATTATATTAGGAATACGAGTAAGAAGAAAACATATTCCTTTGTGGCATAAATCTGCACAAAAAATGAATGTATAGCAACTAAGGTGTTTTCAAATTAACTAGCACTGAATTGATGGGTTAATAAAATGAAATGCTTTTTATTCAACATAAGGATCATGAAATTACTTATTGAAAGTAAAAAAAGACATTGTCACATGAAAATAAGTTAATCTTAAAAAATTAAAATAAATCTAATTAAACTAGAAGAAATGCCAAGAAACTAAACTTTACTTATGCGATGGGGTAGCAATATGTCACTCGCATATTTTCATTTAATAATAATGTGGCATCAAAACTCCAATGGTGATTCTTAATGTAATCTAAATTTATGCCTGAGTAGACCAAAACCAATAAAAGGACTTGAATTAATTCATGAAAGATGGAATGAATACTTACGTACGTACATTCACGCCCCTTAATCCCTTTCGGGGTGGAGTGGCTTTGAGATACGACAATATCCAGCATGACAGACTTTTTATTATAGAATATTGTCTTAATTGAAGACGACCTCCGTGGCGCGATCGGTTAGACGCCTGAACGCTAATCGTGAGGTCCCGGGTTCGATTCCTGGTGGAGGCACAGTTAAGAACTACGCTTTTCTTCTGCTTTCCAGTCTGGTCGTTGATTATATATGCTATATATGTATTTATCTATATATAATAAGTATATATTTCTTAAATATACGTTAACACAAGTCTTAAATGTACTTGGGCTAGTTCAATTAGTGTAATAACATCCTACAATATTATTATATAATTGCATTCGTGCAGATGGTTGTATCCTACTTAACCCCAAGACTAGCAATGTCACTGGTCGTCATTTTTTGTAAAAGAAACCTTAATAACCCAGTTTGGGATTGCAAATGAGGTTGCGCTTGTTAAATACTCCTTTGGGAAAAAACCTCGGGATCCAGGAATTAGAGTTGTAAACTTTTTCCAACATTCACTTTGGCTTCAACCTCATTACGTGGATTTCATATACATACATTCATACCTATATATACATAACGGTGAGGGAAAACATCGTGAGGAAACCTGCCTATCCCGCAGGATAGGTAATAGTCAGTGCCTTTATACGGCGATACGGTTCACTACCTATCACGTTGGGTGTTGTCTATCTAGTGACACGCGGGCTTCGAATGATCCATACCTAACATGCCTTCGTAATTTCTAAGATGGGCATTCAAGCCTCTGACTACCCCGTCATAATAAAAAAGGGAGTGTGTATACACAAGTCGTGAAGCGTATGTTATGTTCTATATATACATCATACGTAATCCTTCATGTGGTAAATGTACAATTTAATAGTGGTTCAGACATAAGACCAGCGTTGCGTTTGCCACCAGACGCAACTTACCCAGCTGAGTTAGAACCCTTTTGCTGCGACACTAACATGGACAAGTTATACCCCTTAGTTTGTAAGTTTTAATTGTAATCGTTTTGTATTGTGTATGTTTTTGTGGCTGTAAGTAAGGCCTTTTTATTTTATTATTAATGATTGGAGACAAAATAGGGATTAAAACTAGCTGCCTTTCTGTTACTAGTCTTACAAGTATTATGCAATGGGCTAGTATCAATATTCAATATAAATGTCAACAAGTTTTCTCTCTTAAAGGTTCTTTCTATCCCAAAAGGGATTAAGGGACGTGTATGTAAGTATACAGGTAAGCTATTAATAATTATAATATGATAATATAATCATTGTAATATTATATTTGATTATAATAAGAGTGAGGTAACTTATAGCTTTTTTCTTTAGCTGTCAAGTCCTAACAATGATTTTTAGTATATGCCTAGTAATTATGTAAATTGCATTAACAAGTACTTTTAAAGGAAATAAAAAAATACTTTTAAAGGAGCTATTTCAATTAGTGTAAGGATACCTTAAAATCATTTCTTATATAGCAAAATATATTGTATTATCATAGCTGTAGACTGGTGTAATATAAATACATACATACACACATATATCATAGCATCACGCCTGATTCCCTGTAGAGGCGTAGGCACAGATCCCGGATCCCCATTTGTCCCGATCCTGACAGACCACTTTCCTCATTAACATTCATACATCTTCTCATACACACTCGGTGGTTATAGATACTCCTAACAACACCCTTTTTCAATATAGCGTCTATCTGACTGTCATATGTTTTACTGGACCGGCCCCTACGTAACCCCGTAAAATAAATGTAGCTCTATATTTAATTATTTATAACAATATTATCCATATTTTTCCATACAAAAAGTAATTTTGAGTAAGTTTTGAGCCATTTAATCAACTAGCTCCCGATTAGGCAAATGCAGTCAAAATTCGCAGACAGTTGATTTGCATGCACAGTGGTTTCATTAGACCCACCTGCTAATGCAAACGAGAGGGAATTAAATTATGACTTAACGAACGCCGGAACGTACTACTGTGTTAAAGTTACGAGTATTAATCATACTGTGTTATAATAATCGTAATACATATGACAGTCAGGTAGACGCCATATTAGGAAAGGGTGACGTTAGAAGTACCTATAACTACCGACTCTGTATAGGAGATGTATGAGTGTCAATAAACGAAAGTGGTTTGTCAGGATCGGGACAGATGGGGATTCGTGATCTCTGCCTATAACTCTACAGGGAATCAGGCGTGATGTGTATGTAGGTATGAATGTAACGAAATATATAATTTATTTTAGTTGCTTACGGTACTAACTTTTGGCCTGTGCTAGAGTAGAATATAAACAAAATGTTAAAGAGTATTTTAGATTGTATATTGTTAAAAGTATTTGCAGGCAAAAGATTTTAAGAAAAGCGGCGATTACCCTTGAACGGAAACTGTCTTATCAGGACTTACAGAGCTTAAACAACCAATAAAATGGTAGGGTTGGACTAGGCAGGCCGCGTAGAATATATACAGATCAAATTGGAAACATTCTTAGCTTCGGGTGTATATAGCGTAAAAAACAGAAGAGCGTGTATGAGAACGTTAATGGGTGTAAGTGAAGCGATTGTTAGGATAGTTCCAAGTGGCGACTGATAGTCTTTCAAATATATATAATATGTAAATGAACCACTGCTCACGACATATAATCATACAGACTTTTCAACCCAGTGGCATAAGTCGGTATAGTTAGGCAGGACACAATCTTGGAAACATTAAAAAGAACATGTTTGTAAGTGTTAGTATGTAGGGTTATCTAAGTGTTACCGCCTCTCCATATATCTTTAAATTAACGTCTTTGATCTCCGCCTACCCATTAGAGATATATGTACAGTCAACGCTAAAAGTGCAGTCCCAGTAGCTTTTTATAAGGTTTACGTTTATAAGAACAAAAGACAATATTTTACATTTCGGAGCATGCGGACGTATAGTGGCCATGACAATGCATAGTGGCGTCAGTTTTAAAATGTAAAATATTGTAAAATAAATAAAAAGTTACTGGGACTGCACTTTTAGCGTTGACTGTACATACATATACATCTATGTAAAGAAGAAACGAAACCGTTTTTTATACGTTCCTTGCATGTATATTATGTAAAAAGAATGCTA
This sequence comes from Leucoptera coffeella, assembly GCA_030578115.1. NCBI lineage: Eukaryota > Metazoa > Arthropoda > Insecta > Lepidoptera > Lyonetiidae > Leucoptera > Leucoptera coffeella. Next base: position 460,618 of record JAMBLF010000060.1, on the reverse strand, counting down.
ACTAGCTGCCGTTCTTCTCAGCATGTCATAGCCCAAGACTTAGGAACTAGGTATGAATTGAATCTGTTGAGCGATGAACTAACAACCTGTTACTGATGTTCCATATGACATTAAATCCCCTTTTTTCATGCAAAAGTAACCTATACGTAAGTATATAGTAAACATATCCAAGTTTCTCTCCACCCTGAAAGAGTTTAAAGGCCGTGCATATACGTAGGTATTTATCATAAAATATATACTATAGATATTAGTATAGATATACTATATAGGTTACTTATAGCCTATAGACCCAATTTAGACTAGCCCATACAAACATTAATTAGGCACTGCGTCCGGGCATAGTATCGTAACTGCTGATTGCGAAGCCATTCCCCACGGTGATGTATTGGTAACCCCTCTGAAATATTGCCTAGAGAGACAAGAAATATGGTAGGGTTATGCGTTTTAGTATTTATGTGTTAGTGTGGGATTTGAATTTGTAAACAACTGTCTGATTTGGTGTAGCTCAGTTGTTTGGGGCTTGGCTATTAGTGGGTATAGGGTTCAATCCTCGTAGCATTGACCAATGGAAATGAAGTTTTCGTGTTGTTATCTTATTTTCTATGCACATTTTTAAAACATCGCGATGAAACGTACCTGGTTCCCGGACAGGTAAAAGTTAGTGCTTATAAATGGCGACATGGCTTACCACCTGTTGTATTGAGTACTGAGTATCTGGTCAACACATGGGTTCGAGGTGGCCATAGAATCACTACCTTTGCAATTGCGGAGATGAAAACCTGAACCTCTAACTACCCCGCAAGGGTTAATGTTCTTGAACGCGTTTATCTTTATACCTTAAATATATTAAAGATAAGATTCATATATCAGTATTCACTTTTGACTACCCTAAAAAGGTCTACCTAAAAAGTCATGAAGATATCATAACTTTAATTAATACGGTAAATGTGGCCAATAAAAAACATTATATAGATCCTCAAAAACAAATAACGAGTGTAAGTACAAAATGGTACAAATCCCGTGCTAGTCTAAGACGCTATGAATGAAAAGTAGCTGCCGCACTTCCCGGCATGTCGTAGGAGGCGACTTAGTAACTATGGGTCAATGGAATCAGTTGGACGATGGGCTAGCAACCTGACACTAATGTTTCATATGCCATCGAAAACCCAATATTCATGCTTAAACGTGATCTTGGAGATATGTATGTAGCCTAAAGTGGTAATATTAGAAGTATCCTTAAAATCAATGAGAATTATTAGTAAACTACATTTGTATATAAACCCAGCGAAAACTCCCATACAAAACAAGTCAATAAAACCTAACTCTACGGTCCACTTTCTAAGCCCATTATTTCGTGATGTAGGGTAACCAACAATCATTATTCAGGCCATTCCATTGCTTCGCTATTCTGGCGGTTTGCACACTGCAACGTGGTTAGTCGTTTGTATCATTGATAGATGATGTGGCTTTAGAGAAATAGAATTACAAATCATTCACGTTCTTTAATCCCTTTTTCCATTGCAGAACTTTAGATATATAATATTTATTTGGTCAGGTTTTTTGATGAATATCCGGGTGGGATGTCATATTGGAACATTGGTGACAGGTGGCTAGGCCATCACCCAATAGATTTTATTTACCCTTATTATCTTAGTCGCCTTCTTAGACATACGATGAAGAATGACGTTGAGTTTCCTTAGGTTCCTTTTTAGCATAAAAATTGGGTTGTATTGTCACAATAGAACATTGGTGAGAGGTTAGCCCATCGTCCAATAGATTATATTTAACCCAATTCCTGTAGTCACCTCCTACGACACGTGGGGAAGAATGACGGTGAGTTAGCATTCTTTTTACGTCCCAGACTCGCATTGGACTATGATACTATGATGATGTAATGGAAAATAATTAAATGAACGTTGAAAGTACTGAAATGTAAACCAAAAAAATATAGCTAAACGTGGCATAGGGTAGGTTTAGTTAGGACTGTATTATTTTAGTGTGTAATTCAGTACTATAGTAGTGACAATATGTTCTATTTTGATGTACTTTTAAATATTAACCATATAGAACTGCCTTTCGATATTTGTTGCTGTGTAAGATAGTGTGTTGTATTGCGTTTTGCTGACTAATATTAATTCCTAAGTATAGGACTGTTTCCCCTTGATATGATGTCACTCCGTTATTCTTATGTAATTTAAAGGGAATATAATAAGTGAATTATAATATGAATTTTTAAATGTTAATATAATATATTTTGGTGCATTTTGTTTTGATAAAAGTCCATTGTTGTAGCTGAGAATTTCAGTGTATTCTTTTAAATTGTATAGTAAAAAATATCTTCACGATTGCTATCGGTAACCAAGTCATTACATAAGTTTTATGTTTCTTTTAAAGGACCATTTGATAAACAAATACTCCTCACTCAAATCTAGCACTAATAACATCTATGTTCACTTCCAAAAAACTACATCTAGTCTTAATTTGAAATATGTATAATTACGGGCCTAGGCCATAAAGGCCGCCCCTCATTCTCGCCTAGCTGTCACCGAAGCACATTGTGGTCGCCTCTCATACACACTGCGGCACCGGTTTAATTGTGTTATGCTACAACACTAGGCGTAGACAAAAATAGGCGTTTAGCGTTTTAATGCATTAAATTAATGCGTTTGTACGAAGCGTAAAGAACGGAAGAGAATATATGAGAAGATTAATGGGTTTGAAATAAAAGAGTTTTAGCAGGATCGTTCAAAGTGGCGATTGTGTGTTTCTGCATATGCTGTTCGAAAAAAAGGCATGCATATATGTAAAATAGGCTGTCTATTTAAGTCCTCTTTTAATAATAATAATAGCGTTTATTCACAGCCACAGAAACATACAGAATACAAAACGTTTACAATTAAAACTTAGAAACTAGGGGATAAAACTTGTGCATGTTACTGTCGCAGCAAAAGGGTTCCAACTCAGCTATGTCTGTATACTCAGGGTATGTTACGTTTGATAGCAAACGCAACGCTGGTCTTCTGTCGGAACCTTTGGAGGATTCGTAATTTTACTTTTAACGTAAAAAAATGTACGGAAATTCGTCACATAAAAGACTTGGTATGAACTCAAAAATGTTGTAGAGATACTGAAAATTTTAAAACTGTTACTATTTTACTGTTACTGTTACTATTACCTCGGTCATCTCATTCCTGCTAACGTAATTTTATCGTAATTTTGGGATTTTATCTAAAATTTATATTTAGATGCTGGAGGATTAGTCATCTGTTTCTAGAATGATACATTAACTTTGAATAGACTTATTAACTATCTATTTCTTTTATTTGTATATAATATCATCGGAGAAAATTCCACATTTAATAAAATCACTATCAGCCTATGTTTGTCAAGTAGTAAATGGGAGAAATTTCTGTCACACTCCGAGGTCATTACACGCTAAATGTGTGCGGATAGGCCAGCCTACGAATTTCAGTATCAGGTTCAAATTGTTGTTGTAATTACGTTGGCTGAATTTCAGTTTACAGGTGTCTCTAGTATTGGGTTAAGTGGGTGATAGACGTACGTACTTAAAGTACGCGGTTTTTAAGATCGCGAACTTACTCGGCTCGACGTTACTGACACACGTGAAGCTTACTCATTGTGTGTTCCGATGTCTTCGACAGAAGAAGCTTTGTGTTATTTAGGAATTATATCGTATTACATTTTAAAAACTAAAAAAAATAGACTAAGTCGGAAAGTGTGGGTAAAGAAATGGCTTACGAAAAGAGAGCGTTTATCACATGTGAATTTAATAATAATAATAATAAGCTTTATTCATAAAAACACATTGACATACGCAGACAGGAAATTAAAAAAAAAATCACTCATTTTGAAAAGTTTCTGAATGAAAATTAACAAAAATTGCAATTTAAAATTGAATGACAAGCGTGCGCGTCCACGGACTGGCGGAACAAAGTGGCGGCTCGCGGCTCGTAGTGCTGCCACACGCACGAGCCAAGACGAGCTACGAGCAAGATTTCAAACCTGTTGGATCGACGACAATTTTGCGCGGCGGTTTTAAAGTACGCGTACTTACGGTGACACACAAGCGAAAAAGGTCGTCGAGCCATAAGTACGCGTACTTGCTCGTACGTCTATCACCCCTTTTAGACAGGGAATTTAAGCGGTTATGTTGGCTAAACTGATTGATTGTTTGTCGTGTTGTCATGTTGTCTCGTAGTAATATAAATATATCATAGAGTACCCGCCACATAAGGTGGCAGTAGCCAAACTTGGAACTAAATTTGACGTTTCCGCCATTGCGTGTTATTTTGTATGAAAAGTAAAATTAATATTACCAGCGTTGTGTTTATTGCCCACTCTTTGTAATTTTTATGTTTGTTAAGGGTGATTATAATAAATTGATTTCTGGAGTTTCTTGTTAGTTCTTCTCCAAGGGTCTCCGCTGAACTTCTTCTTCTCAATCGTTACGCTCTTATCAGAGCGGTCGTGGTCTTCATGACGTGGCATCTTGAGCAGCCGAAATGGTTGGTGAACTAACCTCGGTAAAAATATGTAAAGACAATGCTCAGTGCCATGTTTGAAATAGTTTTTTTTACATACATACATACACATCACGCCTGATTCCCTGTAGAGGGGTAGGCAGAGATCACGGATCCCCATTTGTCCCGATCCTGACAGACCACTTTCGCTTCATTGGCATTCATACATTCTCTAATACACTCTCGGCGGTTATAGGTACTCCTAACGTCACCTTTTTTCAATATAGCGTCTATCTGACTGTTACATATATGTCTTATTAGGCCGGCCCCTACGTAACCGCCCTTTCACTTCACTCATATATATTCCTTTTGTCAATATATAGTTTTTTTAATTTGTACTTAGATCATAAAATAACTTTCAAAGAGAGCTTATGATAGGGCCTATTTTGAATAAAAATATTTTGACTTTTGACTTTGGTATATTAATTTGTTTTATTTGAGTTTATAGCTCTGCAACCAAAGATCGTTACAAATGAAACCTCAATATAATGTATCGAGCCGTATGGCACAGTGAGTGCTAGTTTTGGCGTGTTTACTGGCAACACTGGATTACGCGACTGTGGCGACGCCTCCAACTGCCACCTTATGTGGCGGGTACTCTAGTTTGAACTCTAAATTAACACACACATTGTAATTATACACGTTATAAACTGTTCAGTCTATTTTAAATGGTCGTGAACGCGTTTGTCTTTTGTCTCTTTTTATTCATTGGTATTACATATTGCCACAGGCTGAACGTTTTAAAGATTAAAGTTTGTATGAGAACAAACACGTAGAATGACTCAAGTTTATGATACCCGGATCTCTTTCTGCGCCCCTAGGATTAATAGTCGTGAAAGTGTTTACTTGGTGGCAGGTGGTAAGCCGTGTCGCAATTAACAAGCACTATTACCTATTCGGGGAACAAGCAGATTTCCTCACGATGTTTTCCCTCACTAATATATATAAATAATACTATTGGGTGCAGGACGCGAATGTATTTTTATTGCCAAAAACCATATAAAAATTGATGAAACTTCCTTACCATTGGTGCATGCTCAAGCGGAATTTGAACCCTGCACTCACTGATACAAAGTCAAGCCCCAAACAACTCAGTTACGAATTAACATCAATGAGTAAATAATTTATCATCTGATTAAGTAACGAAGAGTAAAACCGAAGTTGTTATCATACAAGCTAATGTAATATAGAACTCTAATACAGTTAACTCTTGATTAGTTTTACAACTTGTGTTCAATACATGAAAGCTAAAGTTTCAGCTTTATTAGAAAGCACTAATTGCTACCAAGTTTCTGAACAGTAATTATACATACACACCCTTTGTTTATAATATCGATACATATTTTAATTTATTGGGGCAAACGGAAGATAAGTAATTGGATATTATAATTATATTTAATTTATAGTTAAATAATTTTAATTAGTCTTAAGTATGTAAATATTTTGGAAATTAATTTTAAAGATTATATTATTAAAATGTATTATAATAAAGTTATTATTAACTAGATGTCGATCTACTTGTTTTTCACCTTGTAATCAGGGGTGAATTGAATCTATTGGGAGATGGGCTAGCAACATTCCATATGACATCACAACTCCAAAATTCATCATGCCAAAAAGTGACTTAAAGATCTCCAATATGTGTAAATTTATACTCATTACAGTACATTTCGTAAAATATTGACTGTATATGAAATTGTAAATTAGAAAACTACGTCACGTTTTAAATCACATACTCATATACATAACCTTGCAGTGAAAAACGAAACTTAGAGATCCGAAAAATAATTGCGTCATATTTATTTTGTTTATACATTTTCGCAATAAAAATACATTTGTGTTATGCAGTCAACGTATCTTTATAAAATATTAACATATTATATATAGATAACTACATATATAGCATATATAATCAACAACCAGTCTAGAAAGCAGAAGAAAAGCGTAGTTCTTAACTCTACCTCTACTGGGAATCGATCCCGGGACCTTATGATTAGCGTTCCCTTACTTAACCAATCCCGCCACGAAGGTCAACTATTCACAGTAGTTGTAGTATTAAAGACTAAGCTATATCAACTTATCATTGTCGAGTATTCAGCATAATAACATTTGTAGCGAGTAGTGTTATGAAATTCCAATGGTGAACACTGAAGCTTTCTCTGTTTGGCTTCCAAATACCTCGCAAAATTCAATTAGCAACTTACAAATTGAATTTCAACTTAAATGAATATGAAGTTAACGAACGCACGAATTCAATGGAATGAGATGGATAGACTAGGTTTAATATGTGTGTGTGAAAGCTTATATTCGTAAAGTATGTAAGAAACTGTCACAGAAAGCAGCTTAGACAAATTCTGACAAATCTTTGACATCATTCAGACTCACTTATTCGGATTAAGAACAGAAGATTTGATATCCATTGTCTCATACACCGGAGTAAACTTAATATCTTTTGGTATATGGACCGAGGTTTGAACCCTGTACCCACTGATACAGAGTCAAGCTTACGACTAAGCTACGGCATTTAACTTAATCATATTATCATATTCATATTATCATATTATTTTGTAGTGGAATCTTATCATAAATAAGAAAGGTTACATACAAACATAAATATATTAACGACTCTACAACCTGAAACCATTTTTTCTTGCTCCACTCACACCCATTAACCTTCTCATACACGCTCTTCTGTTTATCAAACTACGTACACCCCTTAAGAGAATGTCTCCAATTTGATCTGTATAAGTTCTACGCGGCCTACCCCTTCCAACTCTACCTTCCATTTTGGCTTTATAGTGAAACTGCATACTATAATATATACAAGCAAGGTTACAAGCATAATTTTATTACCAGTATATTTAATAAAGCATTTGCTCTCAGAAGACTATTAAGGTATTTCAAGTATCAAAAGAAAATTTCAATCTTGAGTATGAATTATCTAGAAGCTTTTATCATATTAAATTCACAGGCAATTGCTTGGATAACAGTAAAGCAAAGATAGAGGAAGTTACAAAGTAAAAGCAGTACAAAGTGAGTGAATAAGTAAAAAATCCTGTTAAGGCACTATATGTAGCTATATAAGTTAGGATTACTACGAGGAAAATAATAGAGAAGGTCTTTATAAATCTCTAGGAATCCTTTTTCACGGTATTTTTCCTTATACTTAAATGTGCATTACATTTCAGTTCTGAGTAACTCGGCAGTGAATATTCTCGTCATATAACGGCAAATATATATACAGAAATGTATGGTTGGCAATGTAGCGAAAGTGGTAGGGAAAAATAGGGCTCTGTCATTGGTTTTTTCCATGTAATGTAAGGCGTAAGATGAATTCTCATCATACATATTAGATATTAGAAGTCGTCATAAAATTTCATCTTGATTGGTTCCACTACTTCGTAACTACTAGAAAATTCTATTGATTTTAATTTTAATTCATTGTCTAGAAATCTATAGATTTCGCGCTGGTTGTGCGGCCGTGACGACTCTTTAAATTCAAAAGAAAAATACAAGTAAAACCCACTTTCCTATAAAGGATTTAATTAAGAATAACAAAGATAAATGTATAATATGTTGTTCAAAACAAGAACAGATTAATAATCCCCATTTTATGTCGTCATTTACAAAACATCTACTCGTAACATCAAAACATCTAAACTAACCTTTCCTCGCTAAACATGACATTATACTCCCCTGAAATCTATACACCTACGCATACACACTCAATAATATAGTTCCTTTAGGAACAAGATTTCCAACTATCTCAGAATTGTCACTTATTGTCAATCCTGCCACGACCACATCGTTACAAACAGAGGACTTAGGTATCTGGTATCAATTTAATTAACCACAGACATAGGGTTCTATAGAGTGTATAGTTTAATTGTCTTGGATTTAAATAGAGTTAAAACTAGCTAATTTTTCTTCCTTCTTCATGCAAATAGACTAACGTCCTATAATCACTTTTTGGGGTAAATACAACCTAGTAGACTCCATATTATCTTCATAATTTAGCATGTACTTATATTGAGATAGTGATGGCATTTATATGGTATATTTTAGACGAGTTCCTTATCATTTAAATAAATACTATTTAATTTAATTACCTTAATTGATTCATAAGACATGGTATGAAGAAATACAGTTAGTGATTGATCTTTTTATATCTCAGACTAGCATGAGATATGGTTTTCTAAAACGAAAACTTTTAATCTGTCTTATCGAACAAAATTTATCTTTAATCTTCAATTCAATAGTCAATCTTCAATTATCTTCAACAGTATTAGTATTGATCGAAAATTATCTTGATTAGAACTATACTTTCAAAAAGGTTGTAGAAGCTACCTGGCGGGTCTACGCAGCGTGAACAACAGAACAGCACGTATGAAAAAGTTAATGGATGTGAGTGAAGCAAGTGAGATTTGTCAGGATCATCTCAGGTGGCGTTTGATAGTCTTTATCAAAACGTAAAAGCGTGAATCTATGTGGTCAAATCCTTACCAGATTAGTTCATAGTGAATTTACATCTCAAACGCAGTTTCCCCTATTCCAAACATTCAATTCGATTGCAGATGAGCTGCAGTAACGTTACTTAATTTCCATAGCTTCGAATAGAGGCTTGCCTTTCGGAAGTTCAGGAGCTACAATTGCAAATCCACTTAATATGGCGAACGCAAATTTAGTATAAACTGCATACTAGCGGCGTTGATTCTACTTTAACATAGAATAGTTTTATCATATTCATAGGATAGATAGATGGCCATACAATAAGCAAATAAGACAAACGCGTTCATGACCATTCACCCTTGCGGGATACTTAGAGATTCAGGTTTCCCTAAACGCAATCGCGGAGGGAGGTAGTATTACTCTATGGCTACCTCGACTTGGCTACCGGCTTGTTGACCAGGTAGTCAGTGTTCAGTGTGTCAGGTGGTAAGCCATGTCGCCATTTACAAGCACTTATTATTACCTGTTTGGGGAAGACTTAGTTTCCTCACGATGTTTTCCCTTACCGCAGCATTTGGTGGTAAACTTCATTTTCGTTGGCACATGCTCGGGCGGGATTTTAACCTTGTACCCACCGATGCAGAGGTGTCACCGGAGTTATGAAACTACTACCACTGTAATTGCGGAAATGGATACGCAAATCTATATACAATATACTACTCTACAAAGGCGATAATTGTGTGAAATTATCTTTTCGATTAAAGATATAAAACAAACATATACATATATTAAATACATATTTTACTAAACCTTTTTAATCACGATTTATTGTTCACAAAACTTGTAGATTTCATTGTATATTTTTATTAGTGAACCGCATTACCATATACAGCCACTGGCTATTACCTATCCCGAAAGATAGGCAGGTTTCCTCACGATGATTTTCTTTTGATTAATAAGTCCCGTTAGTTTTTAATCATGAGTATAAATCGCGAATTTCTTAAAACTATGATGGTTTTCCCTCACCGTTAGCAGAACCCCACTCCTTAGTAATCTGACCCAAATTTCGTACAATAAGCTTAACCGCTATATAAGGTCTGTGAAGCTCCAAGCAGACCTTTGCTGAATGGAACCTGATTGTATCTGGTTCAATTCACTTCCTTAAATCGCTTTGTCTAACCGTTCGGGCGGGAAAGAGTGACTGGATTCGTGGTTAGGGTTCAAGATTGCATTTCAAGAATGTTACAGTTAGAATAAGATTTATTGTTCTTTTAAATGCTTTGTTGGTATGGTATAATTTATCTGTAGTATAGGATTTTTTGAAGTTATTAAGAATGAGCTTATTGTTCTATGATAAGTACTTTTCTGATTGCGTTTCAGTTTCTGCATAATAGATGGTTACATAGAATGTTCCATAGTGTAAAATAAGGTTCTTATTTATAATAATAATATTTGGACATTATTACACCAATGAAACTAGCCCCTTGCTAAGTACATTTAAGACTTGTGCTAAGGGTACAAGCCAACATAAATTTAAGAAATATATACTTATTTTATACAGATGAATTCATATGTATAGTCTGGCGAACGAAAGTAGATACTGGATGCTTTTGCAAACTTTTTATATGACAACACTAAAGTGTTCCTACCATCGGATACTAACCCTACAATTGGGGTATTTTAAGCAGAAAGTACTTAGGAACAATTAATGCCAAAAAGGCATTTTTAAAACGAACTCATTTTAAACATTTTGTTAAAGTGAGTTTTAAAAATTTGTACGTGTGCTAAAATTGTGTTAATCGAAAATAAGTATCGTATGTACGTGTTGGATCATTTCAAGAGCTACACTAAGCCTTACGTTGGTCTAATAAATAGCTTAAGTAATTAGGTACACTATATCTTAACTAATTAGGTAGAGAAAAACTTGGCAATTTTATTTTAAAGAAAATTTATTTGTATCTGTTTTCCGAAAAATTTGGTAAAATCAGAATCAGTGTATGGTATTCCTATTTCTGACGCCGAAGATGGCGTGTTGTTGATGTTTCTTTATGGTTGACTTGCGTATAGAAATGTCTTGATATTTTTTTATTTTAATTAAGTAAGTACAAATTCGTATTAGTTATTTTTTGTTTGTTCTTTTTGTTCCTTTAATACGCTACAATGGAGTGATGTATCCGTGTGATGTTTGGTATGGAGTTAATAAAGAGATAACAAGTTATGTAAGCTACTTTTAATCATGTCATAACGCGGACAAAATTGGAAGCATCTACTAGTAAAATAAAAATAAATGTCAAAGTATCAAAGTGAGTTGTTCCGACTTTCATTTTTATTTTAGGGTTGCAATGCTAATATTTTTTAAATTTGCTTTTTCAGTATCTACTTTCGTTAGCCAGACTATAGCACATAATATAATCAACGACCAGACAGGAAAGCACAAGTAAAGCGTAGTTCTTAACTCTCTCCACCGGGAAACGAACCCGGGACCTATCGATTACCCATCGCGACATGGAGGTCGTCATGTTATGTAAAAGCTGGAATTTAAAACCAGGGCCTCTGTAGATACTTCTATAATGATCAGCTGATAGAAGAAATATTAATCTACAAATATTTTGAATATTATTATATTATTATTATTTTGACGACCTCCGTGGCGCGATCGGTTAGACACCTGAACGCTCATCAGGGGGTCCCGGGTTCGATTCCCGGTGGTGGCAGAGTTAAGAACTACGCTTTTCTACTGCTTTCCAGTCTGGTCGTTGATAATATATGCTATATATGTATTTATCTATATATAATATGTATACATTTCTTAAATATACGTTGACTAGTACCCTTAACACAAGTCTTAAATGTACTTACCAAGGGGCTAGTTCAATTGGTGTAATAATGTCCAAATATTATTATTATTATTATTAAGCGGCTGTAGCTCAGTGGGTAAGACCTCGGACTTCGTATGAGAAAGGTCCTAGGTTCGAATCCCGACTCTGGCATGTACCAATGAATGAAATTTAAATATATGTTTTTCATTTATGTACATAATTTACAGTCGCTAACGGCGAGGGAAAACATCGTGAGGAAACCTGCCTATAGGCTTCGAATGACCCATACGTAACATGCCTTCGAAAATTTCGGAGATGGGCATTCCAGCCTCTGACTACCCCGCCATAATAAAAAAGGGAGTGTGTATACACAAGTCGTGAAGCGTATGTTATGTATGTTTTATTTTGAATATTACTAAGCATTTTTCTTTCTTATGCGAAGTTGTGTGCTGCTTACCAAATACTTAATGTTGACATTTGTAAAAGAATTTTAAGGAATAAACTGAACAGAACTAAACTTCCTGTCTATAGGTCGTTGGACATTTAGTTAATGATCCTGATTTTTGGTAAATGATATGGATTTACTACAGCCTGCATGTTTGCAGAGTTTCTTGGCATTCTCTGCAGGTTTTCCTTTACGAAATGCCAATAGTTTAAATAGGTTTATTAAAATTTTTGATTTGATTGATTATCAAATTTTAACGGACATTTTTTCATGTGAATATTGTATTTTTACTTTCAACGCGTGATTTTATGGTCCTTATATTGAATAAAAAGCATTTCATTTCATTTCCTGTACCATTGCTCAAAAGTAGCATAGTACATACACAGTCTTAAAACAGTATCATTTGATTCAGTCTAAGATCACCCACTATATTAACATTTTGAGAAAAATTTAAACACGTCTCCAAGATACACGTTCGTGTTGGAAGACACACGTGTCTCATAATGGATGGCACGCAAGAGAACCGCCGTGATTATGAATACTAAGCAGCAAAAGGCGCTACAAGAAAGTATGTGATGCGTGCTTATTTAAAACTTACTTAACTTAACAAAGAAAGACAAACGCATTCACGATCTTGAACCCTTGCGGAGTGGTGTGAGGTTCAGGTTTCCATCTCCGCAATTGCGAAGATAGTTCTATGGACACATCGAACCCAATGTGACAGGTGGTCAGCCATGTCGCCATTTACAAGCACTAACTATTACCTGTTCGACGAACAGGTAGGTTTCCTTACCGTATAATTCGATGCATTTCGTAAATGTGTTTTTATTACGAAAATGTACAAAGAAATTCATTAATCTTCATTTCCATTGGTACATGTTCAAGCGGGATTTGAACCCTGTACCCACTGATACAAAGCCAAGCCCCAAACAACTGAGCTGCGTCGAATTAACTTAACTTATAACCTAGTATATAAAAAGTGTTATAACCATGGTTGCGTCCATCCTGAAAGGGATTACAGTACGAGCTTTAACCCCTTTCGAGGTGGACAAGACTTCAGGTTCTTTCGTAATATTGTGGTTCAATCAATTAGCCTATACGAGTCCACTGCTGGACGTAGACCTTCCCAAGGGTACGCCACAAAATACGATCATTCATGGCCCTCATCCAGCCACTATCAGCGCCCTTCTTGAGTTTCTTCACTAAGTTTGCCGAGGCGGCATATTGTGGTTGTGACTCATAATAAAACTTGTTGACAAGTTGCTAGCCCATCGCCCAAAAGATACCATTGAGGTGTCGAGTCTTCTTATATTAACGTATACATAGGTACACATTACGCTCATTTACCTAAATAGGGGTAGGCATAGTTCAATAATACTCATCTGTCTCGATTCTTAAAAACCACTTTCGCTTCATTGACACACATACACCTCCTCATACACACTCGGCGGTTATAGGTACTTCTAACGTCATCCTTTGTATAGGAGTATCCTTAGTAAGTATAATACCACTTTACCTAAACTCTACGGGACAACTCACAATTGTTAACATCAAATCTCAGTCCATCTCGCAGGCACTCACGCCTTTATTACCAAGGAAGAGTGGTAGAAGTTGTTCGAAATGAAACATTACAGGCACAGCCTCCGCCTTAATGCTGCGCCATGACTGAGTTTGGGAACTTGATTTAAGTTTGCTATTTGTCTTTCCGTCTCAAAGTCACTGTAGTTGGTGCGAGTTGCAATGACCTGGCCTTGCACACACAATATATATGTACATACATATACTATATTCAATGTTCTATCACTTAAAAAGTTTATAAGGGTTTATATGAACTTATGAGTGACAATGGTATACTACTCTAAAACGATAATAGATCGGCGGTTATATGACAAACAAAGACAAACGCGTTCACGACCATTAACCCATGCAGGTTAGAGGTTCAGGCATCGATCTACGCAATCGCGAAGGTAGTAAAGTAAAATAAGGTAGTAAGGTAAAATCTATGGCTACCTCGAACCCACTTTTTGACCAGATAATTAGCCATGGCGCCATTTACAAGCTTTAACTGTTACCTGTTCGGGGAACAGGTAGTTTTCTTCACGATGTTAACAGAACTTCTTCGAATTTGGAATTGAAAAAGGGTAACGTTTGTTATACCTATGACCGCTGAGTATGTATGAGAAGGTGCATGGATATCAATGAATTGAAAGAGGTTTATCAGATTCGGACTAATTGGGATTCGTGATCACTGCCTATCCCATGTTTATAAATGTTTATTTCAGTATAGTACATCTGTATTAAGTGAAGTGGAAGGGCGGTTACGGAGGGGTCGGCCTAATAAGACGTGACGTTAGGAGTACCTATAACCGCCAAGAGTGTATGAGAGGATGTATGAATGTCAATGAAGCGAAAGTGGTCTCTCAGGATCGGGACAAATGGGGATCCGTGATCTCTGCCTACCCCTCTACAGGTAATCAGGCGTGATGTGTATGTATGTATGTATATATGTTTGTAGTGAATAATTGAAGCTATAGATATAAGCGACCAATATGTTAATTAAGTTCCATATAACATCACAACCCTAATATTCATACTAAGAAGTAATCTAGGAGAAAATATTGTCTTTCAAAACAGCTGTTTTAACGAGGAATTCCACGTGTATGAGAAGCAGAAAGGATTCCAACAAATCTGTCTTGTCCCTTATCCATTAATTATCCTGCTAATCTCAACACTTTTATTTCTTACACGAGCATCTACCTACGTAGTCTTTGGTCTTTCCCATTCTGATTTATATGTCCTTTGAAACCTTCCTTTTTCTATCTTGGACCTTATTTATAGAATAAAGGTATGTGGGCTAAAGAAATCCGCTTTGCAACTATGAATGATTGTGGAGGAATGTATAAAAAATTAGAGGAAGTATACTTGATAATGAATGAGAGGTATTTGGATGAGAAGGTTAATGGGTGTGAGTGAAGCAAGAGATTTGTCAGGATCGTTCCTGGTGGCGATCGATAGTCTCTGCCTTTCCCTTGGGGACGTAGAAGCGTGAATATATGTATGTAAAGTAAGTTATATACGAGTACAATTATATTCGCCGTTCGTTAAGAGTCTTCATAGAAATGTAGTATTCCTTCAATCTAGTGTGATTATCCGAATTATAAGTAAATTATATTTATAAAAGTGGCTGTAGCCAAATGGCCAATACATCTAGCTTCTTATGAAAGATGACCTAGGTTTGAAACCCGGCGGTGGTGTGTACCAATGAATGAAATCTAAAAATGGTAAGTTGCTACCAGTTAAACATCAAAACATCATAAAGCAATCTGCCTATCCCTTGGAATAGTTATTAATCAGTGCTTGTTTGCGGCGATATGGTTCACTATCTATCACGTCACGTCAAGCTTTAGACTACCCCACCAGAATAAAAAAGACGTGATGCGTTTCTTGTATTACAATGATAAAATTGCAAATATTTATGTCTTTTAGTACAGTTAGTGAAATCATGCTATATGACTGTAGTGACAGACCTTCGTATGTATATTATTAGTTATTTTTAAACACTCTCGATTTATACTCAGTTTATTTTATGTGAGACCGGGTCGTATCACGATTAATTAGATTAATAAAGATATTAATACCTTTATTTCAGCCGACGTTTCGACCCAGTTGCATAGGCCATGGTCACGGGAAGACTAGCGTTTTAGCTAATGTCTGTCTACCCTACACAGAGAGACTTTAGCTGTAACGCCAGTCTTCTTGCGACGGTCTATGCAAATGTATATTATTTTCGTTTCTCTTAGTGTACGTAGTAAGGGGCCCAGATTAGAACTCGCAACAGCTACGAAAGTATCTTTTTGCGTCCGAAAGACAACAAAAGCCAGCAAATGCTGTTTAACTGTCAAGTTGGTAGTTAGTGCAACAAAACTGCTAAGTACCAGGACTGTGGTGGTTTATATTATAAAGGGGATTGTGTAACAAAAATATATAAATAAATAAAAAATACAACGTATGATATAAATACAACATAACGGTGAGGGAAAACATCGTGAGGAAACCTGCCTATCCCTCAAGGTAGGTAATAGTCAGTGTCTATATACGGCGATACGGTTCACAACCTATCACGTTGGGTGCAGTCTATCTAGTGATACGCGGGCTTCGAGTGACCCATACCTAACATGCCTTCGAGATTTCGGAGATGGGCACTCAGGCCTCTGACTACCCCGCCATAATAAAAAAAGGGAGTGTGTATACACAAGTCGTGAAGTGTCTGTTATGTTTACGTTATGTAAAAATACAATAGGTAAATTTTATGCAAAATTAAACGACAGACTGATAATGAAGGGTGATGTTAGAAAGTATAAATATTGCATATTCTATCCAACATTTTCACACTCCACACACTAAATTACATTTACACATAGATATACATACAGATTACAAGAATACATTTACGAAATATATCGAATATTACGGTGAGAGAAAACATCGCGAGGAAACCTACCTGTTCCTCGAACAGGTAATAGGCAGTGCTTGTAAATGGCGACATGGCTTCATATTGAGTACTGACTATCTGGTCAGCACGTGGGTGCGAGGTGGCCGTAAAATTACTACCTTCGCAAGTTTAGAGATGAACACCTGAACCTTTGACTACCCTGCAAGGGATAATGGTCGTGAATGCGTTTATCTTTTTATTTCCACTTGTTCCAACCCTGAAATAATGGTCAAGTAAAAAAAATGGTCAATAAAGATATTATTATTATTATTAAGTTTTTTCTCCACATTGAATATTTTTATGTGCCATACTTTACTCAAACTAACGAACTAAAAGCCTAAACTACTTATATGTCTTATCCATACTGATTGGGAACGTAATTAAATTGTCTAGACTCTCCGTAACGTAAGCAATAGGCTGTAATTCCTAGAACAAATCATACACTTGTAGATTATTCTAGGAATAGAATTAAGGATATACGTGACGTTGATTAAGTATTACTTATAGAAATTCTTCTCAGATTACAAACCGCAATCTTTCTTGTTAATGAAGAAGAAAACCTGTAGATTATTTTGAAACTTTTATTTTAAAATAAGCGTTTAAAAACAGCTGCTATTGTCTTAGCACACTGATACAATTAAATAAAGTTAAAACTATGCCGGTACAGTACTAAATATGTGAAAATGTAGAGTAGTACGTATACGTTAATATAAATAAATAAAAATTTTGTTAACAGCAACATACAGACATACGGAAAGTCTACAAACAATACGTATCGACAATAGTAATGCAAGCCTCTAATATCATGGTTAAACTGAAAATTAGTTTCTTTAAATTATTAATACAGACGCTTTATGACTTTTGTATACACATTCCCTTCTTTATTTTGACGGGATAGTCAGAGACTTGTATGCCCATATTCGAAATTTTGAAGACACGTTAGGTATGGATCACTCGAAGCCCGCGTTTCGCTAGATAGACAGCGCCCAACGTGATAGGTAGTGAACCGTATCGCCTTATACGGGCACTGGCCATTACCTATTCCAAAGTAAGTTTCCTCACGATGTTTTCCCTCAATGTTAGCGACTGTAACACATTTTTACATTCCTTTCTTTGCTACATGCCACAGCGGGATTAGAACCTACTCGTAGGATTTCTAATAAGAATATCTTCCTCACTTAGCTACAGCCGTTTCTCAAAATACATTCCTATAATTATAAACCTAAGTAAATTATTTCGTCCATTAATTATCGTAATCGCCGTTTGTCTTAAAGTCATGATCATTAATTCAGATTCAATTTAGGAAATGTCAAGAGACTCGAAACAAATGAAGTACTAGATTGATTGTTGACTTTCTTCACTGAAAAGATAGAGATCTGTTTTTGCTCATTTTGAGTTTGAGATGAATATAGGTATTGCGATTTAGGATTACTAGTGTTTTGTGTTTTATGAAAAGAATGTGTGTGATGTTCAAACCCGAGATGAGTGTTTCATAAGGTACAATAGCTATAGTTAAGAATTAAAAATTGCACCTGATTTTTAGTACAGTTCAATAAACTAGCTATTGTCATGTCAAGTCAACAAAAGCTCAACAAAACTTTGGAAGTAAAGGTTAGTTTACCATTCCGATTATCTGTACAAGCATAGGATTATACATAAAACAAAAGTATTTTCTAAGGGTATGTTACTCTTAAGAAATTACTTTTGATATTCAAATCCACATGTAAATCTTTGAATGCCTTAGAAGTTTCAATCGTCATATGTATATTATGAATTATATAAAAGCTTACATCTGACCCTGTCTATGAATATACATCACACATCCCTATTTTATCAAATAGACTATTCGATACTTTAAGTCCTACTTATCTCTTTAAAGATTAAAGACAATAGTGTATATGTATGTACATAAGCATTCGTTATTTCCTATAGACAAGACTACTCATATGTATGTATCACTACATAGTATAAAACAAAGTTACTTTCTCTGTCCCTATGTAAGCTTAAATTTTTGAAACTACGCAACGGTTCAAAAGGAAGGTTTGTAAGTATAATAATATCCATTAAATAGTGGAGTAGGCTATATATTTTATATCCGTGCGAAGCCGGAGCGGGTCGCTAGTGTATGATAAACCACAGATGTTTTGCTAACGGAATCTGTATGAGAGAAAATATTATCCTTCCATTATAAGAGGAACCTTTTTTACAATATGTGGGTCCAAAGTAAACTTGCCTCTAGGTGCAATATATTAGAGCGCTATTTTCTTTGTTTTGATTTTACGTAAACATTCTCTTAGGGGCGTTAAAGTCGGGGACTCAATTTCAAAGGATGTAAATGTGGGGTTGATAATTCAGATTGGGGTTGAAAATTCCGTCGTCATGATTACAGCCTTGATAAAAAATATTATTAGTTCCTTAAAAAAATAATAAATCAATACGATGAATAATAAGTTCTTATTTAAAAGAGCTAAAACTACACTGTTCTGAAAAATTATATACATATAGTGCTTAAAATTATTCTCGTATAAATTCATCAAGTAAATATGCTACTTTAAAGCTATTTTTATACCTTGTAATTTCATTATACATTTAATATAGCTATTTGCAATAAAATGAGAGTTATGGAAGTATAACGTTTTTATTTTTTCTTGAAAAGTTGTCATTTGTCTTTACACGTTTATTCTGTGGAGCCATCGATATTATTACAGACATAACATGCACATAGGTACGTTTCCTGAAGTTTTTACAGTCCATATAAAAAATACATACTTGAATGCCACCATACGTAAACATATCAGTTTATTCGAGGAAGAAATTCATTACAAAACCTTTAAATAATTTGTATCTGATTGGTACACCTTGACAGCCAGATAGACGCTATATTGAAAAAGGGTGACATTAGGAGTACCTATAACCGCCGAATGTGTATGAGATGTATGAGTGTCAATGAAGCGAAAGTGGTCTGTCCGGCTCGGGACAAATGGGGATCCGTAATCTCTGCCTACCCCTCAACAGGCGTGATGTATATGTAAGTATGGTATACCTCGTCGAACGCTTGCCTATTTGCCAATAGCGATTCCAAGTAATAAGCTACCTTATCAAACATAGACTTTATTAGGTCAAATGTCTTATGCATTATGTATGTAGTTAGCCTGTTACATCTATAAATCAATAAGTTCCACTATATATTATCTGCTAGACCGCAATCAGGAAAAACTAGCTTCGCCGTATATCATTTTGGAGAAAACCGCTAGCGTTAGTAGATTTTGCGATGTCCTACATTAAACCTTTGGTATAGTTATTGCGTTGTATAATGTGGTGACTGTTAGTACATTCATATACGTTTCCATCATGACGACATTTGACGACCTCCGTGGCGCCATCGGTTAGCTGCCGGAACGCTAATCGTGAGGTCCCGGGTTCGATTCCCGGTGGAGGCAGAGTTAAGAACTATGCTTTTCTACTGCTTTCCAGTCGGGTAGTTGATTATATATGCTATATATGTATTTATCTATGTATAATATGTATGTATTTCTTAAATATACGTTAACTAGTACCCTTAACACAAGTCTTAAATGAACTTACCAAGGGTTCAATTGGTGCAATAAAGTCCAAATATTATCATTATTATTATATCAAAATGTAGTGACTATTAATGCATTCACATACGTTTTCATTACGTAGGACTCTTTAGAGAGGTAGGCAAAGATTAGGGCTATCCAATTTTAAGTATATTAATGTTAGTGTATATATAAAAACATTCACGTTCTTTTTATCAACTTTGAGGTGTATGGAAACTCGGAGTC
The DNA here is from genome assembly GCA_030578115.1 of Leucoptera coffeella. Classification (NCBI taxonomy): domain Eukaryota; kingdom Metazoa; phylum Arthropoda; class Insecta; order Lepidoptera; family Lyonetiidae; genus Leucoptera; species Leucoptera coffeella. Next base: position 440,066 of record JAMBLF010000060.1, on the reverse strand, counting down.
ATTATAAATTCTCCCAGCCCACGTTTCAGCAAGGACATTAGGGTTGAAATGTCATTATAGGGAACATTGATGACAGGTTGATAGCCCATCGCCTCGTAAACTTCATTGACCTCTAGTCCCTTAGTTACCTTCTACGACATGCCGGGAATAACGGTAGCTAGTTTGCATTTTTACTTTTTACTTGGCACGGGAACTAGTTCATACATACATACACATCACGTCTGATTCCTTGTAGAGCGGTAGACAGAGATCAGAGATCACAGGAATTCGCTTCATTGACACTCATACATCTTTTCATACACACTCGGCGGTTATAGGTACTCCTAACGTCACCTTTTTTGAACTAATTCATACCCCAATTCAATTTACACCCAGTCACCAGTAAATATACATTCCTGAAGAACAGACAGCTAGTTAGTATATTATGTAGTTCCCAGAATAAGCTGTAGCCAAGAGGGTAAGACCTCCGACTTCTAATTAGAAGTCCTAGGTTCAAATTCCGGCTCTGGCATGACCAATGACTGAAATTTAAAAAAGTGATTTTCATTTACGTACACCGCTAACGGTGAAGGAAAACATTGTAAGAAAATCTGCCTATCCCGAGGGAAAGATAATAGCCAGTGCCTGTATGCGGCGATTCGGTTTTATAACCTATCATATTGGGTGCTGTTTATCTAGTGAAACGCGATTGTGTGGCTCATACCTAACATGCCTTCAAAATTTCGCAGGCACTCAAGCTTCTGACTACTCCGCCACTGTAAAACGGGAGTGTGCATACACAAGTCGTGAAGCGTATGTAATGGGTACTCAGAATAACATCAACCTATAAACAAAATACTGGAATGCATTTTCGTATTACTGAAATACATACGATTTTTGTGAACTGCCACATAAATGATTTCGTGAAATTCTTGTAAATTGTTTTAACGTTGACATGTTTTCAGTTTGCTCTCGTTTCGTAAATACACGGGATTATTTAACTTTGGACCATGCCGCCATATTTGACGGATATAGAATTTTTCACGTGAATTTTGTGTTTTGGTAAAATGTCGAAATCAAATTATTTATTAAATTACAGTCTTCAAATTGCCAATTGAATAAACTGTCACATTGAGTACTGAATTTTAGTTAAACATTGAGATTTGAGGAATTAAATATTTTTCGGTACTGATTTTTATGTCCAAAAATTATAACACATACATTATATCCTTAAATATCTTTCGGGATGGACAGAACCTTAATAATATCTCCTAGTTTTTGGCATGAATATTCAGAATATGATGTTATATGGAACATTGATGACACGTTGCTAGCCCATCGCCCAATACGTTCTGTTTAACTCTAGTCCCTTAGTCACCTTCCAAGATTGCAGCTGAGGTATGATCTAGTTATCTAGTGGTGTGTAACTCAATATTTTGAAATTATTAATGAAATGCATAATAGCATGTTATCAATGTCTTACCACCAGGTATAAACTAAAGATAAGCGATATTAGACTATATAACAAAAGGTTAAAATTCCTTTTTCAATGCAGTTAAAACTGGATCAGGAGAATTCCTGGAATGAAACTATGCAGATAATAAAAATTCAAAGAGCGCCTTTCAATTTTAATAGGACATTCTAAAACAATATTTTTTATTAAAATCCTCTGAAATTTGCTCTCTGAATGAATTTCCCGGTGAATTTTTAAAGGTGAAAACTTGTCCTTAATAGCAAGGTTACTGGTATGTTTTTGTTCTGTTCATCCTTTTCATACCTACATACATACACATCACGCCTGATTCCCTGTAGAGGGGTAGGCAGAGATCACGGATCCCTATTTGTCCCGATCCTGACAAGCCACTTTCACTTCATTGACACTCATACATCTTCTCATACACTTGCGGCGGTTATAGGTACTTCTAGCGTCAACCTTTTTCAATTAATATCTATCTGACTGTCATATATCTTATTGGACCGGCCCCTACGTAACCGTCCTTCCACTGCAATCACATACATATATTCCTTTTGTCAATCTGCTATCTATCCTTTTCAAGACGTGAATATATGTATGTAGGTACAGAGTACTTTAATGTCACCGTAATTATATTTTTTCTTCAGTCATGAATCTATGAATAAAAGATATAACTATTTGGACGAAGGCCGACCTAATAAATCAAATTAATATCATAATAATGCTATAGAAAAACATTAAAACATACGCTTTACGACTTGTGTATACACTTCCTTTTATTGTGGCAGGGTAGTCAGGAGCTTAGTTGCCCATCTCTGAAATTTCGAACGCATGTAAGGTACGGGTCACTCGAACGTGACAGGTAGTGTACCGTAATGCTATATATAGGCGCTGGCTATTACCTATCCCGCGGGATAGGCAGGTTGCTTCACGATGTATTTACTCAACATGAGGCCACTGTATATTATGAACGTAAATGAAACACGTATATTTAAATTCCATTCATTTGTAGGTGCCAGAGCCGGAATTCAAAACTAGGACCTTTCTCATACGAAGTCAGAGGTTGCATCCATTGGACTATAGGTGCTTCATGAAAAGGGGTAATAGAGAACCAAAAGAAAGGAATAAAAGTACAAATATAATCTAAATACAAACATGAGCCTTTGTCTACCTCACTGCCAATAAGAGTCGTAACAATTCATAAATAGTATGAAGAATAGAAGAGCATATATGAGAAGGTTAATGGGTGTGAGTGAAGCAAAAGAGATTTGTCAGGACAATTCCACATGATGATCGTTTGTCTCTGCTTATATCGTTGGGACATAGAGACGTGAATATATGTTTTTACACATACATAAAGGGATAAGTGATTCCATTAATGAGTTTGTAACTGGAATCCCTTTTTGGATCATAAGTCGTAATGACTGCGTTATCTATGGGCATCAATTTTGTATCACTTAGGCTCAGACTGGTATTATTACGGACATTTACCTTGTTTTAGGGTGTCTGTACACACTGCCTAGTATTAAAGGGGATTGGAAAATAATAAATTGAAATCTGTTGGGCGATGGGATAGCAACTTTTATTTTCAAAATGCCGCAAATTCTACGGTAAGCCATCGTAAAGAAAACTTTTTATTCCCCGAACTGGTCAGTGCTTTTAAATGGCGACACGGCTTACCACCTGTCACATTGAGAACTGATATATGTTTAACACGTGGGTTAGAGGTGGTCTTAGAACTACAATCGCAATTGCGGAAATGGACACCTGAACCTCTGACACTACAAGGGTATGTTCGTAAACGCGTTTGTTTTTGTATGATTTCAAGTCTGATTTTTCTCTCTTATTTACACTCATATGTAAGAACAAAGCGTGAATAACAGAAGAATGTGTATATGTTTTACGTGTATGATGAGTTAATAATAATAATAATATCTTTATTAGGCAATAAACGCGTCACAAACAAAACTAAAAATTAGGTCTTAATACTGTGATGACAGTTTTTTAGATAGTTACAGGCTATGTCACCATCGAGAGACCACATCTAGATAGTCCGAATTGATGGTGATCATGCTACTCCTTATAGACCACCATAAAGAGCAAACACACCTGTTAATATGTTTGTATCATTAAACTATTACTTACATAATACGAATACACTAAACTTACAGTTTATCTCATTTAAGAATTAAGAGAAAATTTTTCTATCTTATTTGCATACACATGTGAGAATCTACAGCCACCCTAATCACAGACTAACAACATACAGTAGTTGGTACTTCAGTCACGTAAGCAGAGGGCCAAATGAGATGATTTTATTTGGACCCTTCGTCAAGTTGATGTAATAGCCGGTTTCAAATATTGATATCTGGCCTAGTTATTGATGGACGCGTGTGATAGGGTCCTAGAATTACACGTGTAAGGAAATCAACATTATTGGGCACTTTTACATCGATTGAACTAACCCCTAAGTACGTATAAGAAATGCTAAAGTGATCATTTAATATGTATTTGACGACCTCCGTGGCGCGATTAGTTAACCACCAGAACCCTAATCGTGAGGTACCGGGTTCAATTTCCGGTGGAAACAGAGTTAAGAACTACGCTTTTCAACTGCGTTTCAGTCTGGTTGTTGATTGTATATACTATGTATGTATTTATCTATATATAATAAGTATATAATTATGAAATATGCGTTGACTAGTATCCTTAAACATCTTAACCCAAGTCTTAAATGAACTTACCAAGAGGCTAGTTTAATTGGTGTAATAGTAAAACACAAAAACAAACGCATTCACGACCATTAACCCTTGCGGGGTAGTCAGAGGTTCAGGTGTCCATCTCCGCAATTGCGAAGGTAGTAATTCTATGGACACCTCGGACCCACGTGTTAACCAGATAGTCAGTACTCAATGTGACAGGTGGTCAGCCATGTCGCCATTTACAAGCACTAACTATTACCTGTTCAAAGAACAGGTAGGTTTCCTCACGATGTTTTCCCTCACCGTATAATTCGATGCATTTCGTAAATGTGTTTTTATTACGAAAATGTACATAGAAATTCATTAAAATTCATTTCCATTGGTACATGCTCAAGCGGGATTCGAACCCTGTACCCACTGATACAGAGCCAAGCCCCAAACAACTGAGCTACGTCGAATTTTTATTTATTTGGTGTAATAGTGTTCTAAATATTATTATGTATGTAATATTAATACATGCATACATACATATATTCACTCCTCTACGTCCCTAAGAGGATAGGTAGATACTACCAATAGCCCGAACCAACCAGTCAAATTTCCCTTGCTTCACTTACACCTTCTCATACACGCTCTTCTATTCTTCAAACTGCGTACACCCGCCTTGAGAAAAATGTTTCCATTTTGACTATTACACTCATTGAACTAACCCTCTGCTAAGTACATATATGATTTGTGTTAAGAGAAGTAACCAATTAATAGTAAAGAAATATGTATTTATTATGGATATATAAATACATATATAGTTCTTGACTCTGCCCGACCAGGAATCGAACCCAATACCTCAAGAGTAAGGTTGAAACTCAACCGATCGTCTATGCGGTCGCAAAAGATGTTAGTCTGGGACGTAATAATAATGCTATCTAGCTGCCGTTCTTACAGGCATGTCGTAGGAGGTGACTAAAGTACTAAGGCGATAGAACATTATATTCCATTTGACAATAATTCCTTAATATCCATGCTAAAAACAAACCAAAAATAGTTTTAATTTCTCCGAGGTTCTATCAACCCCGAAAGGTATTTGAGAACGTTAATGTAAGTTTATATATATTACAATGAAAATAACACCAACAACGCAAACATCAAATTTCTTCTTTCACGTTAGCACAGATATAAGAATAGTTACTATACTAGAGTTTAGTATAGAAACTCTATAATTGGCTGAACAAAATAATAAAAAGAACCTACTCGGCTAAGGTAGCAATATAGTACCAAACACAAAAAGGTAATAGATATCAGAATCATAAATAATATTTATTCCATGCTCATTTCACATTCTTTATAAGGTGCCTGTAGGTATTCCATTTTTTCTTATGTTCCTTTTTCCAATATGTACAACTGTATCACCGCACAAAAGTTTGAAAGAGTGTATGTAATGAGTGGCATATGAATATAGAGATAACGTTTCAGAAAACGTATATTAAAAGAAACAAAGAAAATACTTTATTCACTGCACAAATTACATTAAACACACAAACAATAAACATCAAGAATTAAAACCATTGATGCAGTGAAAAGGTATACATACATACATACGCTTCACGACTTGTATACACATCTTTATTATTGTGGCGGGTTAGTCAGAGGCTTGCGTGAGTTATAAGTAAACAACCTAATAATTTTATCTTCGCTTTTAAATAAGTTAAGTCAGCATTATAATATTATAAATAACCATTCTGATTAAAACAACTATTGTTTCTGATTTTAAATTCTAATTTAATGTTCTTATTGTAATAAATTAATATTTTTATTATTTATATATATTATTATTTTTGTAAATAGTAACATGGTTTACTGTCACATTGAGTACTGACTATCTGGTCAACACGTGGGTTCGAGGTGGCCATAGAATTACTTACGCAATTGCAAAGATGGACACCTGAACCTCTGACTATCTCGCAAGGGTTATCTTGAACGCGTTTGTCTTTGGTCTAAATAATATAAGTTATGATTAATACTTCTTATATATTAAAACGTATCCCTTTCCAATCAATACAAACGTTTTTTCGCTCGCTTTTCCGAAGCCATTAACATATTTTGTCGTTCTAAAGAAAGTCGTTACGCGGTGCACCGCATCCGCTGTAGCCATGAGGTTATTTATTGAAATACGTTTGTGGGATCGCATGAACATTCGTACTTAGGATTTTCAATAGCATAATTAACCTGCTACAATATTTTATCTGTGTAAAAACTTTATAACAACGGACGTAGCTTGTTGATACACCAAGGGCCTTAGTCCACTAATGCCTTTTTGCAAAATATCAGATCAGTAATAGTGTGAAGTTGGTAGTGGATTAGCTAAAGTGACAAATTTTGTAATTTTTAAACGAAATTTGACACTTTTGCCGTTTTTAATGATGAAATTTGTCACTTTTGGTAATCCACTTCCAACTTCACACTATTACTGATTTGATATCTGCGTTTGTGCTAAAACGTATTAGTGGACTAAGACACTAGCTCTCATTCGATCGCCAAAGTTAAGTAACACGATCGTAAAAGTATTTAGATGGGTGACCGTAAAGATCGTGCATGTGCTGATGATTTCGGCGAGGGAAAACATCGTGAGGAAACATGACTATTACTCGAAATAGGCTATAGTCTATTCAGTATCTGTAATTATGGGATTCAAGTGACCAAATATAACTATAAATAAAATAAAATATAAATAATTCTTGACACATAATCAACAACCAGATTTCAAAAGAAGTAAATAATTAACATACATACATAAACATTCATTCACCTGATTCCCTGCAGATATCACGGAGCCATCCCGATTCTGACAGACCACTTTCGCTTCATTGCCACTCATAAATTTTCTCATACACACTTGGCGATTATAGGTACTACTAACGTCACCCTTGTTCAATATAAAGTCTCTCTGACTGTCATATGTCTTATTGGGTCGGCCCCTAAGTAACCACCCTTCCACTTCACTCTAATATATTACTTTAAAATAATTAACTCTACCGGAAATTGAACTGGGAACCTCTTGCTAGTAGTTTATCTCTCAAGTAAGTTATTTACGTTTCATCCAATAACAAAATTAACATCCAATAACCGGGCGATATATCCAATAACCTACTGGAACATTTATATCAATTTATCGGTTAATTCCCGTTGACACATGATGAATGAAAGGCTATTTAAAATGCATCGAATATTTGCTGGAACAGATGGGAAATAAAAGTCGGTTCGATGGAAAATGGTATTTATTTTAACGGTATAAAGACGTACGTGAAAATTGGCTCTTTAAAGTCACATTGAGTACTGACTATCTGGTCAACACATGGGTTCGAGGTGGCCATTGGATTACTACTTCCGCAATTGCGGAAATGGTGACCTGAACCTCCGACTACCCCGCATGGGTTGATGGTCATGAACGTGTTTGTCTTTTATCAACCTAGATGTTAACGCTTCCGAGTTTCTGTATACCCTGAAAAGATTATTATTCGTGAAGCGTATATCGTTTATGTTTATCTTAGAGGAATGGAAATATTCAAATGAATATCATCACATTGAGTAGATCATAAAATTTCGTACCAAATTGAGACTTAATACATACATATATATCATGCCTGATTGCCTGTAGAAGGGCAGGCAGATATAACGGATCCCTATTTGTCCCGATCCTGACAAACCACTTCCGCTTCATTAACACTCATATATTTTCTCTGCGGCTGCAGCTGTAGCCCCGTGGGTAAGACCTCTGACTCTTATGAAAAAGTTCCCAGGTTCGAATACCGGCTCTGGCATGTACCATTAAATGAATTTTAATATGTGTTTTTCATTTTCGTACATAATTTACAGTCGCTAAAGCTGAGGTAAAACATTGTGTGAAAACCTGCCTATCCCTTGGAATAGGTAAAAGCCAGTATATACGGCGATACGGTTCACAATCTATTACGTTGAGTGCTGCCTATCTAGTGAAACGAGGGCTTCGAGTGACCCATACATAACATGTCTTCGAAATTTTGGAGATGGGCACTCAAGCCTCTGAATACCTCGCCACAATAAAAAAGGAGTGTGAAGCATATGTTATTTTATATAATATCTATAGTCACATATCTAATATATAAACACACAAAGCAATAAACCATTTTTATCACCCGCCAAATAAAAGGGGCGGCCATTTGCAAAAGTTGGCTTTTGTTTCATGGCGGACAAAAACGCGGGAACTGGTCCTTTGTAAGCGTAGTAGCTGTTTGGCGGCCTCCGGCTGTTGTTCATAGATGTGTATTAGATTAGTATGTAGCTATTGGGGATGGTGATGTATCGAATACATACATGTATTTAAGTTTATTTCAACCTTTCGGGGACCCTACATCAAATAATGAGGCACCTTTTCACTGCATCCAATATATGAGTACTGTGTGTGTATCAATGTGTTTAAAGTTATAAATTATGTTTCCAATGTATGTAAGAGTTAGTTTTTTCTTTTATGCATTGAATAAAACGTTCCCATTTTGTACACACATATGCTTCACGACTTGTTGTCTGTAGTCAGAGGCTTGAGTGCCCATCTCCAAAATTTCGAAGGCATGTTAGCTAAAAGTCACTAGAAGCCCGCGTTTCACTAGATAGACAGTACCCAACGTGATAGGTAGTGAACCGTATCGTCGTATATAATCACTGGATATTGCCCAAAATGACATATAAAAACGCATTTAGTAAATTAGTAAGCAAATTAGTAAGTCTTACACGTAGCTTCGTAGCTTTGTGTTTTCTTAAGTTTTTCATCCTGAAATTAGTGCAAAAACGTAAGTGCTATTCATATACATACATTTGATTTACTTTTCAAACTGTACGTGTAAATATGGTACATTTTCATTTCAATCAAGTAATTGATGCTTCGGGGCGCTCAAACAATTTTATTTGAAGGTAAAGCTAAGTCTTGTTTGTAGTCTTGATGCGAAGTCAACGTAATTAATAAAAGATCAAAGAGCAAGTCTGTCATCTTAATTTTTCGGAATTAATCAGGAGCGTAGGTGTAAGGAGTGCTTTAATTCCGTCAGATGAATATTATGTAAAGTTACAAGGCCTTTAATAATGACAAAGAGATATTATGAGGTTTTATAAGGTGGTTTAGATTGCGATAGATAAGATCCTGATAGATAATATTCGTATTCTTTTATACATATATACAAGCACGTCCTGCAATCCCTTTCGGGGTGGACAGAACCTTGGAGATTTAGTAACCTTTAGGTCACTTTTTAGCATAAATAATAGGGTTGTGATGTCATTTAGAACATTGATGACAGTTTGATATCCCATTGCCCATTTACCTCTAGCCCCTTAGTCGCCTCTTACAACAGGCCGGGCAAAAAGGGCATTCAGTTCAGTTTCAGTTGAAGATATGATTATTTTAAACGTATTATATAATGTAGGTGCTACGTAGAGATACATAAAAATAGAGTGTTTAGTGTGGCATCTGAACAGTCTACGTTTACTGATCAAAAATTTAGGTCTTTTGCATATAATGTCATTGTGGAGAAGTGCCTACAGTCAACGCTAAAAGTGCAGTCCCAGTAACGTTTTATAAGGTTTAAGTTTATAAGAACAGAAGACAATATTTGACATTTTAAAACTGGCGCCACTTTGCATTGACAAGGCCACTATACGTACGCTTGCTTCGAAATGAAAAATATTGTCTTTTGTTCATATAATCGTAAACCTTATGAAAAGTTACTGGGACTGCATTTTCAGCGTTGACTGTACAAGCACTGATTATTTATGATCTGTTCGGAAGTTTTTGAACTTTGAATTTTTTTTTAATATGGCTAAATGTGGAATACATTCTGTGGTCATGTATAAGGGAACAGCGCGAAGTGTATATACATATATGTATAGGGCATGAATGTTTTTTTTTTCTTTCCCATAAGCAACTAATCTCAATATAGTAGCGAAAGAAACAAAACTAAATTTGCTACCAAGGACAATAGCCTTAGTATTTATTCTGCGTATTTAACGGATGATAGGAGAGTGTAATAATGGTGAGCATATAAATTAAATTATTAAAAAAAATATAACAAAAACTAGCTGTTTTCAGTTTGTATTTTAAGATCTCACAGGCAATATTTGTATTTCCTTGGATAGGTTTGCTTAATTCATTATAATTTTTACGAACTATCTGAGAAAAAGTGTTTAAAGTTTTTTGTGAAAACCATGGCTCAAAAGTGATAGCTACTTTCTAAATAAAATCATAAAGTAAAACTCTTTCCTATGATGTCCTAACCAATTGTATAAACGCTAAGGCGATAAAAACCAAAATGAATGGAATACTTTTAAATACATAACGTGACTTACCGATCTGCTATTGTATAGGACTGACATTTCGTATCAATACGGCACCGCTGCTTAATATGGAAAAAATGGCAACCATGTTCATTCTACTACTTTATCGGCCCATCGAATATTGTCCCCGTCTTTGCTATTCTAACCCTGACAGGCATTACGTAAGCATCCTTGACTCTTCCTTTATTTACTTATGTGCTCCTGGTAATGGCATGTCGTTTGATTGCTTTGAAACTTATGTATTATGACTGTTTTCGCTTGTGGGGTAGTTAGATGGTTGAGTTAATGAACATGCGAAGTTAATGATGTAGGCTTATTACATTTTTTGTAACATTTTGACTATATATTGTAAGTATTTAAGGAAGATAGGCTGGCTACACATACACCAATACAAGTTATCACTCACCGTTTACCTACTACGAAAATACTAAATCTAGGTAATATTAAGTAGACAATGTTCAAAGGGTCCAAACTGGTGGTCGTAATCACGATAATGTAGTATATTTGCGACAGATTGATAGCCCATCGAGCAATTGATTATATATCCCCTGCTTCCTTAATATCATATTTCATCACTATACACATAATGGCGAGATTATGGCTAGTTAGAATATTTTCGACCCAGCTAACACAGAAAAATGTTATACAATTAACATGGATTTTTACATATATTATACATATGTGTGTAGAAGTATAATTACACACTTAATAGGTTGTAAAATATATTACAATGTACATGTAATTAGCTACTTTAACTTGAAGACTGGAAGCAAGCATTCGAAATTACCTCCATTAATTCTCGCAGGCCGCCTAACTGGACGTAATGTAAATGTTTCTTGAGGCGCAGCTAATTTAGCAAGCGATGTACTGGCAAACAGTCAGTGAATTACGGAGACAGCTAGGGTCTTTGGAGCGGATGGAGTCTTGTTTAAAGATAATAATAATGATATTTAGAACACTTTTACGTCATTGAACTAGCCCCTTGGTAAGTTCATTTAAGACTTGTGTTAAAGTCAAAATATATTTAAGAAATATATACTTATTATAAATAGATGAATACATATATATCATATAACATATAACATATAACCAAGATATGGGATGTACAGGCAGGTTTTCGGAAGGGAATGGGATGTACAGATCAGGTTTTTTCCTTACGCCAGGTGGCTGAAAAGTTTTTGGCGAAGAACCAAAAGGTTTTCTGTGCTTTTATGGATTTGGAAAAGGCGTATGATCGTGTATCCCGGAACGATTTGTGGAGGGCGCTATCTGCGTTTGGTTTGGGCAGTACCTTAATACGGGCTCTAAAGTCTTTATATATGGATTCCGGAGCTTGTGTTAGGGTTAATGGGGCCTACTCAGACTGGTTCAGTATCCGAAAGGGTGTGAGGCAGGGCTGTGTAGCTTCGCCGTGGCTGTTCAATCTGTTCATGGATAGTTGCTTGACTGATTTGAAAGAAAGTGACAGAGGATTGCGTATGGGCGAGTTGATCATTAAATGCCTCTTGTACGCTGACGATCAGGTTCTTCTTGCGTCATCGGCGTGTGAGTTGCAGGAGATGGTCACTTGCATGAATGAGTCCCTTAAGAGGAAAGGAATGAAAATTAATGTAAATAAAACGAAAGTAATGGTCATGGAGGGACTTAGCAAGACAGAGTGCAAGATTGACATAGATAATGAAAGAGTCGAACAAGTGAATGATTTTGTATATCTGGGAACACTTTTTACTAGTAACGGAAAATGTGAGGGAGATATTGAACGTAGAGTGTGTGCAGGTAATAAGATTAATGGGGCTATGTATAGTGTTATGGGTAGCCAGTTGATTTCTCAATCGGCACGTATGGCTATTCATAGGGCTGTGCTGGTTCCAACATTGACTTATGGTAGTGAAAGTTGGGTATGGCAAAAGAAGCATGAAAGTAGAATCAATGCCGTCGAAATGCGGTCACTGAGAAGCATGTTAGGAGTAACATTGAATGATAGAATTAAAAATAGTGTGATAAGGGAAGGTTGCGGTTTGAAAGAAGATGTAGTGACTAAGATTGAAAAGAGCATGCTTCGATGGTTTGGACATGTTATGCGGATGAATGATAGCAGATTGACAAAAGGAATATATATAAGTGAAGTGGAAGGGCGGTTACGTAGGGGCCGGCCTAATAAGACATATAACAGTCAGATAGACGCTATATTGAAAAAAGGTGACGTTAGGAGTACCTATAACCGCCGAGAGTGTATGAGAGGATGTATGAATGTCAATGAAGCGAAAGTGGTCTGTCAGGATCGAGACAAATGGGGATCCGTGATTTCTGCCTACCCCTCTACAGGGAATCAGGCGTGATGTGTATGTATGTATGTACATATATATCAAATATAATCAACAATAAGACTGGAAACCAGAAGACAAGCGTAGTTCTCAATTCTGCCTCCACTGGGAATCTTTGGGACCTCACGATTAGCGTGCAGGTGCTCAACCAATCGCACCACGGAGATCGACGAATAAATAAATAACAATAAGAATTTGTAACATCTAACTGTCTTAGTTTGCAAAAGTTGTAACAGGAATCCGCTAAGTAAATTCACTGTCTACGTAATTGCAATTCGCTAAAAGTGCCTGAGAGTAATGATCTTATAATTTAAACAAACTCCGCCTCAGGGACTTATTGTCGGCGATATCGAGTTTCTAAGTTGTAGAACTGCGGGGGAACAGTGAGAAGCACTTTGCAAGAACAACAGAAGTACGTTAGGAATAGGAATGTATTGTAAGAGATGACTAAGGGACAAAGACAAAAAGACAAACGCGTTCACGACCATTAACCCCTGCGTAGTCAGAGAGTTCAGGTGTAATTCGCAATTATGAAGTCAGTAATTTTATGGCTACCTCGAATCCACGTCTTGACCAGATTGTTAGTACTCAATGTGACAGATGGTAAGCCATGTCGCCATTTACAAGCACTAACTATTACCTGTTCGGGGAATAGGTAGGTTTCCTCACGATGTTTTCCCTCACCGTAGTATTCGACGCATTTCGTAAATGTTATTTTATTACGAAAAAGAACATAGAAATTCATTAAACTTCATTTCTATCGTTAGTCTTTGCCTATCTTGAAAATTATTTAAAAAAAAAAAAGTTTTTTATTTAGTAAAAGATACCGTATTTGGAACATATAACATAGTCCCTAAAAACAGTCAGGACCCTATCTTTTAGGGTGACTTAACTCAGCCCTTACACATGATTAATGATAATTTAGTCTAAATAAGCTAACATTTAATAAGTCTCAACATTATGCGTTCAAGACAAGTTCAGTGTCAGTATAATTTACTGTTTGCCATTTACTTAACTTCTTCCTTCATTTATGCCTACTTAGGCTTCACATCTTGTTAGGGAAGTATAAGAGCCTATATAATAGGCATTAACAGTTCCCGAAATAATATTCAGTCCCCACTAATGAAGCCATCCAGTGTTCCGGAACGTTACAACGGCTGAAGTCGCATTTCCCAAACGACTGCTAACGAGCCAACGTTAGCTAAGATCGCTCAGTCATCACTTTTATGCTTAATTTCGAAGGGCTTCAGTACACACACGCACTTCATAGCTTTGTCAGTTAGTTGAGGGATTGTATGGGTGTTAGTAATGGAGTGTTTGGTAGGGAGATTTGAACTCTAAAGCTTTAATAGGCTTATGGTAGTCAGATATTCATTCATTTTATTTTGTTAAAGGTTTATTGACAGGGAGAAGTGGCGTCATTTGGGGGAGGCCTATGTCCAACAGTGGATTCAGACAGACTGATGATGATGAAAGGTTTATTGCTAGTCTAAGTAAATAGTGCGTGACAATATATTAATTAAGTTCAGTATATATTATTAAGCCATATAAGACGAAATTTTTTTTGTAAAGTACCCACTATAGCAAAGAACTAACTATCATCGCAATGACATGACATTTTATCATATCATCACAATATTTATAGTATTAGTAATCTCATAAAAAATAAATGATATCAATGCTACATTAAATAGCATTCTAACACGATAAAAACATAAACATTGGTCTAAACTACCAGTTATTTCTCTACATCTCTTTAAATATTCATCCCGTAGTTCAAATAAATCAATTATGACAAGATCTCGAAATAGTTGGGTTTCAATGGCAACCAATAAGAGGGTTTGGAATTTGCGCAATTCGGCTGCAAACCCAATCGGGCACACATCACCGGGAGACGTTTTAGAGCGGACTACAGTTGGACATTTGGATAGGGGTGGCTGTGGAATTGCCTTTAGTATAATTTCCGAGTTTTTGTTTGTATGTTTTTCATAATTTGATTTGGGAATGTCTCAGTTTTATGGTTAGGAAACGTAAGTGATAGAGAAAAATAACGAATTTATGGACTGCTCATATAGACAAGAAAAAAAATTAAAGACACATAACTCGTACCATGCAGTGAAACGGTACCGCCTCAGTATCTGATTATATATTTATAATATTATCTAGAGGTCGTAAAATACAAATTTATGCCATAAACTTGGAATATTCAAGTTAATTTAGGGAATTATTTGAGCTATGTGTTAGCAAACTATAATTTTACTCAGCCCTTATCCCAACTAGTTGGAAATTTACTATCACTGTTTTATATTTATACAATAACATATTTGATAATAGTAAATGTAGATGCACTGAAATTGACTCGTTTATATCGCCTATAAATTTAATACGACATCTTGAACAGAATCAGGATTTTACAGACTCTCTAGAATCAATTGAAAACAAAAATTATAGGGTATAAAATGAGAAATAACAGAATATTAAAAATATTAAAAATATTTCACTTAATAACAATCTAATTCGACTCCACATCCTTCCCTATCCGGTGTCCGTTACAGTAAACCTACAATTTGCTCAGTGGGCGTAACAACGAATATACTATTTCAACAAAGGTATACGCTAGCCAGCTGCGGAAGGGCTTAAGTTAGGTCTCTAGCTTAAAGCCTAAGACCTAGGCATACTAACTGACAGGTATATCGAATTGTAGTAAGTATAGTCTTACAAACTACTACTGAGGCCCAAGTCCACTATTGCTTTTTGCAAAATTGTATTTTAATATTACTTCAGTAACAGTGTGAATTTGTTAGTGGAGAGTTAGTCATTTTACGGCGAAATTAGTCACTTTTGCTATCCCACTATCAATTTCAAATTATTACTAACTAGTGACCCACTCCGGCTTCGCGCGGGTATAAAATATATAGCCCAATCCACTATTTAATGGATGTTATCATACATAGAAACCTTCCTCTTTAATCACTCTATCTATTAAAAAACCGCATCAAAATCCGTTGCTTAGTTTCAAAGATTTAAGCATACAAAGGGACATAGGGACAGAGAAAGCGACTTTGTTTTATACTATGTAGTGAAGTGACATTGAACTACTGAAATGAAATGTTTTTTATTCAACATAAGGATCATAAAATCATTTATAAAAGTACTATTTGTGAGAAAATTTATTAACAGACTTAGACTCCTGATGGTAAATATACGATGTGTCAAATGAATGAAATACACCAGTATGAAAACACGACAATAGTACAAACATACATATATTCTCGCTCCTGCGACTATCAAACGCCACCTGTAACGATCTTGACAAAATATATTTGGCTTCACTTACACCCATTGACCTTCTCATACATGCTCTTCTGTTATTCACGCTACGTACACCATGAGAAGAATGTCTCTAATTTGATCTGTATAATTTCATCCCTTACAACTCTTGCTTTCACATTGGCTTTATAAATTTCTTTTGCAACACTTGTCTATCAGTCGTCTATGATTCGTCAACAAAGTCAGCAGCTCAGTGAAAGTTGAAATAACAAATAATTATTTTCGGCTGAATATTTAATCAGTTGTGATGCGAAATTGGCTAAATATGTTTTCTTGGGCATTATATTTGGATCCTCAACTGGAACGAACCGAAGAACAAGGAAGAGAAGAATTGGAGCTTCGATTTCGTTTTTCTTCGGTTGTAGCGGCTGGCGGCGTTGGTGTAATCATGGCGATGGAATAACAAGAAGTTCAAACGCCGTGGCATCAGTGTTTGTACTTCAGCCGACATAACCTTAGTGGTGAATGGCTTAGTAAAGAATTAAGAAAAACAGCAAAAAACAGTAGTCTATTCCTTTAGACGCCGAAAGTATTCATAGATGTGAGAGTATTTATATGAATAACTTTTTCATTAATGTGTGTTCAGTATTTAAGCCTTGAATGCCTTAAGCAAATTTTTGGAGCAGATTTCCTTACACTTTTCCAGTGGGAAAGTGTTACAAAAAAGTGTCAATTCATCGCTTAAGCTCTTTATATTGTACATTCACTTGCTCCAAACTTGAACCATTAATCATGTTCTTAGGAAGAAGAATATTTAACAACTTTTAAAAGAAATGTAATTTTAAAAGGAGCTATTTTTAAGTTCATTAGTTATTTATGTAAATAGAATAATAAGTATTAAAAGGTTTCATGATGGTTTAGGATACACTATAATAGTATATAAAAAACAAACAAACGCGTTCACGATGATTAGCCCTTGCGGAGTAGTCAGAGGTTCAGGTTTCCATCTCCGCAATTGCGAAGGTAGTGATTATGCTAAAATAGATAGAGACAAATGGATACAATAGAATAATAACTAGCTGCCTTTATACAGGCATGTTGTGGGAGATGACTAAGAGACTAGGGATCGTTATATGTATTAGATGATGTGCTAACAATCTCAAGGTCAACAGGCTTGAAACACTTATATCGGCGCCATGATAATTTAAATATAGTTTATTAGTTAACAGTTATATATACAAGTATTTTGAAACGTCAGCGTTAAAATATTATAATGACATACACACATCACACCTGCTTCCCTGTCCCTGTAGGTGTAGGCAGAGATCACGGATCTCCATCCGTCCCGAACCTGACAAACCAATTTAGCTTTATTGATACTCATACACCTCTTTATACACACTCAGCAGTTATAGGTACTTAACGTCAGCCTTTTCAATTATAGCGTCCTAAAAAACCCTAGTACAACTTATAACAAAACACAATTCCGTCGCCACAGTGTTGACAACAACAGCTTACAAAAAGTGTTTGTAACTTAGTCATCTAACTTAGATCCTAGGTCACAGTCTGGTTACTAGGAGACAACGTGCGGGGAATCCTGCCAAAACGGCCACAGCTGCAGGGTGGTAAGTACAGGCGAGTAGAATTTAAAGCGGTAGTCAATACGTATACTCGGTTGCACAAAATAATAATATTTTGACATTATCACACCAATTGAACTAGCCCCTTGGTAAGTTCATTTAAGACTTGTGTTAAGGGTCCTAATCAACGTATATTTAAGAAATATTTACATATTATATATATATATATATATATATATATATATATATATATATATATATATATATATATATATATATATAGATAAATACATATATATAGCATATATAATCAACGACCAGACTGGAAAGCAGTAGAAAAACGTAGTTCTTAACTCTGTCTCCACCGGGAATCGAACCGTGGATCCCACAATTAGCGTTTAGGTGTCTAACCAATCGCGCCACGGAGGTCGACAAAAAAAAATTTTTGTAAGAAAAAATATTTGTATTATTATTAGTTACCACTAGTCTTTTATTCTGTCCCGAGTTAAAAGAACTTGCTAACCCATTGCACGATAAGACATATTATTATTTCATTCCTTTTACCCTCTGGTCGTGGATAAAGGACGTGAATGCTTATGTAGTTTCTAAATATACATACAGTCAACGTGAATGCTTATGTAGTTTCTAAATATACATACAGTCAACGTGAATGCTTATGTAGTTTCTAAATATACATACAGTCAACGTGAATGCTTATGTAGTTTCTCAATATACATACAGTCAACGTGAATGCTTATGTAGTTTCTCAATATACATACAGTCAACGTGAATGCTTATGTAGTTTCTCAATATACATACAGTCAACGTGAATGCTTATGTAGTTTCTAAATATACATACAGTCAACGTGAATGCTTATGTAGTTTCTAAATATACATACAGTCAACGTGAATGCTTATGTAGTTTCTAAATATACATACAGTCAACGTGAATGCTTATGTAGTTTCTCAATATACATACAGTCAACGTGAATGCTTATGTAGTTTCTAAATATACATACAGTCAACGTGAATGCTTATGTAGTTTCTCAATATACATACAGTCAACGTGAATGCTTATGTAGTTTCTCAATATACATACAGTCAACGTGAATGCTTATGTAGTTTCTCAATATACATACAGTCAACGTGAATGCTTATGTAGTTTCTCAATATACATACAGTCAACGTGAATGCTTATGTAGTTTCTCAATATACATACAGTCAACGTGAATGCTTATGTAGTTTCTAAATATACATACAGTCAACGTGAATGCTTATGTAGTTTCTCAATATACATACAGTCAACGTGAATGCTTATGTAGTTTCTCAATATACATACAGTCAACGTGAATGCTTATGTAGTTTCTCAATATACATACAGTCAACGTGAATGCTTATGTAGTTTCTCAATATACATACAGTCAACGTGAATGCTTATGTAGTTTCTAAATATACATACAGTCAACGTGAATGCTTATGTAGTTTCTCAATATACATACAGTCAACGTGAATGCTTATGTAGTTTCTCAATATACATACAGTCAACGTGAATGCTTATGTAGTTTCTCAATATACATACAGTCAACGTGAATGCTTATGTAGTTTCTCAATATACATACAGTCAACGTGAATGCTTATGTAGTTTCTCAATATACATACAGTCAACGTGAATGCTTATGTAGTTTCTCAATATACATACAGTCAACGTGAATGCTTATGTAGTTTCTCAATATACATACAGTCAACGTGAATGCTTATGTAGTTTCTCAATATACATACAGTCAACGTGAATGCTTATGTAGTTTCTCAATATACATACAGTCAACACTAAAAGTGCAACCCAGTAACTATTTATAAGGTTTACGTTTATGAGAACAAAAGACAATATGTTTCATTTCGAAGCACGCGAACGTATAGTGGCCATGTCAATGCAAAGTGGCGCCAGTTTTAAAATCTAAAATATTGTCATTTGTGCTTATAAACTTAAACCTTATAAAAAGTTAGTAGGACTGCACTTTTAGCGTTGACTGTATGTATATATAGAAACAACATATGCATTCACACGTAAAAGGAATGAAATAAGTACAATGGTCTAGTAACCTGTAATTTATTCAGCATATTAATTTCATTCTAAAACTGATAATTACGCTAAAGATGACTTATTTCAAAAATATACATAGACATAAGCGTTTAGTTAGTTTGCTTTTACTTAAAACTACAGATTTCTGTATAATTATGACATCACAACCCCGATATTATAAATACTAAGAAAATAAAGAGATGTTTTGATGTCTTCAAGGTTCTGTCCACACTAAGGGGATTGAAGAACGTAAACGTATATGTATGTAATGCATATGTGTTTCGATGTAACTCATACACTCGCGAATAACTAAATCATTTCAGAATAGGCACGAACCGCCCTGATACTCTTATCCACATTTGCATATGAATCCCTCTGATTTATGTTACGTTAAAATAAGTACGAAATAATTCGGAGTATTTTGTGACTATAGTATTTAGAATTAAGTTTTGCTAGTCCTGTGTAGTAGGTCGTAAATGGTATGATTAGCTGTCGTTCTTTTCGATGTCGTAAGAAAAGACTAAGTAATTAAGTAATTGTAAATATAATATAATATTGTAGGACATTATAACACCAATTGAACTAGCCTCTTGCTAAGTACATTTAAGACTTAAGGGACTTAAGGGTACTAGTCAACGTATATTTTAGAAATATATACTTTTTTTATGTACATAAATACATATATAACATATATAATCAACGACCAGACTGGAAAGCAGAAGAAAAGCGTAGTTCTTAAGTCTGCCTCCACTGGGAATCGAACCCGGGACCTCATGATAAGCGTTCAGGCGTCTAACCGATCGCGCCACGGAGGTCGTCAAAATGTCTTGACTTTTACTTGTACTGTACTTGTACTTATGTTGAATAAAGACACTTTAATGGCACTTTAGTCACTCTAGTCTGTGCCTTTACAAAATGTAACAAATTTTATACAAAACCTTGTTTGTCCATGGGATAAAACAGTTCCTCGAATGCTATATCTGTGACTGATGAGTCACAATTAGCATAGTATCACGCATTAATTCGTACATCACATGGAACATACACACATACATAATTTCACTCTACGTGTCTAAGAAGATAGGCAGAGACTATCGATCGCCACCTGGAACGATCCTGACAAATCTCTCTTGCTTTTCATACCCATTAACCTTCTCATACATGCTCTTTTATTCTTCATGCTACCCTATAATATAAATAACAATATACATGAAATGTAAGTTAAGTATGGCTTTTCAACAAATCGCGAATGGTATTATAAAGTACAAAAGTGACTTGCCTAACTAAAAATTTTATTCTCTAACGACGTCAAAGTAACAGGTTGCTAGTCTATCGCCAAACATATTCTATTCAGCCCTAGGCCCTTATACACATATTCACGGCATTAGCATACCAATCCATCTGATTTATGTTTTGAAACAAGCACAAAGGCAGCCGAGTATCAAATTCATGAACTTTTGTTTTCACGCGTTATTTAACGGCATTCAGATGCTAATTTTAATAGTTAGCTTACCTGCCTTTAGAGCTGGAAAGTTAGGTTGTATTTTAGGGTTATATTAGATTGTGTTATCATAAAAGTTTGTTTTTAATGCATAATATTCAATTTTTCATTTCAAAAACAAAAAACAAAACAAACGCATTCACGACCATTAACCCTTGCAGGGTAGTCAGAGGTTCAGGTTTCCATCTCCGCAATTGCGAAGGTAGTAATTCTATGGCCACCTCGAACCCACGTGTTAACCAGATAGTTAGTACTCAATTCGACAGGTGGTAAGCCATGTCGCCATTTACAAGCACTAACTATTACCTTTTCAACGAACAGGTAGGTTTCCTCACGATGTTTTCCCTCACCATATAATTCGTTGCATTTCGTAAATGTGTTTTTATTAGGTTTCATTCAAATATTATTATTTATTTTAATAGGGTGACGTTTGAAGTATCCATAAGCAAGGGTTTAGTGTGTATGAGGAGGTGTATGCGTGTCATAAAAGCGAAAGTGGTTTCTTGGAATCGGGATAGATGGGAATCCGTGATTTCTGCTTAATCTCAAACAGGGAATAGAGCGTGATGTGTATGTAATGATATACTCACAACTATGAGTCACAAAATAGCAGTATTTTGGATATGTTTCTAGTCATTTCCAAATAAAGATAGGTATAATCAATCACCCATCGGTTATTTTATACCTTGCTTTCTATACATAGTTCTTCAAATAATGTCCATTCGATAGTTATTATAAGAAATTAGCCTTATCACACCCACATTTCACCAAATATCCATCACCCGGCCTGAGACATCCAATATATCCAAATAGGAACATACACCCTTGTACACGCTTCCAGATAAGCCCAAACTTAATAAAAGCCTTTGAAAGAAGCGTCTTTTAAGCCTCGTCGTGAGTAAATACTGGTAAATACCCTTCGGGTCACGCGACAGTGATCGTACGTGACTAATATGGCGGGTGCCTTTCTGTTGGTGCCTCGAGTCTGAATAATGAAACGTGGAGAAAAACTGTTTTGTCAGATTCCAATAAAAGTAAATAAAATAATATAAAGTAAAGTTAAGTAGTAAGTAATATAAAGTTGTCAAGGGCCTCTTGAATATAATATTAATGCAGTTTGGGAGTTGAATGGAATATAGAAAGAAAACACTTTATTCACTACATTTACAAAAACACAAACATGAAAACAATAAATGTGAAGAAAACCATTAATAATGTAATTTTGTTGTATAAAAACTTACGCGATAAGTCCCGTTAGTTATTAATCATGTGTAGAAAACCGTTGATGCAGTGAAAAGGAACTGCCTCAGTATACGATAGAGCTAGGCTGCATCACGGGTCCTCCGGCAGCACCTGATTCGAATATGACAGACATATGACAGTAAGATAGACGAACGATTGATAAATGGTGACATTATTACCGTCGAGTGTGTATATTGAAGTATATATATAGATGTGTGTTTAAAGTGGTTTGTTAGGATCGAAACAAATAGAAAATCGTGATCTCTGCCTATCCTTTTGTAGGAAGCGATATGTGTTCGTATACATTTTAGTCACCATCCATCACAGTTGTATACAACGTAACATACTAGAAACACTATGTAACAAAACGTTATTTACATGTTTTTTCTATCACCACTTTTAGAATTTTTGGCAATTCATTGAATAAGTAAAGAAAGATAGTAAAAAGAAAGATAGAATAGATTCGCGTTTTTTAACTTTCCTGCCTGGATATCACACTTTTAAATAATAGTCAGTAACTTCACGAGTGAAATCGTTAAAAATGTTACCGTGTTCAAAGACTGACTATTGATAATAACCACAGATTACCATCGAAAGACAGATAAAATTAAAAAACATGTTGTTTAAGTCCAAAATAGTTTACTTCGAAAATTGAAAATGTTATAGCGTTTAGAAATTTCAGTATTATTACAAAGCAAAATCGCTAACAGAATCAATAGATAGATAAAATAACTTTTTATTAGCAAACAAAATGCAAAAAGCAATAACAATATACAATCGTAAAACAGATTGGGAGAGAAAAAAACACATTTTCATTTACCATAAGCCATCAGGGCATTATTGATGGCAAACGTTATTCACAAAAGACATATTTGTGTTATTTCCTTTCTCGAACAAATACCTCTCTACGGTTTCGGAGATAACGACCGCTATATATCTTGGACTGTAGGTTTTGCGATGTATGAAGACTAGAATAAAGTATCTTAGACTTACAAGTGTGTAATAGTTAAATACATACACATCACGCCTGATTTCCTGTAGAGGGGTAGGCAGCGATCACGGATCCCCATTTTTCTCGATCCTGACAGACCACTTTCGCTTCATTGATATTCATACATCCTCTCATACACTCTCGGCGGTTATAAGTACTCCTAACGTCACCTTTTTTAATATAGCGTCTATCTGACTGTTATATGACTTATTAGGCCGGCCCCTACGTAACCGCCCTTCCACTTCACTCATATATATTCCTTTTGTCAATCTGCTATCATTCATCCGCATAACATGTCCAAACCATCGAAGCATGCTCTTTTCAATCTTAGTCACTACATTTTCTTTCAAACCGCAACCGTCCTTTATCACACTATTTTTAATTTTATTATTCAATGTCACTCCTAACATGCTTCTCATATACCGCATTTCGACGGCATTGATTCTACTTTCATGCTTCTTTTGCCATACCCAACTTTCACTACCATAAGTCAATGTTGGAACCAGCACAGCCCTATGAATAGCCATATTGCAGCCGATTGAGAAATCAAATGGCTACCCATAACACTATTCATAGCCCCATTAATCTTATTACCTGCACACACTCTACGTTCAATATCTCCCTCACATTTTCCGTTACTAGTAAAAAGTGTTCCCAGATACACAAAATTATTCACTTGTTCGACTCTTTCATTATCTATGTCAATCTTGCACTCTGTCTTGCTAAGTCCCTCCATGACCATTACTTTCGTTTTATTTACATTAATTTTCATTCCTTTCCTCTTAAGGGACTCATTCATGCAAGTGACCATCTCCTACAACTCACACGCCGATGATGCAAGAAGAACCTGATCGTCAGCGTACAAGAGGCATTTAATGATCAACTCGCCCATACGCAATCCTCTGTCACTTTCTTTCAAATCAGTCAAGCAACTATCCATGAACAGATTGAACAGCCACGGCGAAGCTACACAGTTAAATAATAGAATTTAAATGAAATGTATTGCGGATGAATGATGGTATATTGACAAAAGGAATGCCTGTGAATGAATTGGACGGGCGGTTACATAGGGGCCGGCTCAATAAGACATATGACAGTCAGATAGACGCTATATTGAAAAAAGATGACGTTAGAAGTATCTATAACCGCCAAGTGTGTATGAGTGTCAATGAATGGAAAGTGATCTGTCAGGATTGGTAAAAATGATATCCGTTTTTATCCTGACTGCCTCAAATGGCTTAGCAGTCAAAAATCGTAAATTATGGAACAAACATCTGTCTAACAAACAGAATCAAAATTTTATTCTATTCATTACAATTTACAATATCTATAACGTTGCCATGACAACGAATAACAAGAAGTTTCACTGGGAACTGTCAAAAATAGTTTGTCCAAAATCTAAAAGGAAGCGAAGTCTCCAAAGACTACTTAGAGAGATCGCAGGTGCATCTAAGGGTAAACATCGTGAGGAAACAACTACGTGTTTTGAGAGAAAAGGGTAGGCAGAGATCAGGGGTATTAGTTCTGATCCACACATATATATACACTAGCGACCCGCTCCGGCTTCGCACGGGTATAAAATATATAACCTACTCCACTATTTAATGGATTTTATTATACATATAAACCTTTCTCTTGAATCACTCTATCTATTAAAAAAACGCATCAAAATCCGTTGCGTAGTTTCAAAGATTTAAGCATACAACGGGACATAGGGACAGAGAAAGCGACTTTGTTTTATACTATGTAGTGATGACGCCGATTCCATTTAAAGCCCTAAGCAGAGATCACGAACCCCCATTTGTCCCAACTTTTATTTTGAAGATATGGTCGCAATCGGCATCCATCTATGAATATTTTTGTACATAATGTTTATATATGAATGAATATCTTAATGTTTTTACATACACACATATACCACTAAAGAGGGGTAGGCAGAGATCACGGAACCCTATTTGTCCCGATCCTAGCAGACTAATTTCGCTTCATTGACATCCATACATCTTTATACACACTCAGTTGTTATAGGTACTCCTAACGTCACCTTTTTCAATATACGTTCATATATCATTAACCCATACAAACTACATAAACATAACATTCGCTTCACGACTTGTGTATACACACTCCCTTTTTTATTATGGCGGGGTAGTCAGAGGCTCGAGTGCCCATCTCCGAAATTTTCGAACGCATGTTAGGTATGGGTCATTCGAAGCCCACGTATCACTAGATAGACAGCACCCAACGTGATTGGTAGTGAACCGTATCGCCATATATAGGCACCTATCCTTAGAAATAGGCAGGTTTCCTCACGATGTTTTCCCTCACCGTAAGCGACTGTAAATTATGCACCTAAATGAAAAACACACATTTAAATTTCATTAATTGGTACATGCCAGAGTCGGGCTTCGAACCAACCAACCAACGGTAGAATTTCAATGCCAAGAGACAACCAGTGTCAGGCAAATGTTTTGACTTTCAATGAATGTACTGTTCTTCTACTTATATTGAATAAAAACATTTGACTTTGAGTTTGAACAAACTACAATATAGCAAATTGTAACAAGATTTTTACGATAGACTATTTCCCAGGATATAACGACTTGTACCTAACAAAGTTATCTGTGTTAATGTTCCTGAGAAGCTTTGTATCTTTACAGAAGGCATTAAGCTAATGACTACCTAGTGAGGATTAGCAGATAATGGCTTATTCTAGATCGGATTTTTTATATAGACAGTCTTTAATACTTGAATAGATAGAGTGTACAAAAACTTACATACATTGAGATTTAAGCCTTAGATTGATATAATATGATGATAAAATCCATTCATATTTAAAAATTATGTACAAATATTTTCATATAGACTGATGGCTATTGTGACCATACCTTCAAAATAAAAGTTGAACACTTTTATTGTATGACTGGAGACAATTATGATATTATTTTAGTAATATTTGTTGTGGTATTAATCTAGCACCAAAATAATAAAATGTTCTGTGTTTGTACGCCATATCGAAAAAAGGCATATAATTGCACTTTTTTAATCCCGAGACCAGCCCGAAAGTCAATTAGGAATCCTAGAATCACTAAATCTAGATTAAGTCTTAAGCTTCCATTTCTTAGTAGGTTCTCAGTTCTCAAAAGCGAATCCAAACTCTAAAGGAAACTGAAGTCAACTTATTTATTTTGCTAAGCTAGCAAAACTAAATGCAAAATTTTGAAAGGATAAATAATTATGCATACTGTAAATACGGAATGTCCCGTGCTAATGAAAAGAATGCTAACTAGCTCCCGTTCTTTCCGGCATGTCGTAGGAAGCGAAAAATGTAGACAGATAAACAGCATATTGAAAAGAGTGACGTTTATGGCACATATAACCACCGAGTGTATATGAGTGTCTAAAAAGCGAAAGTGTTTAGGAGGTGTAATTAAAGTGAGTGTCAATTAAACGTAAGTGGTTAGCCAGGATCAAAACAGATAGGGATCCGTGGACTCTGTTTACCCCTCTAAAGAAGATATATAAAGACAAATGAGTTCATGACCTTCATGAAATCCTTGGCAGATAGTCAGAGCTTCAGGTTTCCATTTGCACTATTGCGAAGGTAGTAATTCTATAGCTATTATCTGTTCGGGGAACAAGTAGATTTCCTCACGATGTTTTCCCTCGACGTAATATTCGATGCATTGCGTGACTGTATTATTGTAAATAAAGATGATAGAATACTAAGAGATTTTGATTTCAATCAATTTAAAATTTGATTTCTATTAGGGTTGTCATAGCAACAATATGACAAATATTTTTGATTCATTTTGATTAGTTCATGCTGCAATCTTAATTACATTTGTGTTCCTATTCTAATCTTTATAGCTTTCGAATTGGTCATAAACTAACTAACTACTAACTAACCTAACTTATTTGCTTTTGAAATGCATTGATTGTTAGATATTTGAAACCTTTTTAACTAAGTATATATTGTTGTTTTCCGTTTTGTTTCTGTCGTCGTTGGTCTTGTGTCTTTGTGAATAAAGTGAATTTTATTTTATTTTTATATCTTCATGTCAATGATATTTTAATGATTTGATACCTATCACATTAAGTTATAAAACACAGTAGTGATAAGAAACATAAAGAATAACACATTACGACTGATTCCCTGTAGAGGGGTATGCAGAAATCTCGAACCCCTTCTATCCCGATCCTGAAAAACCACTTTCGCTTCATTGACACTCATACACCTCCTCATACACACTCGGCAATTAAAGCTACTAATAACGTCATTATTAAAAATAAATATATAAATTTACAAAAAAAAACTTACTATCACTTCTACAGACACTGTAAAGAAAGCCATATGCTTGTTTTACTGCCTTTATTATCAACTAAATACCCAAGTATCCATTAATAATAGGAAGCTAAGATCTCCCGTATAATGAGTCGAGATGAAAGCGCCTTGTTAGTGTTGAACAAACATGCGTAGATACCCCCTCAGCCAAGAAACGTGATAGTCTCCCGAAGAAACTAATTAACCGACCTCTTACCTCCTTTCTGGGTTATACATCACTACATAGTATAAAACAAAGTCGCTTTCTTTGTCCCTATGTCCCTTCGTATGCTTAAATCTTTGAAACTACGCAACGGATTTTGATGCGGTTTTTTAATAGATAGAGTGATTCAAGATTCCATTAAATAGTGGAGTAGGCTATATATTTTATACCCGTGTGAAGCCGGAGCGGGTTACTAGTACTATAAATATACTAGCGACCCGCTCCGACTTCGCACTTTTGGCTATTTAATGGATGTTATTTAAGGAATATATATGAGTGAAGTGGAAGGGCGGTTACGTAGGGGCCGGCCTAATAAGACATATAACAGTCAGATAGACTTTATGTAAAATTGGATTAAACAATTTAATTTGTAATAGATATTTGTGATTAATTAACAGGGAAAATGATTAAAATGGAACTAACAATTGTAATTCGACACATAGATTCATTAATGGAACGACGAATCATTTATTAATGCTGTATATTTATTATTTAAATAAAATTGTAAATATCAAATTATTATAGTATAATTTGTTATTTTAATTAATTGTTATTTATTATTATAAGCATTATTAAAAATTTAAAACTTTCATAACACTTATAAAAAGATCACATTAAAATGTACTGTACATGATATACAAATGTCAATTAAACTTTACATACATGTTATCACACTTTTATTACCCTAATAGAATAGGCAGAGAGTATAGATCGCCAACTTGTTTGATTCTAACAAATCTTTCCACCTCATTAACATTAACCTTGTCATACATGCTCTTCTGTTCTACACTACGTACTACGTACCGCCTTGAAAAGAATGTCTCTAATTTGATCTGTATAAGTTCTACGCGGCCTACCCCGTCCTACTATACCTTTCACGTATATAAATAATTATTACTAGAAATAAATATTTATTATTAAGAGAAATATAACATTAAGATACATGTATAAATTAAGTCCATTTACTCTACATAAATACCTGTAATCACGCCTTTATTTCCCTAATGGGTAGCCAAAGAGTATTGCCACTTGAAACAATCCTTATTGTATATAGGTTATATATGTATATAAGTTATGCGGATTAAAAATAGCAGATTGACAAAAGGATATATATATGGCGCCTGGCCCAATAAGACATATGACAGTCAGATATACACCATATAAAAAGGTTGACTTTAGAAGTACCTATAACCGCCGAGTGTGTACGAGTGTCAATGAAGCGAAAGTGGTCTCTCAGGATCAGGACAAATGAGGATCCATGATTTGTGCCTAGCCCTGTACAGGGAATCAGGCGTGATGTATGTGTATATATCCATAGTCTTATTGACTCACTGGTTCATACATACTATTCTGTTCTTATATATTGCGTAACCTTACAAACAAGTAAATCATTAATGTTTGGAATTGTTCTTAAAAAGGCAATTTTGAAAACAGGAAATCTCTTAACAACAAAATAATGAGATTGTCAACTTCCTTCTCAACTTAATTAAAGAAGGCTTCAAAGGAATTGGATTTTTTTAAATTGAAAGTCAAGAATGCATCCGAGCTACTTCACTAGTTTAATTACTTTCTCAAGATATAGAATGGATCTATTTAGTTATGCTATTATCATATAACCTGTACCCTTTGTACGTGGGTACAGGGTTCAAATCCCTTGAGCATGTACCGATGGAAAAGAAGTTAAATGAATTTCTATGAATATTTTTAAAATAAAATTACATTTACGAAATGCGTTGAAGATATTTTGAGGAAAATCTACCTGTTCCCCGAACAGGTAATAGTGTTTGTAAATGGCGACATGGCTTGCCATCTGCCACATTGAGCATTAACTATATGGTCAAAATGTGGGTTCAAGGTAGCCATATATTTACTATCTCCGCGACTGCAGAGATGGATACCTGGACCTCTGACTACCCCGCAAGAGTTAATGGTCGTGAACGCTTTTGCCTTTTTTTCTGTCATATAACCGCCGATACCTATGTCAGCCTATGTCAGTCTACTGCTGTTCGTAGGCCTCCCTAAGGTTACACAAAACACGATCACTCGTGGCCCTCAGTCAACCACTACCAGCGACCTTTTCCAGGTCATCTGTCCATCTAGCAGAGGAGCGTCCTACACTACGTTTACAGAGACGCGGTCACCATTCGAGAACCACTTGGCTCTAGAAACAGTAACATCACTACATAGTATAAAACAAAGTCGCTTTCTCTGTCCCTATGTCCCTTTGTATGCTTAAATCTTTGAAACTGCGCAACGGATTTTTTTAATAGATAGAGTGATTCAAGTGGAAGGTTTATATGTAAAATAACATCCATTAAATAGGCTATACATTTTATACCCGTGCGAAGCCAAAGCGAGTCGCTAGGACCTATATAAATAGTATAATATAGTACATAGTAATATATCTATCTCTAATATATCTAAAGCATAGTACATAGTAATATATCTACGTCTATAAATAGTATAGGTTAATAAATGTATCCCGAAAATGTTGAAGATACAAATAGTAATTGTAGGCCTCAATAGCTTCAAATCTCTAAACTCAAAGTGTCTCATATATTGTAATGTAAGGAGACGGAATTTCCTGTTATGTGCGAGAAATAAGCATAAGCGTTAAGCGATTAAATCGTGTAAAAAACACGTATTATATATACATGCTGGTTACGTA
Source organism: Leucoptera coffeella (assembly GCA_030578115.1). Taxonomy (NCBI): domain Eukaryota; kingdom Metazoa; phylum Arthropoda; class Insecta; order Lepidoptera; family Lyonetiidae; genus Leucoptera; species Leucoptera coffeella. Next base: position 409,354 of record JAMBLF010000060.1, on the reverse strand, counting down.
GAAAATTGTTCTAGTGATTCAAATATGCTACATACTGAAGAAAATACATACACACTTCTGACGACCTCCGTGGCGCGATCGGTTAGATACCTGAACGCTAATCGTGGGGTCCCAGGTTCGATTCCCGGTGGAGGCAGAGTTAAGAACAACGCTCTTCTACTGCTTTCCAGTCTGGTTGTTGATTATATATGCTATACATGTATGTATCTATGTATAATATGTATACTTTTCTTAAATATACGTTGTCTAGTACCCTTAACATAGTTCTTAAATGTATTTACCAAGGAGCTAGTTCAATGGGTGTGGTAATGTCCAAATATTATTATTATTATACTTATCATACACATTCCCTTACAGAGGGGTAAGTCCAGATAGCGGATCCCTATCTGTCAACATTCTAACATACCACTTTCGCTTCATTGACAATTCATACTCCTCATACTCACTCGGCGGTTCTATATAGTAGAAATAACACTGCAGCGAGCAGTCTCTTCATACATGCAAAAAAAAAATAGGGTAGTTATTAATTAAATAGTATATGAATGACAATTTAGTGATATCGAGTTGCCAGTATCAACATAAAAAGAAATAAACATATCTGCAAAACCATTATAGAAAAATAAGTTTCATGTGTGTAGTATGTATTGTTATTAAAATTTTGCCTGGGCCTTTACAATTACCACTCAGTTGCTTAACCGTTTGCGCCACGGAGATCGTTAATAAGTTAATAATATTATGGTGTATCACTACATAATATAAAACGAAGTCGCTTTCTCTGTCCCTATGTCCCTTTGTATGCTTAAATCTTTGAAACTACACAACGGATTTTGATGCGGTTTTTGTCAATAGATAGAGTGATTCAAGAGGAAGGTTTATATGTAAAATAACATCCATTAAATATTGGAGTAGGCTATATATTTTATACCCGTGCGAAGCCGGAACGGGTCACTAGTGTCGAATAAATGTAATACGCAGTTTGTATGTACTTTAAATCGCTATTCTCTTATATTTAGGGACACTGTAAATTAGACAGTGGCAGGGAGCTGCCGCAGTGTAAATTAAGCCAAACCACAAAATGCTCAAAGCGGGTTCCTTGAGAATAAACTCGGGGCTAAATGCGTAGGATGTGTATGTTGAGTCTAAATACTGTCACATTTGGCATTTAAATTGGATATTTGCTCACTATCTAGCAGTAAATAATATATAGAATTTAGGGTAACTATTTATGGAAATAGTAATACAAATAGAAGAAGTTAATGGAATTGTGTGATAAGGGAAGGTTGCGGTTTAAAAAAAAGATCTAGTGACTAAGATTAAAGAGGGCACGCTTCGATGCTTTGGACATGTTATGCAGATGAATCATAGTAGATTGACAAAAAGAATATATGTGTGTGAAGTAGAAGGGCGGTTACGTAGGTGGCGGCCCAATAACATATATGACAGTCAGATAGACGCTATATTGAAAAAGGGTGACGTTAGAAGTACCTATAACCGCCGCGTGTGTATGAGAAGATGTATAAGTGTCAATGAAGCAAAACTGCACTCTCAGGATCGGGACAAATGGGGATCCGTGATCTCTGCATACCACTCTATAGGAAATCACGCGTGAAGTGTATGTATGTATGTGTTAATAGTTAGAAGGGAAATGCCTTGATGGTATGATGTATAGTCAGTTGGTGTCAGAACGGTTGACGATTGGCTATCCATAATGCTGTTCTGGTTCCTACGCTTATATATGGTAGTGAGTGCTGGGTTTGGCAGAAGAATCATGAAAGCTGAATTAATGTGGTAAAGATAAGGTCTCTCAGGAAAGTGTGTGATGTAAGATTGTGTGATAGGATATGGAATAGTGTGATTCGTGAACGTTGTGATAAGAAAGAAGATGAAGTGACAAAAATAGAAACAGGTATGTTAAGGTGTTTTGGAGACATGGAGTGGATAAATGAAAGGAGGGTTACAAAAGGAATCTACAAAGTAAAAGTGGAAGATAGAGTTGGACAGGGTATGCCGCGTAGAACTTATACAGATCAAATTGAAGACATTCTTCTCAAGGCGGGTGTACGCAGTGTGAAGAACAGGAGAGCATGTATGAGAAGTTTAATTATTTTGAGTGAAGCACCAGAGATATGTCGCAATCGTTGTGATTGATATCCCGCTACGGTCATAGAGGCGTGAAAATATTTATATATGTATGTAAATAAATAGTCAATATCTGTATGCGGCATCATGGTTTCCCACCTGTCATATAGGATACTGATTATCAGCTAAAAGAAGGATCAGACTGGTCAAAACCTATTACAAGGACTAATACTAAGCCTCTTGGAAACACTCTACCTCTGAGTACCCAGAACATTACGGTCGTGATCCATACATTCATATCATACAAATCACACCCGTTGCCTTCTAGATGAGTAGGCCGAGTCACATCCGCTTCGTTATAATAATGCAGGAACAAAAATACTAATGCGTTCACGACCATTAACCCTTGCGGGATAGTCAGAGGTTCATGTGTCCATCTCCGCAATTGCGAAAGTAGTAATTCTATGGTCACCTCGAACCCACGTGTAGACCAGATAGTCAGTACTCAATGTGACAGGTGGTAAGCCATGTCGCTATTTACAAGCACTAACTATTACGTGTTCGTGGATCAGGTAGGAACAATTTACCACCTTTACATTTGGACAAACGAACAACTGCAAAATGACTTTTGTTTCGTATTAATTAGTGGCGCTGTCCATTTGAATGCCAGAAAGTTGGGGATTAATTGTTTGGCCACTGTTGGGGCCAAGTTTATTCATTAAGTTAGCCTTTCATTAACTTTTGGCAGGACCTGCGTTCGTTTTGCAGTTTTAGGAAGCTCGTTGCTTATAATTTATTAATTCTATTAGAACAGCTGTGAGCGAAACCTTGTACATACCAAAGGATTGTACAGTATCATTTTTGACAACTTTCGTAAGATCATGATTAATAGCAAACGGGACTTATCGCGTATGTTTTTAAATAATAAAGTTACCTTTATTAACCCGACGTTTCGGCTACGTTGCAGCAGCCATGGTCACGGGCAGACTGACGACGCATATTTCTAAATACCATGGCTGCTGCAACGTAGCCGAAACGTCGGGTTAATAAAGGTAACTTTATTATTTAAAAACATACGCGATAAGTCCCGTTTGCTATTAATCATGAGTATAAATCGCGAATCTCTTAAAACTATAATTTCGTAAGATCACCTGAACGCTAATCGTGAGGTCCTCATTATCGTGAGTTAGGAACTACTAATTCTTCTGCTTTAAGGACTTTTCGTTCATTATATAAATACATAAATATAATATAAATAAATAATATATATAATATAATATAAATATATATATATAAATAAATATATATAAATACTAAATATATATTATCATTATATATATTATTACCCATTATATACGTTTTATATACGATTACCACGAGGCTAGTTTGATTGAAAAATTAGTATATACAATAATCGACTAAAAAGTATGTTGAAGAGTAGTAGATAAGTATGTATACATATAACATATTTAAATATGAAGACAAAAGACAGAGGCGTTCATGACCATTAACCCTTGGAGGGTAATTAGAGACTCAGGTGTCCATCTCCGCAAAAACCTCGAAAAAAAACGTGTTGATCAGATAGTCAGTACTCAATGTGAAAGATGGTAAGTCATGTCGCCATTTACAAGCACTAACTATTACCTGTTCAGGGAACAGGTGGGTTTCCTCACGATATTTAAATATATTTTTTTATTCTTAATTTGCCATACACCTTGCGGTTAAGTCGACCTAATATTAATATATATATATATATATATATATATATTAATATATATATACATGCACATACACATAAAAGGTATACAATAATTTAATCCCTCCCAACTTTTATAAAGGACTGGTCGTACTTCTGAAACCGGAACTAAAACAGCTATGCATAAGAAAAAATAAGTATCGTCTGTCACAACCAGTATCGTCCATATAAAATAATTATACCCTAAAATTTATGTACACTAAACCTTCCAACTCCAACCAAAACTCTCAACCATGAACAACACACCTGCAATATCAATCACCAACTCCACTCAATACACACGTTCCATGTTATGAATGATTGAAATCAATGTCGGCACCGCTCCAGGCATTTCAATAGATGCCAGCAAGATATTCAATTTCGAACTTCGCATGTCTGTTGCGAAAACAAATAAGGAATTGCTACTTGCTACGTTATTGCTTATAGGTATTTCGTACTGACTGTTTTAAGGCTGTAGCTAAGTAACTGTAACTCTGACTTCGTATTAGAGGCCCTAGGTTCGAATCCCGGCTCTGATGTGTACTGATGAATGAAATGTAAAACGGGTTTGGCAATTTACAATCGCTAATGGTGAGGGAAAACTTATATACATACACATAACGACTGATTCCCTGTAGATGGGTAGGCAGAGATCACGGATCTGTCCCAATCCTGACAAACCTCTTTCGCTTAATTGACACTCATACATACTCGGCGTTTATAGGTACTTCAAACGACACCGGTTTTCAATATAGCGTCTATCAGACTGTCAACATATATACATATAACATATGTAACTATGGGAAAACAACAATAGTTAGTTCCGTATTATTATACTTAACTATTTATCTTAACGTTGGATAAAAAGCGGCTCTGTAGTGGCTAAATTAGCGAATAATACATATCTCTATTTCCACTCAAGCTATGATTACACTAGAAGAGATTTTGGTCGCAATACACGTTTGTATTGACTGACAGAAAAATTCACTAGACTACAAATTCTCCAAGCATTCACTCCAGGGAATTAAGAAGAAACTTGGAAAAAGTTTTGATTACACACCAAAACTCCTTGGTGAACTTGCGAAATAACTTGTTAGATTTTCTAAGCGATTTGAAGTTTCATTTAACCACCAAAGAGGTTGAATTATTCATGCTTTGTTACCTCTTTGTATCGCAGCCTTAATTTGTACAATAACAAAGGCTTCATTTAACGGGTAACTAAAGTGCTTTCAAAATTGGTATCTATATACGAGAATTGCTCAGAATATTAGTTTGGTTGCTGGTTGGGCTGCAGTCACATTCTGATGGATTATTTAACTGATCTCGAATGGTGTTCTCGTATGGCGAGCGCGTCTCGGTAGTGTAGTAAATGTAGAGTTTTCCTTTACGAAATGCCAATAGTTTAATGGGATTCATTTTATTTTTTTAAGATTAAATAATTTTAATGACAACTTTTCATGTGTACATGTTTTTTTATACATTCAATGAGTGATTTTTTGATCCTTAAGTTGTATATAAAGCATTTCATTTCATTTCAGAATGGCTATGTTTATGTATGGAGCTATATTTATTTAACTCCTATTAGTCATTATATGACTAGTTAGCTAACTAGCTTCCTTTCTTGTTGTAACCTAAACATAGCGTAATAAGTTAATTTATAAATTTTGATTTTATATATTTTTCTTCTCTCGTATTAGCTTATATTTTTTACTACTTATTCATAGAATACTATTTTTACTTCTGGAATGACGTTAGAGGTGAGGTAAAGTGTGAATAATGTTATGAATGAATCTGAAATGAATAATATCAATCATTCTCATTAATCCATCATAATTCCGACACTATCCGAATAAAATCCGTTACACTATCCGAAGTTCTGTCTTGTATAAACGATATAAATATAACAAGAAAACACATATTATATGTATTTATTTCAATAACTATATGTTAGAATAGTTACATAGATGACATAGTTGAACATACATTATATTAGACGATTTGACGACCTCCGTGGCGCGGTCGGTTAGACGCCTGAACGCTAATCGTGAGGTCCCGGGTTCGATTCCCGGTGGAGGCAGAGTTAAGAACTACGCTTTTCTTTTGCTTGCCAGTCTGGTCGTTGATTATATATGCTATAAATGTATTTATCTATGTATAATATTTATACATTTCTTAAATATACGTTAGCTAGTACCCTTAACACAAGTCTTAAATGTTAACCAAGGGGCTAGTTCAATTGGTGTAATAATGTCAAAATATTATTATTAGACATATATTAACTACGAAAATAGGTTTTGAATGGCCATAGACCATCACAATGTTCGTTTGATTGTTGACACTAAATTTCTGATAATCCTGCAGGAGACGTGAATATTTACGATTTATGTATGTTTATGTTATAATAGTACATTATGATACAAGTGTGCTAAGTAATGTAGTCATTAGTACTTGCATCAATGGAATCGATTTAATCAAAATATCATTTTCGGTTTCATTTTCTTCTTAGATCGATACGTTCCCCATAGAAAATAAAATCGATGTTACTGAAGTACCGATTTTTTTTAACATCGATTTTTTATTACCCATCTCAAGTTCCATATGTCAAACTTATTAAAAGGAAACAAAAAAAAGTTGCTTTACTTTATGATGAAAATGAGGTTTAGTTTAATAGGTTGTATAACTTTACAGCACAAGTGCGATAATATAATACAAAAGTCACAGTTTGATAATATATCAAATTACATGCCTAAATTCCGTGCAATAATAGTCACTTTATGAGCAAGTGTGTTGAAAAGTATTATTATATATGTATTTCATTTTCCCTGTGTATGAAAACTTGCATTATTAGTTACATATTCACGTCTTCTAACACCTTTCGGGGTGGACAGAACTTTGGAGACGATAATATATCCAAGGTCACTTTGTAGCATACATATCGCCGTTATGATGTTATAGGAACATTGGTGACAAGTTGCTAGCTCATCGCCCAACAGATTATATTGACCCCTAGTCCCTTAGTCTCCTCCTATGACATGCCGGGAAGAACGGCAGCTAGTTTGCATTCTGTTGCCTTCTAGACTAGTACGGGAAAAGTATGTAAGCACATATATGTATGGTATATATGAGTTATTGATTTCCCCTATATCTTCAGGAAGTTAGGAGAGCAATGTAAGCATAAACTTTTCCTGGATATATGCCAAAAAGGATATGCTATTGTGTGAAAACCTATTTCGAACTATTCATCCTTGAAAACACGCACAATTTCCCTACGAGGGTGGGTTGAATTCAGAAAACTCGGTGGCATATATCTATAGCTGCAAAAGGGGTAGACACAAACCAAATGTCCAAAGAATAATTGATATTAAATGGTGAGGGAAAACATGGTGAGGAAACCTGCCTATCCCTCAGGATAGGTAATAGTCAGTGCCTATATACGGCGATACGGTTCACTACCTATCACGTTGGGTGCTTTCTATCTAGTGATACGCGGGCTTCGAATGACCCATACCTAACATGCCTTCGAAATTTCGGAGACGGGCATTCAAGCCTCTGATAACCCCGCTATAATGAAAAAAAGGAGTGTTTATGTTTTTTTATGTTAATGCGATATTTTCCTGTCACGTCTATTATTCCATTAGTAAACTAAAACAAATCTCCGGAAAAATACATGTATACACTTACATATACATTCACGTCCTTTAATCCCTTTTGGGAAGAACAGAACCTTGGTCATATAACATCTTCTAGGTCACTTTTAAGCGTGAATATTGGGATTGTGATAACATGTTAAACAATTGTGGTAGGTCGCTAGCCTATCGCCTAATAGATTTAATCTACACCTAGTCCCTTAGTGGCCTCTTACGACATGCCAGAATGAACGGCATTATACTTTACATCAGCATTCTTTGAAATGAAATGAAATGTTTTTCATTCAACATGAGGTTTTTTTTTAGTATTTTTATTTAGTAGCCCTACACCTCAAAGGTTACGCCGACTAATAACATGAGGATTATAAAATCACTTATTGAAAGTAAAAAAAAACATTTCCGCATGAAATGTCATGTCCTTAAAAGTTAATCTTAAAAAATTAAAATAAATCTAATTAAACTATTTAAACTATTGGCATTTCGTAAAGGAAATGTTACGTGTTATAAATAAAAATAAGCCCTATATTATAATAGCTATATAAAAAGTTATAAAACAAATTCCCTAGCCCTTTAATGTCTCTTTATATATTCTTCTGAAACCTTTCCTTCTATCTATACTTTCGAGTATTAGGACGTGAATGTGTATTAATATTCTACCATACGGTGCGGGAACCATGCATTTTGATTTCATTTAACGCTTGAGAAACCTTAACGTCATTAACGAAGCAATCTGTTAAGGATAACGGTGTATCTATAATAGTGTCTTTAATAGAACGCAAACTAGAAATTCAACGTAGCTCAGTTGTTTGGGGCTTGCCTCTGTATCGAGGGTACAGGGTTCAAATGCCGCTTGAGCGTGTACCAATGGAAATGAAATGGAATTTCTATGTACATTTTTGTTATAAAAGTACATTTACGAAATTCGTCGAATAACTACGGTGACGGAAAACATCGTGAGGAAACCTACGTATTCCCCAAACATGTGTAGGTAAATAATGATCACATTAAAGCCAGTTTAAACCTAATAGTCAACACCGATAGTTAGATAGGCGTCATATTAAAAAGCGTGACGTTAAAAGTACCTATAAACACCGAATTTGATTGAGGTGGTGCATGAGTGTCATTGAATCAAAAGTGATGTGGATACGTGATCTCTGCCTACCCATCTACAGGGAAACGGGTATGATGAATATGTTATACTGTCTCTCTACCCTAAAAAAAGAAATAAGAGGACATAATATATTATCATTTTCATATTCAATTGTCCAGCCTAGCATTTATATTCTCATATTTTTCCTTAACACATTTTTCCCCAATGTTGCTATAAATAAAAATCTCTTTTGACTATGATGAATAGGTTTCGACCCTTAGTCGCCTCTTGTTAGGAGTTTTAGGGGATTTTTATTGTTATATAGTCGTAGAAGGAAAATCTTTTGTTTTATATTTCTATGACGTTATATCAAAATTTAAATATATAAAGACTTACATGTATGACTGTCATTGTCGAAGGGTTAGATTAACTTTCGTAAGATTGAATTAAAGTAATACATACACTACATACATATCAATTCAATGAAGTATGAGTGTCAATATGACAGTGATTTGTTAGGATCGGGACAGAGTGATCTGTGTTACCCCTCTACAGGGAACTAGGCGTGACGTGTATGTATGTATATCAAGTCAGTGTTTTTGCAGAGGGTAAGGACAGATATCTCATTGTAATCTTTCAGAATGAGTTTAGCTTATTTGATACTTCTCTACATGATCGGCGATGATAGGTACTAATAAATTCACCCTTGACACTCTTTACAGTAATCTGATATAGCTATAATATTCTTATACCTATTATGCGTTCTCTGAATTCTTATGAGAAAGTTCCTAGGTTGAAATCCCGGCTCTGGCATGTACAATGAATAAAATGTGTTTTTTATTTTCGTTAATAATTTATGCCTATATAATAGCCAGTGCCTATATATAGCGATACGGTTCACTACCTATCACGTTAGGTGCTGTCTATCTAGCGAAATGCCGGATTCGAGTGACCCATATCGAACATGCCTTCGAAATTTCGGAGATGGGCACTTGAGCCGTTGACTACCCCGCCACAATAAAAAAGGGAGTGTGTATTACGCATTATAAATACCAATCCATAATTCCGAAAGGATAGAAAGTATATAAACGTAATCCATTGCTCAACCGTATCGAAGTGATGAAATCGGAATCCCAGATGATCCCCGAGGCTACTGGCTAAACCCAGATACAATTGGGAAATTCACTTTAGATATAGCAACATAGCATAACATACGCTTCACAACTTGTGTATACACACTCCCTTTTTATTATGGCGGAGCATTCAGAGGCATTCAAATCCCGCGTTTCATTAGATAAGCAGCATCCAACGTGATCGGAACAAAGAATTACGTTCGCTATATTACTATCAATACACCTTGAACACAAAGCCATATCCTATATTACATTTAGTCACATTATTCAGGCTAAAATAATAAGAGCTTAGAATAGTACTTAGTTCATACATACAACAGCTGATTCCACAGCATAAGTCCCAGTGACACGCCACTGAACTTTGCCCTCGCGACTGCATTTCTCCTAATGAATTTCGCACGACTTGTGACGGCTCGTGTCACCCAACTTAACTGAGTTCAGTTTTAATAACTTCCTTCGTGTTTTTGTCACGTATGCCTGAGATTTCACACTTAGCATTTACTTTGTTTGTAGCTTGAAGTGAAAGTAATACACATACATATGAATTCACCATGTTTTATGACGAGACAAAGGGATTAGAGGAATGTTCTGAGCGAAAGGCTAGAAACCTGACATATTCAAACATACATACATACATACACATCACGCCTGATTCCTTGTAGAAAGGTAGGCAGAGATCACGGATCCCCATTTGTCCCGATCCTGACAAACCACTTTCGCTCCATTGACATTCATACATCTTCTCATATACTCTCGGCGGTTATAGGTACTCCTAACGTCACCTTTTTTCAATATAGCATCTATCTGACACTAAATACCTTTTGTAAAAAGTTTGAGGTTCATGTAACGCGAGGTATGCTATGGTCACCTCGAACCCACGAGTTAACCAGATAGTCAGCACCATATAAAGGCGCTGCCTGTTCCGAAGTATCGGTAGGTTTCCTTATGATGTTTTCCCTTATCGTAAAAGTTTTCAAAATTAAATGGATGCCAGAGAGACCTTCGTTACATTTTATTTAATAGAATGACATACATATACATTCACGTCCTTTAATTCCTTTCGGGGTGGACAAAATCTCGGAGATATAATATCTCCTAAGTCACATTTTAGCATGAATTTGCATAATTAGCATGAATTGGGGTTGCGATGTCATAATGGAACATAAGTGACAGGTTGTTAGCTCATCGTCCTATACCTCTGGCGCCTTTTTCACCACCAATCACATGCCGGAAAGAACGGCAGCTAGTGAGCATTCTTTTTATGTCCCAAAATAGTACTCGTTTTCGAAAAAGAAGAAGAAATGCCTTTTTATCCATTCAGTATCAGAAATCCATTCAGTTCAGTCGATCCTATTATGAATTATAAGGTCTTATGACACAAATGGATTAACTCCATTTCGGAGATATGAGTGACAATACTTAGAATAGAAGACTTTAAATAGTTTCCTGAAAGCATTCATTGAAATGTTGAATATTGAATGGATTTTCACTGGACCATTGTAATGCAGTTTTCATGAAAAGTGGAATAAATGACATTTTGAGTTACTTCCTTTGTCAATGTATAAAAAGTCTTATTCTGCTAACAGTTTTTATTTGATTTATTTATTTATTTACACTTATATTACATACCTTACAGGTTAACCTATTGCCTATGCAATATAATGTATTAATATTATCACAACATAGTATAGAACAAAGTTGCTTTCTCTGTCCCTATGTCCCTTTGTATGCTTAAATCTTTGAAACTACGTAACGGATTTTGATGCGGTTTTTTTTAATAGATAGAGTGATTCAAGAAGAAGGTTTATATGTATAGTATCATCCATTAAATAGTGGAGTAGGTTATATATTTTATAGCCGTGCAAAGCCGGAGCGGGTCGCTAGTAATTACATAAATCATAAATTACATCATCTTAAATTAATCATATAACTTCATTATGGCTTTGGCGAACTCATCTGATCCACACGAAAAGATATCGAGGTTCGAAGAGACCTCATTTAGTTTAAATAACTTAACGAAATAAATTTTATTAGGATTGGGGTAAATAATTCTACTTAAATAAGTTACTAAATACATCTCAATAGGTTGCTGGTTCACTAAATGATGCATAAAGGACAGAAGAGCCTGTATGAGGAGGTTGATGGATGTAAACGAACCTAGATTGATTAGTCAGGATCGTTCAAAGTGGCGATCTATACACTGTGCCTATCGCAATATGGAAATTGCGACTTGACTATACATGTATGTATTCACGCCTCTATGTCCCTAAGGGGATAGGCAGAGACTATCGATCGCCACCTGCAACGATCCTGACAAATCTCTCTTGCTTCACTCACACCCATTAACCTTCTCATACATTCTCTTCTATTCTTAACGCTGCGTACATCAGCCTTGAAAAAAATTACTCTCATTAGATTCGTAACAAAATAATGCTGATTAAAATAAGTTAAAATTTCAAGTAGGTAATGATTTGTTATTCATTAATTTAAGTATGTCATAATAATTATGTACACTGTTTCCCACTTCTACAGCAACACAAAAACAAAGTAATTCATTCGTTCGTTCAATGAATGAATGAGTACGAAATGCTCGCGTTGAATAAAACTTTTTCATTTCCAGTGAAGCGGATATTATTGTCAAATTGATTGTTAAAAGGGTCGCTGAAAGGAATGTTGGGTTCAAAAGGTGAGAAAGTATTATTACTTCGCTTCTTGTTGTGTATATATTATGTTTATGATGATTGGAGATGTATTTCTGATCGGTTCGTTAATAAGAATATTGGCAATAATTATATAAATTTTACAAACATATGAATAATTATATATAGATAATAATAAAACTCGGTACATTGGAGACAGGTTGCTACCCCATCACCCAATATATTCTATTGATCACTAGTACCTACATATGTTTCACTACTTGTGTATAAAGACTCCCTTTTTATAGTTGCGGGGTAGTCAGAGTCTTGAGTGCCCATCTCCGAAATTTCGAAGTCATGTTTAGTAACGTCATGGGTATTGAACCGTATCGCCGTAAATAGGCACTGGCTATTACTATCCCGAGGAAGGGCAGGTTTCCTCACGATGTTTTCTTTTACCATTAGGAACTGTAAATTATGTACACAGTTTGGCAACACAATGACTAAATATCCGAACGAAAATATTTTTTGACTGATCTGCTGACCTGCTGACTTTGTTGATAAACCATAGACGACTGCACAAAACAGATGATTACATTACACCGACCTCCCAAACTCGCACGATGCAAGGTTGCTAGCCCATACCTAATTATGAATGCCTCATAAATAATGTGAAGAGGTTAATTTACAAAGCTAACAAAGATCGCACGGAACATTAAACCCATAAATTACAAGAAAGGTGTAAATACGCGACACTTTGTAATTGTAAGCCTCCATGTTGTATTTACAAATGGCGGATAATTATAAACGAATTTATGTGTTAAATGATAACAGACCGAGTGTGTATAAGGCGTCTAAGAAAGACGTCTACTAAGGAATTATATTATATTATTATTATCTTATTTTTAGAAAGAAAGAAAAACATGTTCACATAGGTACATTTTGACATCACACTATTATATACAAACTTTGACAAAACAACATTGCATATAAGGAGTAGGCACTTGATGCAGTGAAAACGTTTTCTTGGTACTATTGTCTAATCTTACCAATTTTTTCAACATCCAAGGTGGCGATAGATACTCTCTGCCTATTCTATTAGGGAAGTATAAGCGTGGATATATTATAAGTGACTGTCTTTAACAACTTAGTTCCACTTAACTTGTAACTTTAAATTACAGCTATCAAAGTCTGCTAAATCTATAACCATTAGTTTAAAGTACGCGATACATCTCAACAAATCAAATGTTAAAAGTTTAGACAATTTTAAGTTTACATCGTCTGTACTGGAAAGTTTCACATAATGAGTTTGTTACTCACTACATTTGTTACTACATACACATTTATTTTAGATACATACTTACGTACACATATATACTATACTACTATTTGGTACTAGTGACCCGATCCGGCTACGCACGGGTATAAAATATAAAGCCTACTCCACTATTTAATGGATGTTATTATACATAAACCTTCCTCTTGAATCACTCTATCTATTAAAAAAAACGCATCAAAATCCGTTGCGTAGTTTCAAAGATTTAAGCATACAAAGGGACATAGGGACAGAGAAAGCGACTTTGTTTTATACTATGTAGTGATTGACCTATCTGATGTATCCAAAAACGACTTAAACTCCCTTTTAGTACTTTCCAGCAGATATAAGAGGCACCATAAAGGCAATAAGTAAAAGAATCCTGTTTAACGTTTTATCATCAATTTGTATTTAATAACTTAACCGATATTGCATGTTCATGCAACACACGGCAATAGTATCTCAAGCATGAATTATGTATCTAGAAAAAATCGTCACATTTGTAGAGCAGAGACGGATAATTATTTTTCTTACTTTATAGGAGAGGGTATTTAAGTTTTTTAATCAGTTTTCAACATATCTCCAATATTATAATAAATATAATACTACGCACTAACTATTACCTGTTCGTGGAACAGGTAGGTTTCGTCACGATATTTTCCCTCACCGTAGTATTTCGTAAATATTTTTTTTATTACAAAATGTACATGCTCAAGCGAGATTTGAACCCTGTATCCACTGATCAAGTCAAGCCCCAAACAACTGAGCTACGTCGTATTACTTTAAACTAATTTATGCAATAAAAAACAATTCCCTAAAAATTAGAACAGTTAGTGTTCTACGATTGTGACGAAATATTATTTTTCAATATTCAGTCCACACCAAAGAGAATATAAGGAGAAGCTATATACTAGTACTAGCGAAAATATATAACCTACTCCACTATTTAATGGATGTTATTATACTACAAACCTTCCTCTTAAATCACTCTATCTATTAAAAAAAACCGCATCAAAATCCGTTGCGTAGTTTCAATGATTTAAGCAAACAAAGGGACATAGGGACAAAGCAAGCGATTTTGTTTTATACTATGTAGTGATCTGTTAGGACGGGAATTAATACTAGAGAATATAAGTAGCATATATATGTATGTAGGGAAGGGAATTAAAACTAAAGTTGGACTGAATCCAGTTTTCAGTTTAAGTTCAGCGGAAGTTATGTCTGGCCTCATTTACGTTTTTAAATCAAAAACAACTTAACTTTTCTGGCATGGCAGTGGGGAGACTTGAAAGGAATCCTAAATGCATACATAGATACACATCACGCCCGTTCCACTACATAGGGAAGAACAGAGATCATCATTTATTTATATTCCTCCGTGATGACGACCTCCGTGGAGCGGTCGGGTTAGCTGAATGCTAATTGTGAGGTTCCGGGTTCGATTCCCGGTGGAGGCAGAGTTGAGAACTATGCTATCCAGTCTGGTCGTTGATTATATATGCCATAAATGTATTTATCTATATATAATATGTATATATTTCTTAAATATACGTTGACTAGTACCCTTAACACAAGTCTTAAATGAACTTACCAAGGGGCTAGTTCAATTGGTGTAATAATGTCCAAATATGATTATTATTATTCCTAGCAAGCCACTTTGACACTATTGACTGTCATTCATATCCTAATACACACTCGGTCTTTATAGATACTTCTAACGTCAAGCTTAATCTTAAGAACATGCCTATGTTTTTTATCTTTTTTGTAATGTATAGAAACTTGGAGACATATTGCCCTAATGATTACTTTTAGCATAGGAATAGAATAATTATTGTTTACATGAATAATACGGCTGTGCTGGTTCCAACATTGACTTATAGTAGCGTTAGTTAGGTATGGCAAAATAAGTATGAATGTAGAATCAATGCTGTCAAAATGCGGTCATTGAGAAGATGGCATAAATGATACTCAATGATGGGATTTAAAGTAATGTATTAAGAAAAGGTTGTTTGAAAGAAAGAATAAATATGGTTTAGGTGGCAGAGTTACGTAGGCGTAGGCCTAATAAGACATATGACAGTCAGATAGACTACATATTGTAATATGGTGACAATAACTGATATTGGATGATAGGAAGTAAGTACGTGTAATGTTTTAATTATTATACAATGAATAAATAATTAACGCAATTATGGCAATAATTTGGCTTTTTCAACATCATCAAAACCCAAATATACATGCTACTTAGTAACTAAGAACATTTTTTCATGTCTCTAAGATTCTGTCTAGCCCGAAAGGGATTAAAGGACGTGAATTTATATGCATGTATTATACAAATTTTTTAATAACCTGTATGTTCATTGTAATTTTCAAACATTCATTTATTAATTAATCATCCATATCATGCGTTCACCAAGTGAATACGGACTTATTTATTACAAATTTGAAAATTGACGTCATTCAATACGGTTTGCAAATCACGTGTTGCTTATTACCTATTCCCCGAACAGGTAATAGACAGTGCTTGTAAATGGCGACATGGCTTACCACCTGTCACATTGAGTACTGATTATCTGGTTAAGACGTGGGTTTGAGGTGGCCATAGAATTACTACTAGAATTTTTTTTCTAATAAAATATCTAAGATCTAAAAAAGATTCAGGTTTTTTTTAAAAACACGACCACGACCCACCCTTAGTGGGGTAGTCAGAGGTTCAGGTTTCCATCTCCGCAATTGCGAAAATAGTTATTCTATGCCACCTGTAACCCACGTGTTGACTAGATAGTCAGTCCTCAATGTGAAAGATGGTAAGTCATGGCGCCATTTACAAGCACTGACTATTACCTGTTCGGGGAACAGGTAGGTTTCCTAACTATGTTTTCCCTCACCATAGTATTCGACGCATTTCGTAAATGTATTTTTATTATCAAAATGTACATTATCATCATTAAACTTCATTTCCATTGGTTCATGCTCAAGCGGGATTTGAACCCTGTGCCCACTGATACAGAGTCAACAAACAACTGAGCTACGTCAAATTATTTTGAAAAAAGAATACTTTTTATTCACTACACCATAAAAACACTAACTTGAAAAAAATAATTGATTTAACCTATACAAAATATGCTTCACAGAAGCAATTAAGATCGTGAGTTAAATTGATAAAAGGTAACAAAAATACTATATACACAGGTAAGTATTTTTTTCTAGATTTTATGTGATTCGGAGTTCAAAAAAGATTAATACTTTTCGCTTTGGTAGTACTACTTGGAAATGTAATTATGTCAAAAGTAAAAGAACATATTTTCACGACTATTATTAGAACGGTGTAGCTAGAAGTTAGAAGCTAGCGAATGAGTTTTTTGTATTTCCCAGAAATTTTTTCATATAAGTAATAAATCAAATTAATAAGACTAAATAAATAAAGATTTAAATAAAGTAATAATTATAAAGCGAATTAGTATTTATATGTCCACCTTCAAGTATGAACCAAATAGTCAGTATCTAATAATATGACAGGTGTATAAAACTTATACAGATCCAATTGGAGATGTTCTTCTCAAGGCGGGTGTACGTAGTGTGAAGAACAGAAGAGCATGTATGAGAAGGTTAATGGGTGTGAGTGAAGAAAGAGAGATTTATCAGAATTATTCCAGGTGGCTATCAACAAGCTTTGTCAGGATAGACAATAGTTGGGAATGTAGAGGCGTGAATATATGTATAAATAGCTTGTGCCAGTACAAATGTGCTATGCATTTGTAATTAGTATTCGTAAATGTATGTATTCTTAATAATAGGATAGTAGATCTTTTTCAAGAACTACATCCTAGTAAAAAGTACCACTTTCGTTAAATAGGTTACACCCATTTTTCGATCACTATTCGATTGTTCATAAAATTTGTTAACTACACATATCAAAGTACAACCGTGTTGAAATAATTCATTAGCGCCATCTATTAGTAGTTTGAGGTATACTTTAAAAATCTTATTGACAAAATAATGTTTATCGATAATTGTCTGACATTTTATCGATTAACAATAAATTTATTAAACTTCATGTTGAACAACATAGCAAATATTTATATTATACTTTTTACTATCTTTAGTTCAGATTTTGTCCCATACAGCTTATTTCACATACAGTTGCTTATGTAAGCCAAATAGTATTATAACCTCACAGTCCCTTTTAGCATGTGAATTAATTCAATACAATAATCACAAGCATTACGCCTATGATTCTTGAAAGCGGGACTAGAGACTCCGTTTGAAACTCCACTCCGTCACGAGAAGCATATAAGTACATACCTTGAGGTAAAAATTGATATATTTACGGTTTCATTTACGGTTTCGATCCCATAAGTTCTAAAGGGGTAGATAGATGTTTGATAACACATCCCCTTGCAAACCGTCTTAGGGATGTTATAGTATCTTATTATCTAAGATTAGGTTTGCCAGCCCATCACTTATATAACTAATTGAAATTCTATTGCGGCAGTGACATATTATGTAGAGTTGATTATTATTTCAAAGTCCCCGACTAGCAATGGTTAAAGCTTTTCTAAGATAATTACATATGTTTAAAATTATTATAATTTACTATAAATATTATATTTTTTATTTATGTAGCTTATTATTTTTGACGAAATTAGGGATAGAGACTTCTTTATACTTAATATAATGGTATTAATTTCTTTTCTTACTATTTAGTTAATTGGTACATACCTTAGTATTTGTATTTAAACATAATATTAATGACCACTTTCTCGCTCCTTTGCAAACATAAAAATAAATAAACTAATATTATGCACTAAGAGATAAATAAATCACATTTATTATATATAACCAGATTTTACTAATTAACTGAATCTAATCAAACATTAACAATTTCTTATAAACATGGCAAGAAATCACAATATATGAGATTCGTAGAACGATCAAGTGATTTACATTTTCATTCTTATTCTCTCCATTTTGATACTTTCATAAGAGCCCTGGTTTATGCGATAGATGGCAGCACTAGTAGTTTATCGGGAGGTCTAGGTATGTTTATTCTTTACACCAATTATTCAACATTGACAATTGTGTACATTAATTGTATTAAGCATAATGAACTTGTAATTTACAATTTTTAATTACCTTTTCTTAAGAAAGGTCACTCTTATTATGTCGATGGCAGCTAAGTGTATAAAGACATCTACAAAAACGCTTTACACAGGAGCGAAAAACGTGAAAAAGAAGTGTATATACTCAACTATACGTACAATATTTATGAAATTTTCAGGAATGGTATTTAATATTAATGTTATTAGTTGCTAGTTATTGAAATACGGTACTTGTTTTTTTTACGCTGTAATATATTATGTAGAATCAAGCAATAAGGATAACTGATTGATGTCTATATTTACTTTGTAAAATGAAATGAAACTTTTTATAAAAATTAAACATGTTATTTGCATTGGAAACCATAAATAATGTTAAAAAACAGATAAATTATATATGTTCCTAGGAACAAAATAATATTTACGAATCAAATAAAGTGTAATGCTAACTAACTGCCGTTCTTCCTGGCATGTCGTAGGCGGCAACTATGGGACTAGAGTCAATATATTTAGATTCCCTTTTAGGCGATGGGCTAGCATCCTATCACCAATGTTCCATATAATGGCACAACCCGAATATTTATGCTAAAAAGAGACCTAGTAGAAACAGTAGCTCCAAAGTTCTGTCCACCATGAAAGAGATCAAAGGACGTGAATGTACATGTAATATATGTATGTTTGTTAGATATGTTTCTATGGAAACTTGGTTGTGAATAAACATTTTTTATTGCAAAACTGACTTTACAAAACCTTTTCATAACTTTTGTTTACGTAAATAAAATGTATTTCAATATCTAAATTGATTTTCAATGGCTTTCACGATATTCAATACACTTCACACATACTATTGTATCCTGCAGGGTAGACAAAGGTTTGAAAACATAATTTTAAAATATTTTATACGATATTCCGTGCCGTGCATTGTCCCGTGCTAGTCTGGGACGTAAAAAGAATGCTAACTAGCTGTCGTTCTTCCCAGAATGTCGTAGGAAGCGAACAGGGAGTAGGGTATATGGAATCTGTTAGGCGATAGGCTAGTAACCTATCACCAATATTCCAAATGACATATAAGCCCCAATATACATGCTACTAAGTGACAAAGAATATTTTTTCATGTCTCCAAGGTTCTGAACACCCAGAAAGGGATTAAATTACGTGAATGTATATGTAGATATCTGTATATTTAATATTATATTAAAAAGTAAAATAATGTTATAAGTAACCTAGAAGATGTGTCTTCTAGGTTAAGATTGTAGGTTTCTGTGATTCTGCCTAACCCATAACAGATTAAAGGTCGTGATTGTATATTTAAGTGGATGAGGGCCATAAGCAATCATGTTTTCGTCTTTCGTTCGTTTCGTTGTCGATCAAGGCCTACGTCCAGCAGTGGACTGGCATAGGCTGATTGATCGAGGCTCAGAGTTGCAGAATATTCTTCATACAAACATATACATTCACGTTCTTCATCCCTTTCGGGGTGGACAGTACATTGAAGACACGATTTTATCTCCTAGGTCACATTCAGTATTAATATTGAAAAGATAATTATAATAATATTGTATTTATTTATTTATTTATTTATTTCATTCAAAAATGTACGTCATCCTAACAGGCAACCTTTCGATGACGTACTAATTACATGATATAAATTACATAGTATTAAAAAAAAAAAAATAAGAACAAACGTACACAACAGACCTATACCTCGTAGCTCAGGTAGTGCAAGGCGACCCTCGAGAACTCGGGCATGGAACACACGAACAGGTCGAGCCTCTCGCTGAGCGCGTTCAGCAGGCGTAGGCCCCTCCCGAGAGGGGAGGAGCGCAGCAGCTGCGTGCGGCACTGGGGCTCCTGCAGCAGCCGCCCCGCCCGCCGGCGGAAGCGCGCGTCCGGCAGCACGAGCCGCAGCTCCGCCAAGACGGACGGCTGGTGCAGGGCGCCCCGCAGCACCCGCACCAGGAAGGTCACCAGCGCCATGTCCCGTCGCACCGACAGCCGCGTGTACCCCACCATCCCGAGGACAAACAAGGAGGGGTACATGAGGGGGTAAAAAGGATACACCCCATACAGCTTCTTGTACAGGAACCGCGCGAACTTATTCTGGATGCGCTCCACCATACGAACATACTTTTCCTCATGGGGTGACCATACCAAGGCGCTACTCTCTAGTCTGCTGCGGACCAGAGAGTCGTACAGCGCCTTCACCACCCTGGGACTGTTGAAGTGGGCGCACCGACGGAGAATGAAGCCCAGGTTCCTGTAGGACTGCTTGCAGACTGTCTTAATGTGCTCTCGGAACGAGAGACGAGACGTGACATGCACGCCCAGATCCCTGACCCCCGCTACGCGCCGCACACAATCGCCCTCCATCCGGTACGCATACGCCAGAGGCTCGCGGGCCCGGGAGACCGACATCACCTCACACTTGGACGCGTTGAAGCGAAGGCCGTTCTCCGCACTCCACCGCGCGACCCTGTCCATATCGGACTGCAGCCTCGCACAGTCGCCCTCGCCGTCCACGCTGAGGAATAGCTTAAGGTCGTCAGCGAACAGTAGGCATCCCGCATCCTCCACCACGGCGGGCAGATCATTAATGACGATAGTGAACTCCAAGGGCCCCAAGGTGCTGCCCTGGCTTACGCCAGACAGGGTCCTGTATGGCAGCGACACAGAACCCCTGAAGTCCACGTACTGGCGCCTGCCCGCCAGATACCGGGAGAAGAATGTGAGAAGCCCCTCTGTGCAACCAACCCCAGCCAACTTCCTCAGAAGGACGTCATTATCAACCGTGTCAAAGGCCTTCCGGTAATCAAAATACGCCACATCCACCTGCCCACCAGCGTCGACCCTGGGAGCCACGTAATTCATGAAGCACATGAGGTTGGTGGCCACGCTGTGCGCCGGCCTAAACCCATGCTGTGCTTCACTCAAGAACGGACTCACCTGGGCGAGCATGCTCTGCTGCACGGCGGCCTCGAACACCTTGGCAAACGTTGACAAAATAGCCACCGGCCTGTAGTTCGAGGCACACGTCGCCGGCCCGCCCTTCTGTATCGGCACGACCCTGGAGAGCTTCCAGCATTCTGGATATGTTTGGTGAATGAGCAGCAAGTTGAAAACGTAAAGGAGCGGCCCCACAAATGCCGCTCTGCAGTCCCTAACCAGGTATGGCGGAATGCCGTCGGGGCCACAGGAGCGCTTGGCCGGGAGGCGGCGAAGGGCCGCGCGGACGTCGGCCTCACGCAGGCAGGGCACATGCACCCGCGCCGCGCCGCCGCAGCCACCCGCCGCCGCCATCGCCTCGCGCACGTCAAGCCTCGGCTCATCGCGCCCGTACACGGAGTGGAAGTACCTCGCGAACTCCTCGGCGCACTCACCATCCCCGAGGGGCACCCCGTCCCTAACTAACGCGCCGCTACTACGGTTCGACCTCTCAGACCTCACAAAAGCCCAGAACGACCTTGGGTCGCTCCCGAATCCACGCTCCAAACGTGTCTGATAGGCACGAAACGCGTTGTCAATACTCACCTTAAGCTGCGCCCTACACCGAGAAAAAGCATCGTAATCGGCCACAGTACCGGAGCGCTTAAACCGCCTATGGAGTATTGACTTCGCTTTCACGGCGCGTACTATGTTTCCGTCAAACCATTCGGGATACTCGCGCCTTACGCCTGGCCTAGGCCGCCCCCTCGCTGGGGCGCATTGGTCAATCAGCGACCCTACTTTGTCATAAAGGTAATCCAATGCGCCCATGGGGTCCTTAACTTCATACAAGCCCGACCACTCCGCCCTGTCTATACAGGAATAAAGATCCGCGAAATCGCACTTATTAAAATTCCATGCGCCGAGCTCATTAAGTAAACGTTCCCCCCGCGCCGCCGCCCGAGTGAGGCAATCCAAATGGGCGTGGCCGCACCGACTGGCGGCGCTCTCGCGCACGCGCACTAGGCAGTCGCACACGCAACGGCGGGTGGTGTGGGTCTATGGCTAGCAACGGCAGTGCCGCCTCGTCCACCGCGACGCCCGGCATGCCCGAGAGCACCACATCCAGCCGGCGGCCGTTCACATTGGATATTTCATTTAATTGCGTGAACCCACAGTATGCCTCGAAATAGTCGTAACACTCGCGTGCCTGCGCGGGGGCTGAATGTAAGTTAAAGTCGCCTAACACTACCACATTATTATTGTTACATTTTGAAGCGCATTGTTTTTCTATTGTATCAAACAATGCATAATATTCAAGCACACTTGAGCTAGGAGGTATGTATACAACACAACACAAAAATAAATGTTTATTATTCTTGAACACGTTTGCACCGCACAATTCGAACACATGATTTTTAATTTCGGTGTTAAAATCCACCACTCGAAGTTGTAGTTGTTTAGAGGCGAGAAATACTCCTCCTTGCTTGCGGCCGTCCGTCCTGTCGCACCTCACGATGGAGTAGCCTTCTGGAACCAGCTCGCCGTCACTTATGGAGTCATTGCATCCAGTTTCGGTGATGGCCCAAATGGCATATTCATCCGAAAGGGCCACAACTCCTGACTGGAAACTATCTAACTTAGTTCTCAAGCCTCTAACGTTTTGGTAGTACATAGTTATATCCCTATAATGCTGTTGTCGGTTTACCCCCCGTCTGTCTGCGGGGGTTTCTGAGAAACCACTCCGTACATCTAACCCGTGGGGGCCATGAATTCGGCTGCGTAAATATCGGGAACAGGGTTTCTGGAATTCCTATCAGGAAGGAGGCGTGCTTGTCGGTTTTTATATCACGTTTGGAAACCGTGTACCTATCCGATGGCGCCTTTTTGTTCAAATACTGTAGTATAGCCGTTTCAGTAGTCTCCGGGGCGAACGACCACGCCTGTATATGCTTCTGGCGCTCCGCTGACTTGATCATCCCGTCTTCATCTCCGCAGCCGACAATGATTGACCGTCTTTTCCGACCTTTCTTATTGTCCACTTTCACCCATGGCCCCTCCGCCGAAAAGGATGTCTGCTTGTGTACCTCGTCTTTAGGATGGTTTCGAGAAACTCCCTTCAGTTCACCGTCCATTGAAGAAGCTGCCTTGCTGACTGGCACGACACAGCTGGCTGAGTTCTGGCGCTTCCTGGGACGTGGCTCCGGAATACTGGCGGGAAGAGAGTGACGCTTTATCACCTGGGGCTGCGATATCACTGAAGCATATGTTCTCGGGGGTGGACCGGGTTTAATAATATGTGCCGTTGCTTTGGCTTCAATTTGAACTTTAAGTTCTGATATAGTTACAGCACATGCCTCGACTGTTTCTTGCAGCTGTGCTACCTGCTGTCTGAGTGGCACTATCTCATTATTTTGGCTTCTGAGAATGTGCAGCTCGGCCTGGATCTCCCGGAGCATGCGCAGCACGTCTCCCGGGTGCCCCTGGCTGTCCTCCCTGGCGATGTGCAGGTGCGCGCACGCCTCGGGTGAGCATGCTGCTGCCACCCCTCTGACGGCATTCACGTTCCGCGTTTCGCTCAATGCCGAGTCGTTCATATGAGTCGTGCCAGACGTGTACGTTGTGTTGAATCCCATGGAGCTGCGGATGGGAGTGTGTAGGTTGCCTGCCTTAGGTCTGCAGCTTAGGCATTCTGGGCATACCCAATGAGACTTACACTCAGCTGTCATAATCTCAAAAGTCTGCGTTGCAATTCCCAAACAGTTTAGGTCATACAATAGCTCACACCTGCTGCATTCCATGTAGTTTAAGGTATGGATCTTGCTTTTGCAGGCATTGCACGTATTATAAGACATAATTATTTTTCAAATGATATGCTTATGGCGGTGTTTTGGTAATCCAAATCGAATTTCAACGATTACTTAACGTGCGTACCTTGATTGGGTGAGCGAGATGGCTGTCGTATGTCCGCCGTGTGAAGGAGACAGAGCGCGTTGTTAATGGATTCGCAATGAATTACGATGCACAATGTACTCGCTGCGTTCTCACTGTTATTGACTTGGCACTATAACTTTTGTTGTAAGGTAGTTATGTATTAGAATAATAGAATTTAATTGATTTTAAAGAATTTGGGGTTATGCACACGTCTGTTCGCACGAAAGTTTGAGACAGACAGCACAGCACACAGACAGGCAAGCTGTAGGACGTTATTACACCAATTGAACTACCCCCTTGGTAA
Organism: Leucoptera coffeella; assembly: GCA_030578115.1. NCBI lineage: Eukaryota > Metazoa > Arthropoda > Insecta > Lepidoptera > Lyonetiidae > Leucoptera > Leucoptera coffeella. The sequence goes on along the minus strand of JAMBLF010000060.1, from coordinate 384,457 downwards.
GTACATTTAAGACTTGTGTTAAGGGTACTAGTCAATATACGTTGACACGTATATTTAAGAAATATATACTTATTATATATAGATAAACACATATATAGCATATATAATCAACGACCAGACTGGAAAGCAGAAGAAATGCGTAGTTCTTAACACTGCCTCCACCGGGAATCGAACCCGGGTCCTCACGATTAGCGTTCAGGCGTCTAACCGATCGCGCCACGGAGGTCGTCATATTTACAAGATATATTAAAGAAACATTGGAGACAGGTTGCTAGCCCATAACACAATTGATTCTATTTACCCCTAGTCCCTTAGTTACCTGATACGACATGCCGAAAAGAACGGCTGCTAGTTAGCATTCTTTTTACGTCCCAGCTAGCACGAGATAATATTCTTTATCGTGTAATTTATTTTCCTTGTCTATGTCCTGTAAACGACTGACATTGACTGATTGATGTTAAAAGCGGGCCTCGTGTAAATTTGACATTTTAAAACGTAAAACGGTGACTAAAACGATAGTCTAAAAATTGTATGCTGATATATATCTCCCCAGTTTCTCTGTAGGAGGGTAGACACAGAGCATGGATCCCCATCTGTCTGTCTGTCAATGCACTTTTGCTTCATTTACGCTCATACACCTCCTCATACAAACTCAGCGGTTAAATGTGTTTCTAAGAAGATATTTGTGGGTGAAGTGGAAGGGCGGATACGTACGAGGCCAACCCATTAAGACCTATTATAGTCAGATAGACGCCATATTAAAAATAGTTGACGTTAGAAGTATTATAACGTATCTATGTAGTTGGGCTTGATATGGTTAAGATTATTGCGGCAAACACATACATATATTATGTACGTACGCACTCACATTTTGATGTGTGATATCATTGTGAGAAAACAAGCCTATTTCTTGAAATAGGCAATAGTCTATTGGGTTAGCAATATGTCACCAATGTTTGATATTATGACATGATAACACAACATACAATATTGATGCTAGAAATGATATAGGGGAGATATTATCGTGCCTCTGAGGTTCTGTCTACCTCAAAAGGGATTAAATGACCTGAATGTACATGTATGTAGGAACTTACGTATTCTCATAAACATACATTTTAATTGTCTTCATATTTCGTGTTTGAAAAGACAAAGGATGTAGAGACCAAAATAGTGAATGTTATGTTAACGTGGTTTGGGCACAAGGAGCGGATGAAGTATCAAATTGAGGACATTCTTTTCTATGATGGTGTATGCAGGGTGAAGAACAGAAGAGCATGTAGGAGTGTGAGTGAAGCAAGAGAGATTTGGCAGGGTCTTTCTACGTATATATAGTGTCTGCCTAACCCGCTGGGGACGTAGAGGCGTAAATACATGTATGTACAGTCAACGCAAAAACTGCAGTCCTAGTAACTTTTTATAAAGTTAACGTTTATAAAAAAGGACTTATGTCAAAAGACAATATTTTTCATTTCGAAGCACACGAACGTATAGTGGCCATGACAATGCATAGTGGCTTCTAACGACCTCCGTGGCGCGATCGGTTACACTTCTTCTTCTTGAGGTGCCATCTCCCAATAGGAGGTCGGCCAATCGTATGGCTTGATTTTACCTGAGGTTTTTAATCATCAAGGCAAGCTGGACTTTATTGACTGCTACGCGAAACAGTGATCTTGAGCTCATATTGAACCACTGCCGAAGGTTTTTTAGCCATGAAGTTTTACGTCGGCCAGGTCTTCGTTTGCCGTTTATTTTGCCTTGAATGATTAGTTGGAGCAGATCATATTTAGTATTTCGCATGATGTGTCCTAGGTATTCCAGTTTTCACCTTTGATTGTTTTCATAACTTCGAGCTGCTTGTTCATCCTTTGCAAAACTGTCTCATTACGAACTTTATCGGTCCACGATATTTTGAGTATGCGTCTGTAAACCCACATTTCAAAAGCTTGCAATCTCTTAGACATTGCTTCTGTTAAAGTCCAAGCTTCCACGCCATATAGTAAGATAGAGAACACATAACATCGTACCAACCGCATTCTAGTTGATATTTTCAGAGTACGATTGCAAAGAAGATAACTCATTCTCATGAACGCAGAACGCGCCTGTTCAATGCGGCATTTTAATTCAACGCTGTGATCCGCCTGGTCGTTGACAATGCATCCGAGGTACCTGTAAGATGTCACTCTTTCCAACGCTTGACCCTTGACAAAAATCACTCCATTTTGTGGATTACCATTTTTCCCAACTGTCATGAATTTGGTCTTTTTGATGTTAATATTGAGGCCGTACTTCGCACTAGTGCTCTCAACACGATCAACGAGATTCTGCAGATCTTCCATTGATGTAGCAAGAAGTATAGTGTCATCTGCATATCTTATGTTGTTGAGCGTTTTTCCGTTGATGACGACACCCTCAATGGCGTCTTCAGTGGCCTCTGCAAATATCTCCTCAGCATATATGTTAAAAAGCAAAGAAGATAGTACACAGCCCTGCCTCACTCCACGCAGAATTTCAACCTCTCTGGTAAAGCGATCATCTACCTGCACCCTTGCCGTTTGCTGCCAGTAAAGATTTCTAATCATTGTCACATCTCTAGCGTCAAGGCCAATTCTCTCAAGAATGTGGATAAGTTTTTGATGTTGGACACGATCAAAGGCCTTCTCGTAATCGATAAAGCATACGAAAATAGGTGTGTTCACGTCACAGCAACGTTGCATCAATATCTGATACCCAAATAATGCATCCCGTGTTCCCAAACCATTTCGAAAGCCAAATTGTGTATTTGAGATATGTTCTTCTATTTTCCGAGAGGTACCCACTACACCCTCTTTCTCAGCCGCTGTGTGGTCGGGGACTGCAATTTGCAGCTAGCAAAGATATCTCTAAGCCGTTCCGTTATCCGCCACCTACGGACCCCGGTGGTAGCCCACAGCTCAGCCCCACCAATCGGATCGGTTACACGCCTGAACGCTAATCGTGAGGTCCCGGGTTCGATTCCCGGTGGAGGCAGAGTTAAGAACTACGCTTTTCTTCTGATTTCCAGTCTGGTTGTTGATTATATATGCTATATATGTATTTATCTATATATAATAAGTATATATTTCTTAAATATACGATGACTAGTACCCTTAACACAAGTCTTAAATGTACTTACCAAGGGCACAGATAATATAATACTATACAGTAGCCAAGGGGCTAGTTCAATTGGTGTAATAACGTCCTACAATATTATTATTATTATTATAAGTGGCGCCAGTTTTAAAATGTAAAATATTGTCTTTTGTTCTTATAAACTTAAACCTTATAAAAAGTTACTGGGACCACAATTTTAGCGTTGCCTGTACATATGTATGTATTTAAACTCGATAACCTCAACTCTACTTACAGCAGCACTTTTACAATCAAGTAAAGCCTTACAAATGCACCCAATACGTCTCGACCTTATCTAGCAATCCATTAGGTGAACGGTTATTGACATTTGTATTCGAATACACCAACTTTCGACTGTTGATTTATGCTGTATTTGTACTGAGCTTCACATACATACATACACACCACACCTGATTCCCTGTTGGGTAGGCAGAGATCACGGATTTGTGCTGATCCTGATAGACCACTTTCGCTTAATTGACACTCTTACACCTTCTCATACACTCTCGGCGGTTATAGGTACTCCTAACGTCAACCATTTTCAATACAGCGTCTATTTGACTGTTATATGTCTTCGGCCCCTACGTAACCGCCCTTCCCACTTCACTCATATATATTCAGTATACTATTTATTGTTTATTATTTTATAAAGTTTACTCTGATGTGAATAGTTGCCTTTCGTTCTATCATGTAATAGAATAAGAAAACTGCATGAGCGATGTGTTAGCAACCCTTACGCATCAAATCCCGCTGTGGTTAGACAGAGAACTGGGGTGCTTTTTCCGATCTTTTTGGCGGATATAACTGAAAATGTCCTGTAGCTTTTGTTAAATTAGCTTTACCATTTGATTAATCATAATGGTTACGCTGGCCCAATAAGGCATATAACAGTCATATATACGCTTTATTGAAAAAGGATGATGTTAGAAGCACCTATAACCGCCGAGTGTATGAAAAGATGTATGAGTGTCAATGAAACGAAAGTGGTCTGTCAGGATCGAGACAAATGGGGATCCGTGATCTCTGCCTACCCTTTTACAGGGAATCAGGCGTGGTGTGTGTATTCAATCATAAAATGAACTCACATAATTCTTGCATACTTGAGCGTCCTTACAACATGCCAGTAAGAAAAGTAGGTAGTTAGCGATTTATTCATGTTCCTAACTACCACGAGACACTATAACACACAATGTATAACCTAATTTAATACCTACCACCCTAAACCTGTCATCTAAACTGTGATTAATAGCGTCGCATGGAAATAACGACTGGTCCCTTAACCATTGCCGTTTAAGTGCGAGGGTCGGACTCCCGTGTCCATTGTGTGCAGTTAATGGATCCACTCATATCTAGTGCGGTGAGGCTATCGTGTGATTGTCACATGGTTAGGGTGAGGTTAATTTTATTACGGCTATAGATAATAGGCTGACTATAAATATTAGGAACAGTCGCTTTGATGTTGATAGTCAGTGAATGGAATAGTGATTTATGGTTACGGTCCCGTGCTAGTCTGGGACGTAAAAAGAATGTTAACTAGCTGCCGTTCTTCCCGGCATGTCGTAGAAGGCAACAAAGAGACTAGGTGTAAATGGAATCAATTGGCGATGGGCTAGCAACCTGTCACCAGTGTGTTCCCATATAACATCACAACCAAAATATTTATAGACTTGGTTAGAAGTTATATAAGCACGCCATATTGAAAAAGGGTGACATCAGAAGTACCTATAGCTGCCGAGTGTATGAGGAGGTGTATGATTATCAAAGAAGCGAAAGTGGTTTGTCAGAATCAGGTTAGATGGGGGTTCCGTAATATCTGCTTACCCCCTCTACGGGCGGGCGTTGATGTACATGTATGTATGTTTATTATACCTAACTTGATTCTGTTGTGGTGATGTAAACGAAGAATATGTTATAAAAAAAGACAAAGACAAACGCGTTCACGACATTAACCTTTGCGGAGTAGTCAGAGGTTCAGGTTTCCATCCCCACAATTGCGAAGGTAGAAATTCTATGGATATCTCGAACCCACGTAATGATCAGATAGTCAGTACTCAATGTGACAGTTGGTAAGCCATGTCGCCATTTACAAGCACTATGTTAGAAGAAAAGGTTACATAAAAGGTTTATAACCCATCATACAATACGATACAATACCCTATGTCCATTTTATATGTATATGCCAATAAATACATAAACGTCACGCCAGTATCCCTAGTAGGAATAGGCAGAGATCACGAATCTTCATCTATCCCGATCATGAAAATAACATTCAATGCATCGACAGTCATACACCTTCTCATACACACTCAGCGCTTTTAGGGCATGGTTCGATGATTTGGGCATGTTATGCGAATGAATAATAATAGATAGACAAAAGGAACATATGTGGGTAAAGTGAAAGGGCGGTTACATAGGGACTGGCCCAATAAGACAAGCGATAATATGACAGATAGACGCCATGCTTAATATGTAAATCTAAGACATATGAGAGTCTAGTATTAATCTAATAAGAAAAGATACATACAAGTACCTCCCTATTAAATCCCAAAGAGGCGAAATGCAAAACAAACACCCATCTAATCCGCGGAGCGAAGGAAACGCCGTGAATTTCGTTCCAAAGTCCCCTTTTAAAACTCCAACAACGTTATTTAGTATTCGTTCTTCGCTGTAGCACTTTTTCTTCGGCGGACTCAAACTTTGCACTACGGTGGGCTGTTCCTTGTTATTGTACGTAGTGGAAAAATATTTAATAATGCATTGTTCCGTATAGAGTATAAGTTGTAAGGGGTAATAATAATATCCTGTGCTGTTCTTGATAGTAAGTAGGTAGCTCAAGAATAAAGATTTTCTTACGTATTATATGCAATAGAATAGTCTTCATGTCAGAATAATAGATCTATATCTATCATTAGGTGTTCTTGTATTATAAATAAATAAATATAAAATCAAGTTTCTTCAAAAGGATCTACTTTGTATCTTTTTATTCTTTTAATATTATCGTCCATAGTGAATGCATGTTGATAATTTATAAAACTATACTATAATAACACATTCACATACACACATACGCACTTACAAGACCCCCGTTTTTCTTCACAGGTATAGGACACAAATTATGCAATGTTACACGATCATTTGAAGTTATGAGTACTTATAAATGTGGTTTGTATTTCATAGTAAACATTCCTGTGTCACTATAGAATATAAGTTTGGAAGAGGAACGCCAATGAACTAGTTTGATAATTTAATCTTTTTTTTTGTTTCATGACCCGTACCCGACAAATTTCAATAAGCTGTTTACAATTTCACTCTAGAAAGGTGTTTTATGATGATTTTTAAACTATGAAACACAATTTTTTCTAAGTTATTATTTTTTGTGACTAAAATGCAAGTGGCCAAAAACTTTTGACCGGTAGTGTATGTACCAGTTATTGTTGTTAATTCAAAATATTGTTTGGATGATCGGTTAGGAACAATAAAACTCCAACTTAACACCTAAGTCCGTTGTCCCCTCAACACTGAAGTTTGTTAATCTCTTTCCGTTTTTAACTGCATTTGTTTCTATTATATTGAACGGTCATGATCCCTTGCGGATCGGGAACTTGCCATTGTGTAATCATCTGCCATTGTAAGTGGTAAGTCGGTCGTCATACATTTATGTTCTCCTTTTCAAATAAATGCATTTGTATGTCCTACAAAAATTTAAACTGTTTACTTCATTTAGGGATGTTTATAATCATTCAGAATAATTTGTTTGAATGTGTGTATTCGTATGTCTTTTAACTAGTTCATTGTCTAAAAGATTACCAACCCCTACTTTATGAATCACATTTTATTACATACCAAGAAGAACGTCAGCTAGTAACTATCTTTCATGGTTCCAGACTAGCACAAACAACAATTACAATAAGACAATACTTAGTATCGTCTTAGCTAATCCTAGTATTTTAGTGCTCAGTTAAGGGCCTATAAATATTAGTCTTTATAGCAGCTATAAAAGAAACAATTGGACATTACAATATTAACGACTGGAATCAATTAATTGATTCTCTTACCCCTGCTTTTAGGGAGGCTAATGATATAGTAATTAGATGGTTTGCCTCCGATGTATAATGTACCAATTTATGATAATCTGCCAATCTTCTCGCTACATCGCAGGACGTGAGTAAAGGGACTAAGGGTCAATGGAATCTGTTAGGCGATAAGCTAACAAAAAATGGTTTGATTTTGTGATATCTTTGTAAAACATGTGTGGCTCAAGTAACTCAAAGATTTGTGTAGTACTATTGTTAGTATAAAGGTCTTTGTTCTACACATACACCTGCAATGCGTAGTTTCATCAACCTGTCGCAGTCCACTGCTGGTCATAAGCCGCCCCAAAGCTACGCCACAACTTATTCAGCCAGTACCAGCGACATTCCTAAGGTAATCGTGTCATCTTTTATAAGATACGAGTATTTAATACGATAAGCGAATATTTCTGATACACGTCTAATTTACATGCATATCTGTTACATATTAATAATATAATTCAATTCGCTATAAACAGAACCTTGAAAGTGTAATATCGTAAGTATGTGTAGATATGTAATATTGGTGACAAATCAGAATCCCATTGTTCATATATTTCATTAACTCTATTTTCTTTGCCTCTAACGAAATTAAGGCAGCTAGTTACCATTTTATTTCCGTCCCAAACTAACACAGTAGTGAAGAATGGATGCCAGGAATAGTGGCACTATTGAGTTAACTGACAGTGGAAGCTTTTGTAACTTTTCATTGTTTGACAGAGAATTATGTTGTGAGGAAGTTTCGTAAATAAATCAGAATGTACATTTCTATTTCTGACATTAAGGGACTGTTACACGAGCGCTTCTGTCTTTCTTATGTTGTTTAAAAAATGTTGTTAATATTAAGTGAGGATGTAAATAAAATGTCAACTAGCTTATTATTATTATTCTAGACGATTGTAAGAGAAGACTAAGAGACCAAAGATACATGAAATTAATTAATCAATGACCTGGCAATTCGGAACAAATATTTCCAATCGATGTTATCAGTACCTCGATAGTTATACAAAATAGTACTGTAGACATACATACATATAAACTAATTTAAGTTCAGTCCACTCCGACATGAATAGAGGAATTGGGTATATGTATTACCATAGTTCCCTTACCTAATAACATAATTTGAGGATATATAAAAATTTATTCCCTAATTTAGTTTTTAACTAATTCTTATTTACCACTGTAGATCTTTATAAGATTAGAATTTAAAGAATCCTTTAAATCGTTGAATGTAGTTATAGTTCAATCACCGAACGAGATAGACAACGATCTGGTTGAATACAATTAGTGATTTCGGTTACCGAAATCATCGTTTTACAACCTAATAATCCTTCCTGAAAAGTAATTAACAGAATCACTACCTGTTCTTATAGATGCTATGTAGTAAAAGTCACTTAAACTTCTAAATTAATTCAAAAATATTAACTAGTGTAAAGTAAGCTTAAATTAAGTGGTCACTAAAAACCTCTGAATTCTCTTAAGCTTTTCAGAACAAAAGCATATATGTTCTAGTACTAAATAAGATCTAGATTTTCAATCCAATCCCCGCAGAGCGTAGCATTAGTTCTCAAATTGGATTGCTTGACTCTGCGCCTTTCATTTGAGTTGGGTATAGAATTACTCAACTCAGCAAGACTCAATTAGACTCAAAGAATGGATTTATTTATTTATATTGTAGTGAATGTTACTTTGAGTAAATAGTTGAAAGAAAGAAAATTTACTTGTAAAACATTGTTGTTACAATGATACATATGCTACTGACGACCTCCGTGGTGCGGTTGGTTAACCACCTGGGCGGTAATCGTGAGGTCCCGGGTTCGATTCCCGGTGGAGGCAGAGTTAAGAACTACGCTTTCCTTCTGATTTCCAGTCTGGTTGTTGATTATAAATACTATATATGTATTTATCCTATGTATAATAAGCATATATTTCTTAAATATACATTGACTAGTACCCTTAACATGAGTCTTAAATGAACTTACCAAGGGGCTAGTTCAATTGGTGTAATAGTGTCCTAAATGTTATTATTATTTACCCTATTGTTGATGATATAAATTTAATGAAGTTGCAACTCAACAACATGACTCTTTGTTCACGCCAAATCTGTGATTTTTTGATTATGATATTACATAAGACTCATCACGATTGTTTCTCTACATTTTTCTCAATCTTTACAAATCACTTTCATTGATATACACACTTTATTATATACATTAGGCGATTAGAAGTATTTATACTTTACAGATTAGTAAATTAACCTAATTAATAACACTAGTTCCTTTAATATTCATCCATTGAAATATCAACAATTATAATGATATATAATGATTATAACGATAAGCCCCGTTAGTTATTAATCATGAGTATAAATCGCGAACCTCTTAAAACTATAATTATAATGATGTTTTTAGTGTGTACTAGTCTGTAAAATCTAAAAAATAATATTACTGGTCTATAAACTTATATTTCCTCGTATGTAAATATCTATTGACTTCCTGACAAGATTCATTTGAAAATTTTACTACATAATTTCATACGAAGGAACTTACATTTTCGAAACTACAATTAACGTTAACAATAAATAAAATAATTAATTACTAACAATTAATTACAATTAATGTCTTGGGAACCCTACCACCCTCTGACAGCGATGATTATAAAGATATTTTCTATGTAATTTACTTATTTTTTTTTCTACTTTAGGTTTATAGTTTTAATTCTTTGTATTGTGTATATTAACGTTTCATATTACATCTTCCAATTAAACGCAACTAAGACAATTTTAACAGTAAACCCAAGCCATAGAAACTTCCATACCGCCTTCTACAAGTTAACTAGAAACATTACCATAAATTTCTAAAGCTACCCTTTGGAAATGACAAAATAAATCGCGCCGCCACCTAAAATATAACTGTGAAAGGGTGGGCCAAAGATACTTCCATTGCCAATATCCAGTCGATTTTCTAGTGATGCCCTGATAAAACTTTTCAAATAAAAACTCGACCAAAATGTTTGGTTAACTACGAAATTGCTTTTTGATGTCCGGAGCCAATTTGGGAAGGGCATGTGTTTTTAATGAATGTGTGTGTGGCTTGATGGGTGTGCATCTGGCTCATTTTTAAAATATTTGCCAATTGAAATGATACACAGGGCATTTAATAAAGAATTAGTAAAACCTATAGCATAAATTCTCAAATTTCTTATACGTGAAACAAAACAGTTATGTTAAAAACTTGGGCGCTGAATCCAGATGCCTTCATAAAGAATTACAGTCTAGATCTCTTGTTGACCACTTGAACTATCAATATGAGGCTCTAGATTTGATATCCAGTTGGTGTAGAGAATACTATTTTGACTTATAATTGCAGGCTAGTCAGAAATTTGTGAATGCATTACCACAATTGCAGATAAAGTTTTTAAAATGAAATTGAGTACTTAATCATGCATAAAATAGTATTCAATGATTCTCTATACAGTACATAACAAGGAACAAAACTAACAACACAAAAACGCCGAGTGTGTATGAGAAGTGGTATGAGTGTCAATGAAGCGAAAGTGGTCTGTCAGGATCTGGACAAAAAGGGCTCCGTGATCTCTACCTACCCCTCTTTAGGGAATCAGGCGTCATGTTTATGTATATACAAAAACCCTTATTTACCATTTACCTATAAAACTCGTTATTCATTTATCGACAAGCATTTCCCATCTCTACAGTCGCCATATGTCGGTTCGAAAGACTGGTGTCCGAATATCTAGTATTTTATAAAACTATCGAAACGATATTCAGATGGTTGAAGAACAGCCTGGAATATCGAGCCTGCATGTTAAGTGAAGTGTGAGGGTCTTATTCTGGAACAGGTGAAAGGTTTCAAATACTATAATAATAATATTTGGACATTATTACACCAATTGAACTAGCCCCTTGGTAAGTACATTTAAGACTTGTGTTAAGAGTACTAGTCAACGTATATTTAAGAAATGTATACATAGATAAATACATATATAGCATATATAATCAACGACCAGACTGGAAAGCATTAGAAAAGCGTAGTTCTTAACTCTGCCTCCACCGGGAATCGAACCCGGGACCCCACGATTAGCGTTTAGGTGTCAAACTTTCATTAACATTCAAATACTTTAAGATCGTTTTATACATACAGACGAATCTATTGGGCGATGGGCTAGCAACCTGTCATTAATGTTCCATGTGAGATTACAACCCCAATATTCACGCTAATAATTGACCAAGGAAATGTTTCTAAGGTTCTGCTCGCCCTAAAAGGGATTATAGGTCGTGAATGTATATACTCAGGATTCTATAGACTCATATTGTACATAATACACGACTTTTTGGAACTACATTTTGACGATTTTCGTTTCATTGCATAAAATGCCTTAGGATATGTCTATTAAACTTCCGTAAAGTATGAAATATCTATATATTATAAATACGACATATGCCAGCCAGAGTACCTATAACCGCCGAGTGTGTATGAGAAGATATATGACTGTCAATGAAGCAAAAGAGATTTATCAGGATCGGAACAGATGGGGATCCGTGATCTCTGCCTACCCCTCTACAGGGACACGGGCATGATGTGTGTATGTACATTCTGCAACCGTTATTATATTAAATTTAATTCCCATGTCCACTATTAATCACATTATCACCTCTTACGACGTTTCACAATACTGCGCTTTCTAAACTATAGTGGCCGAGTGTGTATGCAGATTTACAGTAAAGTTTGATTGGAATACTGTACACAAACCTTGAGTGGCACAATAGGAAATGAGGTTTGTTATTTGACTTCGGACTGTCTGCATAGAATAGGTTCATTGTATAAGTTCTAAGGTAATATTTACCTACTGTGCAATTACTTAGATTAATGCATAATGCATATACATTCACGTCCTTTAGTCCCTTTCGGGATGGACAGAACCTCGGAGATATGATATCTCCTAGGTAATTAATAACTAACGGGACTTATTGCGTAAGTTTTTATATAATAAAATTACCTTTATTAACCCAACGTTTCGGCTACTTTGCAGTAGCCATGGTCACGTCGGGTTAATAAAGGTAATTTTATTATATAAAAACTTACGCGATAAGTCCCGTTAGTTATTAATCATGAGTATAAATCGCGAATCTCTTAAAACTATAATCTTCTAGGTATATAGCTTAATACAATAAAGGTATAATACGAGTATGTGATACTCATATTTTTTTAACTGGTAATAATTTTTTTAATCAACAATATTTACGTGAAGTAATAAATAGGTTACTTTTTTAATTCTCCTAGATTACTTTTTAGCATGAATATTAGGGTTGCGATGTCATTATTGAACATTTGATAGGTTGCTGCATGAACATCTTCTTGGTCAGTTATTAGCATTTATATTGGGGTTTTGACGTCATTTAGAATATTGGTAACAGGTTAGCAAGCTGACATCAAAAGCCCCATATTTATGCTAAAATGTGACCTAGAGGTTATATCTCCAAGGCTCTGTCCACCCCGAAAGGGATTAAAGGACGTTAATATGTATATATGTTAATATTATACACACATAATATACAAGGTTTTACGTAATATGTTATCAAAAGGGTACCTACGTGAATGTATTTGTGTGTATGTATGTATATACATATATCTTCTTTATTCAATGTATACATATATATTTCGACAGTATGGACCAATTTCACTCTCAATTTAATACCTACCGTTTTCGAATAGAGCTAAAAACCAATCAAGGGATTTGTTATTCAGATTATTCAGCATAACACCGGATGCGATACCTGCATGGGCTGAAAATTTGATTACCCAGTCCAGACGGATTTAAATAAATAAATTTAAACATGGCCGCCAATAAATTTTCACCAATTAAATTGCAGTGTTATGTGTTAATTATAAACGTACAATTAACAGTGTTTAAATTAATTCAATGACATAAGCGGTTTTCAAACAACAATTTTTGCTATATTATCGAAGTTAAGCAACGATAGCATTACATGTGTCGAAATGGGTGACCGTCTCAGTGATTACGTGCATGATACGATGAGAAATAAGTATCGCAATCTTAAACATAGAAGTATGTTATAAAAACTGAAGATAAATTCCATGTATTATTTTGGTATTGACATAAAACTTTAAAGCGATAATATTTTCCCGCTCTTTATAAACCAAAAAAGAATTTTACTTTGAACTTTCCTTAAGTTAAGCTGAAGTCTAAATATAGGAATACTAAAAAATCTATTTAAGGGATTTCCTGGGATAATCTTTTATTATGCTTTAATATCCCATTCACCACTAAGATTATGTCGGCGAAAGTACAAACCCTGATGCCAAGGCGTTTGCACTTCTTGTTATTCCGTCGCCATGGTTATGCCAACTCCGCCAGCCGTTACAACCGAAGAAAAGCGAGGTTGAAGCTCCAATTCTTCTCTTCCTTGTTTTTCGATATTCTTTTGGTATTGACATAAAGTCGAACACGCCATGACTACTTAACATACATTTAGCTGTTGTAGTTATTAAGACATTCATAAGGAATATTGGTCACATTGGCCACTAAGCCTTTGCTCAATAGATTGATTGCATTTACACTTAGTTTCTAACTTGCCTCTTTCTGTACGACAAAAAGTATAATAAATATTTTATCTAACCATAAAAAAGCCAAAAAAAGTGAAAAGTCAAACGCGTTCACGACCATTAACCCTTGTGGGGTAGTCAAAGGTTCAGGTGTCCATCTCGAACCCACATGTTGACCAGATAGTCAGTACTCAATGTGACAGCTGTCAAGCCATATCGCCAGTTACAAGCACTGACTATTACCAAGTACATTTATCATACATTCGTATTGATTCTAAATCAAACTACCAAACCTCTACCAACCCTATATACCTTAAAATTCCTGGTTCGTTCTTCACTATGAGAACAAACTGAATTTTCAGTACAGACAACATAACAAGAATGTTTAAGAGCGAAGTTCACAAAATGATCGAAGTTCTCGCGACTAATTAATTCTGGGACACGCTGCATTATCTGTTACGGAGCCTTATCGCTTACCACTCTTGGATTGGGATTTGAATTTGTAACCAGCTGCGGTTCTAATATCGTAGATGTTTAGAGTTAGCTTTTAAGTGGTCGTTGAGTAAAAATTTGGTATTAAAGTCTATATGAACTAGTAAATGTAATGAAAGATTTTAGGAAACATTTTATATATTCAATATAGGCGGGTCGATATAACTATATTCAAAATATAATATAAATACTCAAACAAAAGCTTCTCGACTTGTGTATACACATCTCCGGAATTTCGAATACATGTTAGGTATGGGCTAATATAGTTACTGGTGGGTGAAAACATCGTGAGAGAATCTACCCAGTGTGTATACAGCGTTATGGTTTACTACCTATAACGTAGGGTGCTGTATATATTACGAAACGCGAGCTTCGAATGACCAGTGACCTACAACTATTACACAATATTTGTTAATATAACGATAATTTTAATCTTGAGTTAGTTCTAAACTAAACTTGGTAAATATTGCAAACTAGCTATATTTCTTCGTGGCATATCATAAGATCTGACTAAGAAATTAGTTATTTATAGTATATAATACTAATTAACAACATATATAATGATATCACAACCGAAATTGCTTTCTTTAACTTGAACGAAAATATATTGATATCTCGTATAACCAAGGTTGTTACACCCAAAAAAGATCAAAAGAAAAGAAATATCATATCTGTGTCAAAAACAAAGGAAAAATAAATCTATAAATTATTTACACGTGCTAAAACAGATGTTCTAATTGATACCTCAATATTCTATTTCACTTCTTTTACGTAAAGAAAGGTATAATATTATCTCTCTCATTTTAACCCAAAAAAGAGTTTTACTTTGAACTTTCTTTAGGTTGAACTGAACCCTAAATATAGGAATACTAAAATAATCTATTCCAGGGATTTCAAAAATTCGACGTAGCTCGATTGTTTGGGGCTTGCCTCTGTATCAGTGGGTACAGGGTTCAAATTCCGCTTGAGCATGTACCAATAGAAATGAAGTTTAATGAATTTCTATGTACATTTTCGTAATAAAAACACATTTACGCAATGCATCGAATTATACGGTGAGGGAAAACATCGTGAGGAAACCTATCTGTTCGTCGAACAGGTAATAGTTAGTTCTTGTAAATGGCGACATGGCTGACCACCTGTCACATTGAGTACTGACTATCTGGTTAAGACGTGGGTTCGAGGTGTCCATAGAATTACTACCTTCGCAATTGCGGAGATGGACATTGGACACCTGAACCTCTGACTACCCCCCAAGGGTTAATGGTCGTGAATGCGTTTGCGTTTATGATAATAATCTTAACCATAGATATGCTAACTATCTGCCATTGTTCCCGGCATGTCGTACGAGGCGACTAAGGGACTGGGGGTAAATGAATCTATTGAAGAATGGGTGAGTAATCTTTCACGAATGCTAAATAATATTACAGCCCCAGTATTTATGCTAAAAGTAATCTAAGAGATTTTGTTCACCCCGAAACGTATAAAAGGACGCGAATGTATATGTATTATTATAGTACTACCTTACCAATACTACATTAAAGTCTAATCATTTACTGTTTTATTACAAGTAGTCTTTTTAATACTAATTAGATATGATATAGTCGTGGGAATGTATGTATGTGTGTTTAGTCACCTTTAACATAGTACAATAACATACACACAAACACATCACACCCGTACACACCACATGGAAACGTAACAAAAATAAACTTTTAAAAAACGCGCAACGGAAACCTGTTAAAATGCCGCCGTTTTCCTCTTTTCCGGGAACAAGAGGATACAATAGACGAGTGAGGATTTCCAGTCAATAGTCAACCTATTCAATGACTATTCAAATTGCTTTTTTGATCTATTGCATGCCGTGCAAATTTTATCAAAGGAAATACTATTCTGTTACGTGGTAGTGTTTGTTCAATTTTCGCAATATAAATATGATACAAATTTTGGTACTCAACTACCTACTAACTATTTGTGTTTTTTCTCGATATATTGTTATAGAAAACTGACTGAAAATCTAAAGGATCATTCACATTTAATAACAATGTATGAGAATACATACACATCACGCCTGATTCTCTGTAGAGGGGTAGACAGAGATCACAGATCCTCATCTGTCTCAAATCTGACAAACCACTTACACTTCATTGACAATCATACACACTCGGCGGTTATAGGTACTTCTAACGTCACGCTTTTACAATATGACATCTATCTAACTGTCATATGTATATTTGACGAACTTCGTGGCGCGATGTGTTAACCACCTGAACGCTAATCGTGAGTTCACGGGTTCCATTCCCGGTGGAGGCAGAGTTAAGAAACACACTTTTCTTGTGCTTTCCAGTCTGGTTGTTAATTATATATACTATATATGTATTTATCTAAATATAATAAGTGTAATTTTTTTAAATATACGTTCCCCGTAATACAAGGCTTAAGTGAACTTACTAAGGAGCTAGTTCAATTGATGTAATAGTGTCCCAAATATTATTATTATTATATATCCTATTGAGACAATTATCATAATTATGTATTCACATACAATTCATTTACACTAATTATATAGAATAGTATTCAATCCTTTGACAATTTCACGAGCAGACTCACACATAATTTATTATTCGTAACTAATGATCGAGTGACAAATTTGATTGATTAATAACAAATGAAGAATTAATTGTTCGTTTTCCAAAGTTCCTTTCATGATAAATTACTTTTCTGTTTGTTTTTGTTCTCTGCAAGACTTGAAGGCTATAGAATTTACTTTTCAGTAAATAGAAGTACGATGATTGACTTAACTCAAAACTCGACTGGGTTTCATTAATCATTGTAATTGAGAAAGTGTTTCTAGAATATAATTGGTATTATTATATTAGTATTTTATTAGATTATAGTTGATCCAAAAGCCAATTTTAGTTATCTCGTAAATGAATCTCTACTTCTGATTATGGTGACGACAAGCATTATGAGCATTAATAATTATATTTAAGACATCAATTGAACTAGCTCCTTGGTAAGTTCATTTAAAACTTGTGTTAAGGGTTAGTCTAAGCATACTTCAGAAAGATATACTTATTAAAGATAGATATTATATACATAAATAAATAACAATTAGATTGGAAAGCAGAAGAAAAGCCTAGTTCTTTATACTGCCTCCCCCGGGAATCGAACCCGTAACCTCAAGATTAGCGTTCAGGTTGTTAACCATTTGCGCCACGGAGGTCATCAAAAGTTGCCTATTCTTCGAAAAAACAATAGTCAACGTCTTTTCACAGTAACATGAAATAAGGGGCTGACTATTTGATGAAAATGGGTATGATATCGCTAAAACTAAGCTATTCCGCAAATGTGAAGATAAACAGGTAGTCTTCTGTTTACCCCACAAGAGATAAGGGTCCTGAAGTGTGTTGTATGGTACTAGTGTTATTATACATACATACACATCACGCCTGATTCCCTGTAGAGGGGTAGGCAGAGATCACGGATCCCCATTTGTCTCGATCCTGACAGACCACTTTCGCTTCATTGGCATTCATACATCCTCTCATACACTCTCGGCGGTTATAGGTACTCCTAACGTCACCTTTTTTCAATATAGCTTCTATTTGACTGTTATATGTCTTATTAGGCCGGCCCCTACGTAACCGCCCTTCCACTTCACTCATATATATTCCTTTTGTCAATCTGCTATCATTCATCCGCATAACATGTCCAAACCATCGAAGCATGCTCTTTTCAATCATAGTCACTACATCTTCTTTCAAACCGCAACCTTCCCTTATCACACTATTTTTAATTCTATCATTCAATGTTACTCCTAACATGCTTCTCAGTGACCGCATTTCGACGGCATTGATTCTACTTTCATGCTTCTTTTGCCATACCCAACTTTCACTACCATAAGTCAATGTTATTATAATTGTCATGTTTCAAGGTCGTGGTGATAATCAATAGTAATCAATATTAATAGGCGTTAACTAGTTTAAGAACAATTTAGTTTTTGTGTATTGTGTAGTGTATTGTATGTGAAACCGTAATAATATATTCAGAGGATTACTTTAATACTTTCTCCAAAGATAATCTGTAATATAAAAAGAATGTTAACTAGCTCTTCCCGACATGTTGTAAGAGGCGACTAAGGGAAAAGGTGTAAATGGAACTAATAGGGCGATGGGCTAACAACTTATCACCAATGGTCCATATAAAACAGCAACCCTACATATTATCGTTTCTCCAAGGTTCTAACCACCCCGAAAGGAATTCAGGGTTGTGAATGTATATGTATGTGAGTTTAATAAACGTTGTACATTAATTTCAGTACACCCGTTGTCTTAAGGGTTACATACATATACGTTCACGTCTACTAATTCGATTTAGGAGTAGATAGACACATAGTGCATTAATATTACATTTAGATTTATTTATTACATTGCAACAATGTCACAAAAAATACAATACAATTAACACGTGTCCAAAGTTACAATGATCGTCATATATAAAAATAAAATGAAAATGTCAAAAATAATAATAATAATGTCACTGAAAGTATATGTATATAAAAATAATTAGTATATAACAAATTTAAAATACGATAAGTACATCAGTACTCTTTAGTCATAATATACTCTTTTACAGAGTAAAACGCACTTTTTTAATTAGGTCTTTGCCCATATTTAGCATTAGTAAAGGTGTTCCTCCGTCCCTAACGACACTAGAACGATATTGACGAATCTCTCTTGTATCACTCACTCGCATTAACCTTCTCATACATGCTCTTCTGTTCTTTAGGCTGCGTATACTGCCTAGAGAAGTATGTTTCCATTTTGATCTGTGTACTATATCTATATGACCTTTCCCGTCCAACTTTAACTTCCGCCATAAATACGTAATAGTGAAAAGAATGTCAGCTAGTTAGCATAAAATTAAAGTTTTAGACGTGGTGATACGGAAAATATATGCATACATACATATTTTCACGCCTCCTATGCAGAGATTATATCAATGGCCACCTGAAACGACAAATCTCCCTTTTTTCAGTCATACCCATTAAACTACATGGTTCAAGCCAAAATAAAAAGTTGTTTTGTAAAAACACGTTTATTTCATTTACGAATTTAAATAACAATGTGAATAAACCTTTACCGTATTTATATACAAATGATTATTACATTAATTACGAAGATTATTTACATTGATACATTTAATACAAGGATGTGTTAGGTTGAATTACAACGAAATTTACAAGTTAAAATGGGAAATGTAATTGTAAAACATTTTTTTAATAATATAAGGTGCAATGTGCGTACACAAATACTAAAATAGAGTTTTACAAAATATAGAAAATGGTATTCGATGGATGGATAAATGATTTTTACAGGTATACGTTTTATCACTCAGTAATAAGTTTTCCTTAAAAATACAGTAAACTAAGAAAAAATATAATGAGAATTCTTGAATTCTATTAATAGAAAATAATATAGTTAAACTTTTAATTAAACTTAATAAATAAGATATTTAACTAAATCAATAAATCTTCAATAAAATATTTGTTCAGTGATAATTTTTTCAATTCAATTTACCCTGGATTTGTAAGAAATAAATAATAATTACGTCAAAAATGTTCTTTCACATTTTACTGTATAATAATTAACCCTTGGATAAGCAACAAATTAATTATAATCACATACATTTTGTTTGAGATTTTACAGTAGAATAATAATAAATAAAACTTGTGTAACATAGATAATAATTTGTGACATTTATAATGCATTGTTTATGTGGTGAAAGACTAAAACTGATAGGGTTTACTACTGTGGTTTTTGAAAAAAATTCGATATTGATACTTGTTCGATCACTGAAGTTCAGCTACTTTTGATATAGTCAGAGAATGGATGGGTAACCAAGAGAAATAGTGATTTAGTCACAAGTTTAAGGATTTGTATAAAATGTAATTTATGCCTTTCTCCGCGGTAGTAAAATGAAGATAAATAGTAGAAAATAAACATTATTCATTGAATGGTCTATGTTATGTTACACAATGTTTTTACACTAGGATCTTAAAAAACAGTCCAAAAAGTATAGAAATTATATATGACAGTCAGATAGACGCCATATTGAAAAGGGTGACGTTAGAAAAACCTATAATCACCGAGTGTGTATGAGAAGGTGTTTGAGTGTTAGTGAAGCGAAAGTGGTCTGTCAGGATCGAGACGAATGGGAATCCGGGATCTCTGCCTACCCCTCTATAGAGAATTATGCGTGTTTATGTTTCAAAAACCACAGTAGTATTATCTTAATATTTATTTACAAACATTTAATTTAGAATACATTGAGATATATTAACCAACCTTTTGGCTTATTTGTACCCACCACTGCCCTACTAAAGTATCTTAGGTTCGATTCCTGGCCAGTACATTTATTTTTATCGCAATTTTAGTTGCGGCAATGACGTACATTACATGACGTTTACAGAGACGAAACTTTTTGTGTGAAAACCTCCTTTTTCAGCGCCTGTATTAATATGACATGATATTACAATGTTATTTATATAATATAACGTCTGGTTTCTGTATGAATATTTCAAATTCGTTATATACATACATACACTATGATGCCATTTTATTGTTAAAGAGTGTATTATATATTTCACAAATAAGATATCCAAATGATATACAAATTTAAATCTACTTAAAATAAAGACAATCAAAATATAGATAAATAATGTTTTTCCATTTTGTCAATTTCCCTTATCTGACACTACTACACTTCACTTTACTTACACCAATATAATCGACCGCTTTCATTACCAACAAAATCAGTAGACAAAAACATTCGACAATCCATTTTGAATTTCTTCATTTGTTTTAATGACGTGTATTTAGATTGTAACCAATAGAATTGTACCGTAAAACAAAACTAATCTATCTTAAAAAGGCAGGTTCCAACACAAAACTTTCCCTTCCTAAAATCCTTAGATACTTATAAAGACTTCCTACACTACATGTAAAGCCAAGTGTGCAGACCACACTGTCAGTATCTGTCAGCTTATCACCATGATGGTGAAGAATCCAGGAATGATGATAGATGCACTGCCTCGTTGCATTGCTAAGGGGTTTTCACCTGCAACAAAAAGCATAAAGCATTTTATGTTAATGCCATTTTTTTATGAAAAATGTTTTTTTCGATGTTCAATATAACGATATTAATATCCTTATGTTGAATAAAAAGATTTTCATTTCATTTCGTACATCAATGAATGATTTGACGACCTCCGTGGTGTGATTCGATAAACACCTGAACGCTAATCGTGAGGTTTCGGGTGCGATTCTCGATTGAGGTAGAGTTAGGAACTAGGCTTTTCTTAGCTTTCCAGTCCGGTTGTTGATAATTTATACTATATATGTAGTTTTCTATGTATAAGAAGTATATGTTTCTTAAATATACGTTGACTTACCCTTTTTTTTATAAGTTGAGTACCCTTAACGCAAGTCTTAAATGGACTTACCAAGGGGCTAATTCAATTGGTGTAATTGTGTCCCAAATATAATTATTAATATAATATTATTAATGACTTAATACACAGGCCAATTTCCCTAGACAGGTGTAGACAAAGATCACAAATCCCCATTTGTATCCATCCTTATTAACCACTACATACGTTTTAAAATTATATCCAATGGTATATATCAAATGATAAGATGGCAACCTGTAACTAATATTTCATACTAATAGCAAAACCACCAAAGTGATATTAAAAGAACAAACATAAACATTACGCCTGATTCCCGGTACAGGGGTAGGCAGAGACCACGGATCCCTATCTGTCCCGATCCTGACATACCAATTTCACTTCATTGATGCTCATACACCTCATATACTCTCAGCAGCCATAGGTACTTCTAACGTTACCATTTTTTAATATAGCGTCTATCTGACTGTACTATGTCTTATTGGGCCTTACGTAACCGCCCTTCTACTTTACCCACATATATTCCTTTTGTTAATCTACGATCATTCATCCGCCTTTTCAATCTTAGTCACTACATCCTCTTTCAAACCAACCTTCCCTTATCACACTATTTAATTCAATCATTCAGTTATATAAATGCTAACAGTAACTTAGGATATGTCAATAATTATTGAAAGGTCATACTTAACTATAGAGCATTAACCTTAAAGGGAAATGAAGAACTTATTATTCCCTTTTCAAATAACACCCACGCTTTATTAAATGCCAAGTGACATTTAAAGTCTTATTCCTATTGAATTAATTCATTCGTATTTATTCACACAAACAGGGTATCAACCTTAATATAAAGGTCGAAATGGAAACGTTAATAAGTGTCGCTTTATGACCTTTAATCTATGAAACAGCCCAATAATATTTATGTACTTTACTTACTACTCTACTTTACGTGGCTGGCTTTATATTAGAGAGCCTAGGTTAGAACCTGTATTGATATTAGAATTATTGATATACGTATTCTTAAGCGTGCTCTCCAAACAAAAAAACATACATAAATACATATATACACAAATGGCAGCACAGCTTACCACCTTTTACATTGAGTACTGACTAGGTTAACACGTGGGTGTGATGTGTCTATAGAATGACCACCTCACAATTACTGTGATAGACACCTCAACCTCTGACTGGCCCAAATAGGCTAATGGTCGCGTAATCCAAACTTACCTCTCAAAACATGCACTGACACCGCGGCAGTGGCCACATCAGCCAGATTGCAAGAGTAGTTGCCAGAGTCCTTGATATTGGCGTTTGCTATGTACAACCGCGAGAGGGCGCCGTTCGGAGTAGCTTCGGTTTTTACACTATAACAAAGGATGTAATCAGTCTGCTGCTGTCTATTGCTGGATGAAGTCTCCCTAATAGAAAAATAAACAAGACAAGGCGTTGTCTCTATTTGAGAATAATATATTTTTACTTTTAGTATTACTACGATATCTAACTTTACGATATAAGCCTACTGGTGTGTTTAGTTCAATTTGTAAGCTTATAGTAGTCCTTTACTGGATATAGGCGTCATCAAGGGAAAGTTAAAAAATGATCAATCATGAATCAATCTTTTTAGCAACTACTAACAACTCACTTCACTACATTCTCCGATGCGTAGAATGTAGTGAAGTATTATACACATATGATTGTTATACTTAGGATCTATTATATTCAACAATATAATAGATCCTAAGTATAACAATCATATGTGTTTAATACTAACTGCATTATTCCTTGGATATTTTGATGCACTGGACGATATGAGATGAAATAATATGACTATGAATATTAATGCTATTCACTCCTTCATAAAGTGAACGTATTGAAGAATACGTCAGCATTAACAACCCCATAAGGGATAGTGATAGTTAATGTTAATAGGTATTTTCAATCGAAAAAGTCACTACTATTTACACACATAACAATATAAACAAACAAACTTTACTACTTTACACGAACGAAACCTAATGTGGTAGTTATATGTACGCGTGTCTATCGTATAAAAATCATTTTAAAATGCACCAACTAAAACCTCGTGAGGAAGTCGGATCAGGTCATAGTTTTCTAACAGTAACTTTCGCATTGAGTATTAATTATTTATCAAGGGCCCAAGTACACTAATGCTAAATATCAGTTCAATATCACTCCAGTAACAGTGTGAAGTAGTTGGTCGAATAACAAAACTGTCAAAATTAGCCATTCTTAAGTTTCTCAGTCTCAACTTCACACTTTTCCTGAAAGAATATTAAACTACGATTGTACTATGCTTTAGTAGATTAGTGCCCTGGTTAACACAAAAACAAAAAACAAACGCATTTACGACCATTAACCCTTGCGGGGTAGTCAGAGGTTAAGGTGTCCATCTCCGCAATTGCGAAGGTAGTAATTCTATGGCCACCTCGAACCCTCATGTTCATTAGATAGTCAGTACTCAATGTGAGAGGTGGTAAGCCATGTCGCCATTTACAAGCACTAACTATTACCTGTTCGGGGAACAAAATTAAATTAATTGTTAAATAATATTGTTAGTTGTTGGACACTCCTACCGATTGAAACCTCTTACCTGACACCACCTCTTCGGGTATCGAAATTCAACATCCTATTTCCATGGTACCAGTTGACTTGTCTCGTAGGCATGGGCACCTCACTCACGACACACCGTAGCTCTATAATAGAACCTTCTTTGTACAGCTTGTCTTGAAGCGGCCGACCTCTTTCGTCGACTATTTCAACTTTTGGTACTGCGGATAAAGGAGTAAGTTTTAATCACTACATAGTATAAAACAAAGTCGCTTTCTCTGTCCCTATGTCACTTTGTATGCTTAAATCTTTGAAACTACGCAACGGATTTTGAAGCGGTTTTTTTAAATAGATAGAGTGATTCAAGAGGAAGGTTTTTTTGTATAATAACATCCATTAAATAGTGGAGTAGGCTATATATTTTATACCCGTGCGAAGCCGGAGCGGGTCACTAGTATGTAATATATTTAGTGTGATAATAGAAGGTTGCAGTCTGAAAGAAGATATAGTGCCGAAGATTGCAAAGGGCATGCTTCAATGGTTTGGACATGTTATGCGGATGAATTATTGTAGATTGACAAAAGGAATATCTGGGCAAAGTGGAAGGGCGGTTACGTAGGGGCCGGCCCAATAAGACATATGACAGTCAGATAGACGCCATATTGAAAAAGGGTGACGTTAGAAATACCTATAACTACCGAGTGTGAATGAGGAGGTTTATGAGTTTCAATGAAGTGAAGGTGGTTTGTCAGGATCAGGAAAGATGGGGATCCGTGATCTCTGCCTATCTCTCTTTAGGGAATCAGGCTTGATGTGTATGTATGTATGTATTTATTATGTAATAGTTTAGGAACACTCGTTGTTTCAGCGTTGCTCAATCGTAGTGGGCTTAACTCAATCAGTGGGTACACGGTTCCAATCTCGGAGCAATTATGAATGGCTTTCCCGGTTAAACAGTTTACTACCTGTCACATTGAGTACTGACTATCTGGTTAACACGTGGATTCGAGGTGGCCATAGAATTACTACCTTAGCATTTGCATTGCAGGCACGTGGACTCTCTAACTAGTCCTCTCTTAAGCTGTATTAAAAGTGTTTTTTTGTTTCAAGTTTTGTTCCATTGTATATATTTATGTATGTTTTATACATGTACCTACATATTCATTTACTTTCACATCATTTAATACCTTTACGGGTAACAGAATCTTAAGAATATACTATTACCAAGGTCACTTTTATACATTAACTCTTAGCCTATTAATGGGATGTTTTCCCATTACGTTTTGAGTGAAATTTCGTATCTACATCCCGTTGGAACCTTTGAAAAACATGACAAAACGGTGCCTGAAAATAATGACCTCTTATTCTGCCTCAGTTCGTTTCATAAGGACGCCCCGGGCAATGACAGCTAAGGCTTTTTCCTGTTATACCTTATAATTTAAAAATTATTTTTGTACATAATAATAATATAATGCTTTTATTTACAGCTACAAAATAAACACAATACAAATCGTTTACAATTAAAACTTACAAACTAAGGGGTATCACTGGTGCATGTTATTGTCGCAGCAAAAGGGTAACTCAGCTGGTATGTTGCGTTAGGTGGCAAATGCAATGCTGATATTATGTTAGAACCTGAACCACACACTATGGTGAATATGGATTAAATGTTTACTTTCAATGATAACTCATATACCTCAATTCTGGATATAATTCTAAATAAGCCGTGTTTAGTAGAAATCTACATCACCTTATACATACGAATATACCATAATCTACTTAAAATGCATATAGTATATTGCACTCTATGTGTAACTAAGTAAAACGGATTTTCAATTTGGAAAAGAAGTAGGTAATCCGAATTAAACTTTCGACAAAATCAAAAAAGGAAGTAAATTTTTGATAGCCTTCTATGATTTCACAATTAGTTGCAGAATACGCCAGTTCCAGGTGGAAAGAAAATATCTGGAATATACCGGTCTACTCCCTTATATATACTATTAGATATAGTGTCTATACATAGTTTCTAGAACTCCACCTGTCATATTGGATGCTGCTTATTTGGTAGAAGAAGTTTTTTTTAACAAAAGGCCATACACCTTATTAAATCTGACGATATGGGTACATAAATATCCATCTTTTACGCGACCCGGGACTACCTTGCCAATGCACAGAGTTGGCAATGAGTGCATCTAAGTTATATATGCAAAAATAAGTCTGATTTTTATGTATATTTTAATTTAGTATTGTAACTGGCACTGGGCAAAAAATCTTCCGAGCTAACGGTAGAATATTAAGAGACAAAACAGTGTCAGCCAAATGTTTTGACTTTTGTTTTGTATAAAAATTTAAGTTTGAGTTTTGTATATGCTCTTCTGCTCTATATAATTATAAAAACAAAGTGAGCTACATTCATGAGGAACAACCCATTTCCAAAAGTAGGTAGGTCTAATTGCCCCTTGTTCCTCAGAGTGAATAGTACCTTATTATTTGGCCAAATAATGAGATTCTAAGGCACTGCTTTAAGAACCTACATGGAATAAGTCATGATAATAGAATCTTAATTACCTATATAACGTTACATACATACATTGCCGAGATTTTAATAAACACAAAAAAATGGAATATATATTTTTTATACAAATTAACCTGTCATAACTTTTTCTGTATTATTGACTTATAAAAATGCGTATATAGAAGATTTTCTTATACGAACAATAGTACTATACATTCAATTAAATGAAATTCCTAACCATCTGTATAATAAGACTATGTTTTATTTAAATGATGTATGAAACGTAATTATTTGTAACTTAAATACACTTTTCCTCATGTCATTTCGGAATAAATACATTCAAAGAAACAAAATAACCACATTTTCTTTTAGAAATCAAATACATACTTACCAACAACACTCAAATGCACTCGCCGCACCAACGGAGGATGGGTAGAGATCTGGCATTCATAATACCCCTCGTCCCGTTCACTGACATACTGGATTAATAGTCTCCAATTGTTAGGCTGCTCAAAGGCTAGGGAATATCTAGAATCAGCTGAATAGGTATGTAGACCGAAGGATAAAAGATGGAGATTCTCTCCTCTTCTACGCATCCAGGATATCTGTGGAAGAAAGGAATTGATCAGCCTATGTCTGTCCACTGCTGGACGCAGGCCTCCTCAAGGGTAGGCCACAAAACACAGTCACTCGTGGCCCTCAGCCAACCACTACCAGCGACCTTTTTCAGGTCATCGGTTCATCTAGCAGGGGGGCGTCCGAATTTACCGAGACGCGGCCGCCATTCGAGAACCACTTTGTTCCAATGGTTGAAAGAAAGGAAGAAGTGTAGATAATAGACAGCGAATGTATATGGTGACATGGATAGATTAGTATAATACACAAATGATTTATTGTTAAAAATTGGGTTCTTTATAGAGACTGAAATGTATTAATATGTATAATAAATACAAATAATTAGCAATACTTTACGTACCCTATTAGCACTGAATCATTACAATTCAGAAACTATTGTAAATGTTTAATTACTTGTTTCGTTCGGAATTAATTTTCTTTTGTTATTGCGAGTTAATATGGAAACGTGAATTTTAATGTAATTGACATAAGAGTATGTTGTACAACGATTTAAAATTAAACTGAAATCGTTCCATTATTAACGAAACAAAATGAAATGCAATTGTGGAATAAAATCTGCTTAATTTCGTAACAATTAATATTCGTACTATATAGGTTATAAAGTAAGTTAAAGTTTCTTACATTCTTGCTTTTTTACATTTTGTCCTATAAACTCTCGATAATAATTATAATATTTTTGGACATTATTACACCACAATTGGTTCAATAACTAGCCCCTTGCTAAGTACATTAAAGACTTGTGTTAAGGGTACTAGTCAACGTATATTTAAGATATATATACTTATGTTATAATCAACAACCAGACTGGAAAGCAGAAGAAAAGCATAACTAACTCTGCCTCCACCGGGAATCGAACCCGAGACCTCACGATTATCATTCAGGTGTTTAACCGATCGCGCCACGGAGGTCATATATACTCGATATACTTACAGTTTTCTCTCCCAAATCATGCACTCTGCAGGACAAGTAGACATTATTCCCTAACTGTGACGTTACATTGTCAGTACTCGGTTCGTCTTCAAAGAAGGGTAAAGGCTCCAGTGTAGTGGTAGGTTCGATGTCTTCCTCATAAGTCACCGTGTAAACCTCATGCCAGTAAGGCCCGTTGATTATTTTGTCGCCGACTTTTAGGTCTGGAACAAATAGTACATTTATGTAGCATATACATTGTTATATATTACATTTTGCTGTCTATCAAGTTAAACGAGGGCTTCGAGTGACCTATACCCAATATGTCGAAAGTTCGAAGATGGGCACTTAAGTTTCTGACTACCCGCCACAGTAAAAAAGGGAGTGTATATACAAGCAATTCAAATGTTCTAGATTATGGCTAAAAGAAAATGCTAACAATCTCGTTATCTATTACCACCAGCTAGTATGCAACTAAAGTACTAGGTGTCGATAAATCAATGAAGTCATGTTAACAATGTTACTATAGATCGCCATTACAAACTATATACTAGTATATCCTAAAGTATTTGATAAATACAATATTAAACGACTATTGATAACATGATACATTCGGTGTACCGCAGTCGTTCAGGGTTGTAATAGCAGGTGCTTGTAAATGGCGACAGGGGTTGTCACCTGTTACATTGCGTACTGACTATCTGGTCAACACACGTAAGTTCGAGATGGCCATAGAATTCGTAGCTTCGCAAATGCGGAGATGGAATCCTGAAGCTCTGACTACCGCGTAAGATCGTAAACGTATTTGTCTTTTGACTATAGTAAGAGTATAAATAGTATTATTCTATTTTTTCTTTTTGGTTTAGTTGGTTTATTTAGGTATATATCTGCTATCATTATTTTATAATTTGTCAGTTTTTGTTCTCAGTGAAACATATTTAATGTAGTAAACTTTATTATTTAAGCATTTTTTTTTTTCGCACAAAGATCCCGATGGAAAGAAATGCAGGAGGCATACGTCCAACTATGGACCCAATTGTGCTGAAGAAGAAGAAATATTTTTAATTACTGTATCTTTAACTGGTTTTGTTTCCTATAAATAAATAAATAGTAGTAGTTACCTATTCCCTGCGGCACGGTGACACCCAGGCTCTTAATCATCAGCGTGAAAAAGATGAGGGGGGCTCTCATCTTGTCACGATGCCTTAGGTCTTGAGAAGGACATTGGTCACTGGTTCACGACTTCTAGAATAAAAGGGATGAATTAATTAGTCATGTGACAGCCAGATCGACGAGACATTTAAACAGGGTGACGTTAAAAGTACATATAACCGCCGAGTGTCGTATACTCTACTACTGGAATAGTCTTACTACCATAATTCAAATAGATAGGTGTGTCTATAGGAGAGAAATGGATTAGCAGTAACAGCAAGTTATCATATAATAATATATTACTAAATATTTGTGTGTTCGTAGCCTTTATGGATACCTAATAACAATTAAAAATCATATTCTACTTAACAGAAGCTGTATAAAATAATTGTTAAATATTCTAATCATAATTATACCTGACAATCTAGACAACAAGTGGGTTTCAATCGGGTTTAGAATTACTACGTCCTCAATTGCTGAGATGGACATGCGAACCTTTGACTACCCCGCAAGGGTTAATGATCGTAACAGCATTTGTCTATCGTTACTGTATGTACGTGTCAGTAATTTATTTATAATCAATTAACGTGTCAGTAATTAATTTATAAATTCAACGCGTTGGTAAACAAACACCATAATTTACCAATTAATAAACCCTTCAAAACTGCCTTAGAAGTAATCATGTTGCAATTCATCAAACCAAAGCCTCAAAGTCTCCAAGTATTAAATCCCTAAGGCCCTGAATACTTTTCACAACAAAAGTTCTTATTGAAATGAGCAAGTCTGAAGTAAATTAATTGCGTGGATTCTCAAATCTCTTGAAACCAGATGTATTATTACGTTTCATTTGAATGGAGACGGTCTCTGGTGCTTTGTGACAAGATTGGAATAAAAATGAAAAGGTTCCCAATAATGGGGCACGTAAATTATTGTAAGACGTGATTAAAGGGTAAATAGTATTTATAAATCGCTGTTGTAGTCAAAAAAATACATACAACGTCTTATTAGAGGTTCTAGGTTCGAATCCCGGCTCTGGCATGTACCAGTGAATCTACGTACCCCTACGTAACCGCCCTTCCAGGATATCATTCTATTCCTCACATTATATTCTTTTTGTCAATTTACAATTATTTATCTGCATAAAATATCCAAACCATAGAAGTCCTATGGATAATCATACGCGCCGATCGAAAAGCCAACTGGCTACTCATAGCATAGCTTCATTATCTTTGTGGAGGAGTAATTGACTTAGTACGACGTCATATGTGTGCCTACTACTACGTTCACTAAAAGCATATTTTAAGTTTTATTATGTTACACATCTTTAATTTGATCAGTGTATATTGTTTAGCCTTACATTTGTTACTCTACCATTAATTTTTTAATTCTCAAATACGAGTACGTCTTAAACCTTGTTTTAACTTGTAATTTATCTCTACAAGTCCTTTCAAACCTCTTCTTCCAATTTATTGACTTTTTCTATCTACAAATGTCGCAATCTTTCAAAATCAAATAAAACCATTACGTTCCGGCTATAAAATATAAATCAAATGCACCGGCGCTTGTATCTTAAGCGACTGTCACCCTAGACAATATATTGAGTCGTGTAACAAGCGATCAATCTTATTCCCTAATGGATCGCTGTTTCATCCATCTTCCATATTGTGATCGTGGCTGTCTGCTTTAGCTATGAACAAACGCCCTTATTGATTATGAGGAAAAGTTTGTGTATCTTCGTATTGAAGGCTGTACCTAATATTCAATAAGCAATTGGTATTTTTAGATGAGTTAGTATGGAGGCGTGTAAATGTTAAATAGAATCATTTATGGACGCTGTAATGGTATCTGGATATGATATTAAAGATCAAACATAATGAGTAAAATTGCTCCTGCAATACATTTATTAACTAACATAGACTAGATTGGGATCCAATATCAACGGTTTTATTATTGTAATGACTACGTATGTCATTAAATATCTATTTCATTTAGGGAGTAGATAACGAAGACACGAAAATTATATGTTAGACAAAATCTTTGACTGTCGTCCTGTATAAAAAATACTAGGGAAAACTAACTCTCTGCTGAGCTTATGTATACATCCACGTCCTTTAATCCAATTCGAAGTGAAAAAAACTTCCAAGATATAATATCTCCCAGTCACTTTTAGAAAGAATATTAGGATTGCGATGTCATAATGGAACATTGTTGACAGGTTGCTATCCCATCGCCCAACATAATCCATTTTCTTTTGTCCCTTAGTCGCCTTCCATGCCATGACAGGAAGAAGGGCAGCTAGCATCTTTTTGACGTCCTACTACTAGCACTCTCTTTAGTAAATTTGTGTGACAGCTATCTTAAGCCTTGGACATAGATTTATAAAAGTGGTAAAGTAGGTACTTAAATCTCTAGTTGCCGCTACGGGATAAATCCACTTACGTATTAAATAAAACTCCCAAACCATTCTCCATGCACTCAATACAAAAACTTAACTCCACTTTTCTATCTGCTCTAGTCTCGGACGTAAAAATAATGCTAACTAGCTGCCGTTCTTCCCGTCTTACGAGTGACTAAGGGACTAATGATAAATGGAGTCAATTGGGCGATTGGCTAGCAATATTTCACCAATGTTCCATTTAACACCACAACTCCAATATTCGTGCTAAACTAAAATATTCATGCTAAGCTAAATGACCTAAGAGATACTAAATCTCTTTTCTGTCTACCCCAAAAGGAATTGAAGAACGCGAATGTATGTATATATGAATGTACTTATGTATGTATGGGTCTCATAAACAATCTTTCATGCACTCAATAGCTTGACTCTACTTTTAAAACTTATTAGGTCGATCGCTACCGATATACGCTTGGGAAGCGCTGGTATTGTGTTCGGCACAATGAAGCCAATTCCTCGCCATTGCCCCAGGGAGTCATATACTGTAAATTTACACTGGTAACTCCCTCTGTTGTTTACAGGATGTATCTGCATTAACGGTGACTAGTATTGAGGTGTAGGTTTGTGCTTTATTGTGAAGGTGATAGGATTTGTATTTGATTGTGTGATGATGTGTTTGATTTATATTATTTAGTAACGGTGTAAGTTTATTGTAGAATGTTTGATGATAATTTTAGTAGGGCAATATTTATGTATAATTAAATTGGTATATAAAATTCTTACAGTTATATTTGGCATTGATGTAATCACAAGCTTTTACATTTTATATTAAATGAGTCATTAAATAGTGATAAATATTTATTATATTCGTTAATTTTATAGAGATGCCAATGCAATGGTTGAAAAGAAAACATTATTTTTTTTATAAAAGTTATAAAAAACTTATAATTACTTTATTTTCATGTTTCATTACATATAATACCAACCATAAAAGCTATATTTCTAATTATTCGAATTATTTAAAAAAACTTAAGTGTGTACTGTTCATAATATTCCAAAATAACTTACTTGTAGTTACAATCCAATATATGTACTCTTGTATGAAAACTAGCAATTTATTTAAACATTTCATACCATTTATAAAACCTTAATGCTGTCACAGTTCCTTAGAAACCTTTTCCGCCCCTTGACATTTCGTAGCACAATACTACGTGTGTTAATATACAAAATTACAGTAGCAAACAAAGCTTGGCAGTTAAGACGCCCCTTAAAACTCGTAGCCAGAACTCGTAGCTCGTAGTATGAGTGACTTTTCCCCTTAAGGTGGTATTATGAGCTGTCGTAGTATGGCTTAAAGCCTTTCGAGGAACAATTAGCTGCCTTTCTTATGTAACAATGACGTTTTTGAGAGTGGAAATACGTGTCTTAGTATATTATGTTACTGGTTTGTATTATATAAGGTTGTACTTATTTATTCTATGTTGAGACATGTTAGAGTATTTTGTTTTTGTTTGATTATATTCATGCTTATGTTGTCTTCAAAAACTGCGTATTTTTTTTATATCATATACGTATATTTAAAATTTACGAGTAAATAGCAAAAAAAGATGTGTAAGAACCCTATTTCATACATATTAATTCCTATGTACACTTTCGTAATGAAAATACATTTACGTAATGCGTCGAATACTATGGTGAGGGAAAACATTGTGAGGAAACCTACCTATTGCCCGAACAGTAATAGTTAGTGCTTGTGAATGGCGACATGGCTTACCAATTGTCTTATAGAGTACTTTACAATCTAGTAAACACGTGGGTTCGAGGTGGCTATAAAATTACTACCTCCGCGATTGAGATGGATTCCTCTGACTACCCCGCATGGGTTAATGTTCGTGAACGCGTTTTTCTTTTTTTAATACGTACTCATATCCATCAATCTCTTTCTGGAATATACAGTAGCTCGAAGACATAATAACCTCGGGTAATGTATACAATACATAAGGGGCTGCGGTGGCATTGATATGCAATGTTGGTGATAGGTTTCTACTCCATCGCTCAATAGATACCATTAACATCATCAATTCTTAGTGTCTTAAAATATGCATACATGCACACATCACGCTTAATTCCCTGTAGAGGGGTAAGCAGAGATACCAGATCACATTTGTCCTGATCCTGATAGACCACTTTTAATGACAATCATAAATCTAACGTCACGCTTTTTCAATATGGCGTAAATTATATAAGAATAAAAATATATATTGAGTAAAAAGCTTACTATTTCTAGTTTCATTTAGTCCCCATCTAGCTGAATATTGAACCCTAAAATAGAACCAAAGCCACGCTTACACCACTTTTAAGGTTCGGCGAGCGTAGCAGAAATTCTCGGAACACCTTTTACAACCTTGCATACAAGTATTTCAGCAGTGAATTTCGTACGCATTGCGGTATTATACACAATGGGCTGGCAACCTTATCGAGATTAATATACATACATACACATTACACCTGTCTGACTTCAGAAGATAGGCAGAGATCACGAATTTCTATAGATCCTAACGAACCTCTTTCATTTCGTAATACATACGTACGCGGCTGTTATAGGTACTGCTAACGTCACACTTTTAACGAATATATACATATAAAAAAACCCCGGTAGACTACTCAGATGATACCTAAATATTACTTTTTCAAAATTTTAAAGCGTCTATCTATCAATCAGCCTATTGCAGTCCACTGCTGGACATGGGCCTCTCCAAGGGTACACCACCAAACACGATCACACGTGGCCTTCAGCCAGCAAAAAAATATAATAGCCAGCCATTAATTACTATATCAAGTAAACAATTGAACTAAGACGGTTCACCATACTAAATTTATTCAAACATTCAACACTGAATGAGTCATTGAAGAAAATAAGATAAACGCGTTCACGGCAATTGACCCGACATTAGTCAGAAGTTCAGGTTGCCATCTTCGCAATTGCAAGGTCATAATTCAATGGCCACCTCGAAGCCACTTGTTGACTAGATAGTCAGCACTCAATGTGGCAAGTGGTAAGCCATGTCGCTATTTATAAGGAATGACTATTACCTGTTCGGGGAACAGGGTTTCCTCACGGTAATATTCGATGCATTACGTAAATGTATTTTATTATGAAAATGTACATAGGAATTCATTAAACTTATATAGAGTCAAGCCCTAAACAACTGAGCTACGTCGAATTAAACATTCATTTTAATTTAATATCGTTCCATCCATCTTGCACATGAATTAAAAACAAATTGTTTATTTATATCTGCGGTCTCATTTCGATGCCTCTGGGTATAATTGCATACAATCAATGGTTAAATCCCTTTTATTCCGTAAATGAACAAACCACAATCACTCAATCCCGATCAATTTATAAGATAAAACAGAGGGAAAACAATTTTTACTACATTGGTTATTTAATTCGTTGTTCTTTGCTAGTCTCAATAGATAGAATAGATCTAAATAGTAGCTAACTAGTAGCCATTTCTATCATCTTGAGAGACTATGAAAGTTAGTGTATGTTTAATATAAATTGTATGATTATTAAGTCTCTAAAACGTGAGCATATGTTTAATATCCATTCTACATTTATAAAGTGTTACATTGAACATCTTTATAAGTTACCATTTGCTTTAAAAGCTACGGTTAAAGGCACCACTCTAATTATACAAACTCAAAATATATGAATGTACAAGTACAGTACATTCAATAGAATTTAAACATTTGTTTGACACTGGTTGTCTCTTATTATAAACAATCTAAAATTGGTTCGGAACCCTGGCTCGGCGAAGACCTAAAAAAAATCTCCGGACTTCAGTATTTTTAAGTTCAATGAACATCTAATATTTATACAATCCTAGCTTTACACACCGTGAAATCTTACATAAAGACACATTGCGCTTTTTCCGTACATATTTTAAAGACAAGGGATATTATAAAAAAGAGATAACAATTCCTTACTGTTCCCAAATCTTAACCCGGAATCTTTAACTTCATACAGCATTTCTCTTCGACCCTTCCGAAAACCCTATCTTCACTCCAAAGACTTTCAAATTATACGATTTGTTTAAAATAAGCATCTGTCTGAGGCGTTTACTTTTCATTAAAACCGAACTCAATTCATTATCTCGAACCTCCTTGTGATCGGGGATACGCTGTTTGAATTCCTTAATTAAGTGTGAATCCTTTGGATTTGGACGATTTAATTATGATGCCAAGCTAGAAATCTTAGCACTGATAGGTATCTGGATAATATATAATAAGTTATGTATAAGGAACTGGGGGCTAATGGAAACTATTGAGAGTAATACAATTTTAATTTCGTTATAATAATAATATTTGGATATTGTTACACCAATTGAACTAACCCCATGGTTAGTACATTTAAGACTTTTGTTAAGGGTACTAGGCAACGTATGTAGTCAGCGTATATTTTAGAAATATGTTCATTTTATACATAGATAAATATGTAATCAACAAGCAGACTGGAAAGCAGAAGAAAATCGTAGTTCTTTACTCTGCCTCCACCAGGAATCGAACCCGGGACCTTACGCTTAGCGTTCAAGTGATTAACCAATTGCACCACGGAGGTGATGGGTATCTGAATAAAGTATGTACAAGAAACTGGGGGTTAATGGAAACTATTGCGCGTAATACAATTTCAATTTTGTTTTAAAATACATGTAGGACAAGACATAAGTACCTATCAGTAGCTGTATCTGTTTATGGAGCACTAAAAGCTGTTCATTCGAGGCTGGGACATAAAAATTAAACTAGCTGCTGTTCTTCCCGGCAGATAAGAGGCTTATAAGAACCTGGTATATATGCAATCTATTAGGTAATGGTCTAGCAACCTGTTACTATTGTTTCATTGACACCTTAACATTCATATGAAATATTCTTTCTAAAAAGTGACCAAACAGATATAAATGTCTTCGATGTTCTATCTAACCCAAAAGGGATTAAAGGACGTTAATGTATATGGAAAGATAATTACAAAACGAGTTGTGTGGAAAGAAACCTCGGATGTGCAATATCCGGGAATGGACGGCGATCAAGTGTGCTGCAGAACAAATTAATCTTGTGATAGATAGGAGAATATCTGTTCAAGTACGTGCTAACGATCGTTAGTTATAAAAGAATTAAATAAATACGTAATATGTGTAGTGCATCGACTGTTATGAGAGATAACATAGTGATGATACCTACTTGTGCTGTACTGTCTTCTTGGAACAGATTATAAGTGCTTGTAAATAGCGCTACGGCTTACCACCTGTCACATTGAGTACTGACTGTGTGGTTAACACGTGCGTTTCAGTACAAGACCTCTGCAAAATCTTGAGGAGATAGACATCTGTACTTCTTACTTCCCCACATGGGTTTATGATCGTGAAAGTGATTTTATCTGTTGTGAAATATAGATTAACAATCCTTTGTTAATATTAAATATGTTCGTTTTATATTTCAGTTGATATAGGAGATATTTTTGATGGTGATGTGTTGTGCATCTTAAAAGAGATGTATCATATTATGTAAACATTTCCTGTAACAAAAGTTTTGTGATCGACATAATATGCATGTTTATACCTTTAATGTTACATAATCCACGTTTAAGTTGTTTTTTGTGTATCTTAATCCAAATATAATAATGACCATGATACGCGAAATAATAAATAATCAAAAATTCTATGAAAATAACTTAAATGTGTACTGTAACGATTTAAATGAGCAATATTTTTACTTTACCGTTAACTATGAAAGTCCAAAAACTGACTGTTTGCCTTTTATTATTATTCGTCTTAACCTCTTAACATGTAGCCCCAAAGTAGCATTAAAGCATGTTAAACCTGCAAGCTAAGTGACAATCCCAGGCCACTTAGAATTCTAATATTACAAATTCCTAGGGCATTCTGCTCACCGTAAAAAGGTTTTATTGAATAACTCACCCTAATTCCTTCTTTGTGAAAATCTTATGTGGTAATGGTGAGTGTTTATTTTATATAAATGACATTATGAGCTAGTTAGTTATACTGAGAGGGATCGAAAACATATCGTCTTCGAGTTTTGAAGCCACATAAGAAGATTTAAATGGCTATAATATTAGTAGGGATGTACATATATATTGAATTATATTAAGAAAAACATACATATTATTCAGGCTTCTAAATCTATCACTTGAAAAAACAATGGTACATTTTTCTCGCCTTGTCGCATAAAATATTTTTTTCTTATACTTGTCAGTTATAGGCTTCTTTTAGAACGAGGTATTGCACCATCTTTTACGATATCTACTAAATTTTAAAAAGAAACCAACAATGACACAAACGGAAAACAACAATTTGATGCAGAAAAGAGATGTGGCGCCGTATGCTGGCCCCGGGTCCCTGCGAAAGGAATCCGACTAAGTTACTTGCTAGCAGAAAGGGTAGCCCAATCTGCCAGCACTGATATTATGACAGACCCCGACACGTCACGCAAGCGAAGTTTTCTGTTACCTTTGCAATACCATTGAGTGCCGTCATACACGGACTGCTTAAAACAGTTAGGATCGACTTCTTGAAGCTGTGATTGCATAGTGAACTACAGACTTCTACGTACGTCCATATATTAACCGCTTGACCAGATACAACTGCTTCGGGCTGTTAACAGTACCGAAATATCATCGTGCAGTCGAGCATTCGTGTATGTTGATCACTGGGTAACTGCTGGAGCAGTGTATGACGGCCCTTAGTACCAAATTTAAACTAAAACTCATAAAAGTCGTAACGTTTTAATGTCACTCAAAGGAGGTCGTATATGGTTCGTCTACAAAGTCAGCAGCTTAGTGAATGTTGAAAATACAAACAATTATTTTCGGCTGAATATTTAGTCAATTGTTATGCCAAACTGGTTAAATATGTTTGCTATGGTATTATATTTGGATCCTCAACTGGAACGAAACGAAGAACGAGGAAGAGGAGAAGAATTTGACTTCGAGTTCTTTTTTCTTCGGTTGTAGCGGCTGGCGGCGTTGCTGTAACCATGGCGACTGAATAACAAGTGCAAATATTTATACTTGAGCCGACATAACCTTAGTGGTGAATGGCTTATTAAAGAAACAAAATACTAAGACAGGCTAGAAGGTCTTCGTTACCATACAGCCGTTAAATAAACTTAATAAAAAAAATGACACTCAAAGTACTAGTACACCAAACAACTATTAGGTTGTTTTCATAGCCGTTGTCATGACAACGTCGATTAGGTAACAGTTTGGCAGTGACATCTGTCGTTGATTGATGACAACCGAAACGAGCGAACGGGTTTTGCCCTTGCCATTTTAATATCACTTGACATAGCATAGCCTTGTCAGGGATTTAACACTTACATATACAGTCCCCTGCTATCTGAAACACCAAAACATGCAAACTAGCTGCCGTTCTTCCCGGCATGTAGTAGGAGGTAACTAAGGAACTTGGTGTCAGTTGAATCTGTTGAGTGATAGGCTAGCAACCTGTCACCAATGTTCCATATATCATCACATCCCGCATATACATGCTATATGTGATCTTGGCGATATTATCGTCTTCAAGGTTTTGTTTACCTCGAAATGGATTAGAGGACGTGAATGTATATGTATGTATATATATATATATATATTTACGTCCTTTAATCCCTTTCGGGGTGGACGCAGCGTTGGAGACATGATAATATCTCCCAGGTCACTTTTTAGCGTATATATTAGGGTTATGATGCCATATGGAACATTAGAGGAAGGTTGCTATACCATTGACCAATTGTTTCCATTCACCCTTAGTCCCTTAGTCGTCTTTTTCGACGGCATTTAGTAAACATTTTTTTACATCCCAGACTAGCACAAGACATCACTATTGCATATAATTCGTATAGTAAATACTCGAACGCAATTTACGTCAGTTAATCAATGCTTCACTTAACAGGTTTCGGAAAATGTAATGAGAGAAACTTTCTGTTAACATAACATACGCTTCACGACTTGTGTATACACACTCACTTTTAATTGTGGCGGGGTAGTCAGAGGCTTTGCAACTTGTAAACATTGTTCCCATGACATCAAAACCATAACATTCATGCTTAAAAGTGGCCAAAGATATGTTATTTTGTTTTTGAGGTTTTGTCCACCTCGAAAAAGATTAAAGGACGTGAATATATATGTATTTCTTATTAAAACTTACATCTATCTTTACGCAATGTTTCTTAGGCGACAAAGTAACTTATAGACTAAAATATGTTGTAAAACAAAATGTCAGATTTTATTCCTAGCTTACAAAGCGGGTGATATAGTACCTAAGTATGTTCACAAATCACAGACATCTAGAAAGCTCTTAAGACACTACGCTACGCCTTCCACTCGTGAAAATGACAGCTAAAGGAATGGTCTAGAAAGACAAATGAATTCTAAAAGATGTATGCAAAAATAAAAGCTTGAACAAGAATTGAGAATATAAATATAATATATTAATTGCGTAGAAGTTCGTGATTATTAACTGTATTTAAACTATAATATCAAATCATGTTGAAAAAAATAAACTAGATATATAAATAAACACACTGCTAAATCTATATATATTGATGACGCCACAAAAAAGACATAAGATTTTGATCAATCTTGCTTATGTTATAGTTCTATACTTGACTAGAAAGAAAGTTAGGTACACTAAATCGATTCTAATGTGTATTTAATTGACACAGGAATCAAATAAATAAAGCGATGGAACTAATTTGCACCTTTTTTCTAATTTCCAAATTCATTTACCTCTACGTGTTTGTCAAATCTTTTTCTGAGTTTATTTTTTTGGCGCGAACCAATCAGCCCTAAGATCACAGACACGAGCCGATTCTGCCGAAATTTATTCATGAAAAAGGCGCGCGAGGAGATACGAAAGAGGTCTTACGTACATCACCTCTTTTCGCGGCAACAAACAGTCTGTGAGTATTCTGTGTTGATTTTTTCTAAATGCTTGCGGTACAGAATGCTTTGTTCTTTGACAAAGTCTACGATTTTTTTAAATTTCAGTTTTAAATCATACCAAATGTATCTTTTTGCTAATAAAAGTTGTTGTAAATTATTGATTTCGACTAATTTGGATAGACTACATAGGTTACATTACATTTATTGGGATTTCGATGTTATACAATTTGTGTATTTAGCCGGTTGTTTAATAGATTTAATTTACCCGTAGCTAGCGTGCCATGCTTGGGAAAATAGCTGTCTGTTCTGTTGTGATTAAATAAACACGATAAACTAGCATTTATATAGATTACGTGAAACTAATAATCATTTTGTCATTTATCCCACTATATCATATAAGTTATACGCAAGTTAAATCTATTAAAAGCACGCTGTACACCAGTCGTTATACCTTTTGTAAACACGCCTACTACAGCACACACATTGTTCACTATCATTGCGAAAGTACACAGAAAATCCT
Organism: Leucoptera coffeella; assembly: GCA_030578115.1. Classification (NCBI taxonomy): domain Eukaryota; kingdom Metazoa; phylum Arthropoda; class Insecta; order Lepidoptera; family Lyonetiidae; genus Leucoptera; species Leucoptera coffeella. The sequence goes on along the minus strand of JAMBLF010000060.1, from coordinate 343,042 downwards.
TTTTGTACCTTAAATGAATAAATTCGACCCTGCTCAGATTAGATTACGCGCTGTGTCATGCTGATTTGGGATTTCTATCGGGACCTACTATCTGACATTCTGATCAAAATGCCGATCAGTTGTGAGAAGATTTTAACCTTCACTTACACTTTCCAGAATCAGAAATAACTGAAATCTTAATCTTAAAAGGCCATTTTTTAATAACTGTTGAAGATCGATTATTGAGTCAATTAAGCAAAACTGTACTTTATTTAATTATACTTGATTCAATTCATGATTTCAAACAACATGACGACCATTCTTCATGTAAGGTAAAAGAAGTTTCGAGTGTCTACATTAAACTATTTTTTTGCGAATAATTTTAATCCAATATGATATATGTTTGAGTAAAGAAAAAGAATACACATTTTTAACGGAGCGTAAGGCAGATATGTACTTAGTTATCCAAAAATTCATGACCCAAATCAGAACCTAAACAGCCAGAGTTTAATATTTCACGAACAATTAAAACAAAACAGTAATTAATTTTCCATTCAAAATTTAAATTCAGGATAATTTCACCGCAATAATTAAACAATATTTCGCATTATTCAAATCAAGAATAAATAACGCTGCGATATTGTTTTATTTGATTTGAATTTTGCGAAAATTCTAGAAGCGGGGCGTAAATAATTGGGGCATTATTTAAATTTCGAACAAAGACGCTCGTCATTTCGACGAGTGTTCTCATTAAAACGAGACTGAATAATTTCATGAATCGTAATTGGGCATGATTTGTTTAATTGCTCGAGTGTTCGTAGTGATTTGCTTGCGGCATGGGATATTAATGCGAAAAAATGCCTATAACAGCTGTTCCTTATGAGATTGAAAGTTTCGTTAAAAAAAGCACTATTATAATTGTTTCTGAATATAGTGAACAATTACTCAAGTGGTATTTAAGATGACCGGTGAATCAGAAAATCAATATATAGATTTAAATGTTCCCGAACTGGTAATAGTTGGTGATTGTAAATGGTAACATAGCTTGCCACCTGTCACATTGAGTACTGACTATCTGGTCAACACGTGGGTTCGACGTTACCATAGAAACACTACCTCCGCGATTGCGGAAATGGGAACCTATACCTCTGACTACCCCGCAAAAGTTAACGGGCGTGAACGCGTTTGTCGATACAATTTTGAGCAATTGTTTTTGTTTTCGAAGGTAATGGAACAAAATTAGTTTCGTACGATCGGGAAAATAAGGTCCCATGATTTCTAACCTATTCCTTTACATAATAAAGTACTTTATATGTATTGTATAGCAGTGAGCTATTGTATCCATATTACACTCGAACAAAACCAGGTGCATAATAAAATCAATGAAAACGAAGGTATTGTTTAAAGTGGCTTAGAATAGTGTGTTTGGAAGCTACAGTCTGTTAACGGTGGACTAAAACATTAAAGACGCTATATAATTCATTCTTACATCACGACTATTAAACCATGCTGATTAGGCAGAGATCAGAGAACTAATCAACGTAATATATAATGATTATTTAATGAAATTGTATTGGTAGGGTAGTTAGAGCCTTTAATGTCTATCTCCAAAATTTCGAAGGCATATAAGGCATACGCCACTCAAAGCCCGCGTTTCACTAGAGAGACAGTACGCAACGTGATAGGTAGTGAACCGTATCACCGTATACAGGCACTGGCTATTACCTATCCCCATGTTTTTCCTTGTCGTTTAAGTTATTTAATACATATTTACACATCATTATTCCCGATTCCCTGTAGAGTGGTAGGTAGAAATCGCGGATCCCCATCTGTCCCAATCCTGCAAACCACTTTCGCTTTCGCTTCATTGACACTTATACACCTACTTATACACACTTGGCGGTTCTAGGTACTTCTAACATAGCACAGGAAAAACATTTAATCAGATGAATTGACATCATTCATTGATGATTGATGATTGACATTTAATCAGAAATAGTATTTTGTATAATTTTATATTTTATCATTCTTCTTAACAGCTGTGTACTTAGCGTAAAGAACAGAAGAGCATGTATGAAAAGGTTAATGGGTGTGAGTGAAGCACGAGAGATTTGTCAGGATCGTTCCAGGTAGCGATCGATAGCCTCTGCCTATCCCTTTGGGAACATAAAGGCAATATATGAAGATATGTATCATTTTATCACTCAGTAAAATATTAACTAAATATTAACTAATGTAAGAATAATAATAATAATATTGCAGGACGTTATTACACCAATTGAACAAGCCCCTTGGTAAGTACATTTAAGACTTGTGTTAAGGGTACTAGTCAACGTATATTTAAGAAATATATACTTAGTATATATAGATAAATACATATATAGCATATATAATCAACGACCAGACTGGAAAGCAGAAGAAAAGCGTAGTTCTTAACTCTGCCTCCACCGGGAATCGAACCCGGGACCTCATGATTAGTGTTCAGGCGTCTAACCGATCACGCCACGGAGGTCGTCAAAAAATCAAGAATATTAACAGTACTTCCACTATACCTACTCAACTTCACATGCCATTGATTCCCAATGTTTGACTTTAACAATAGCGTTGCTCCCTTTCACCCCAGCACAATGGCCGTAAGAGAAAAGAGAACAATAGATGCCTCATGTAGTACTGAGGAAGCCAATGCAAGACCGTTTTGTACAACGAAATGTGGTCTTAATTCGTAGTATGAGGTCGTAGTGTAATGAATTTATGAGAGTAGCAGCGAATCTATTGGATGATAGGCTAACAATCTGACGAAATATATTCGATATTAAATCTAACCCAACTTTGATATATATGCTAAAAGTGACTGAAATGATAAATGGTAAAAAGAATTAAAGCTCGTAATTGTATTAAGTGGGACCCGTGCTAGCTGGGATGTAAAAATAATGCTAACTAGCTGCCGTTCTTTCCGGTATATCGGAGCAGGCGACTGAGAAATAAGGGGTAAATTGAATCTATTGGGCGTTGAACTGGTAACCTGTCACCAATATTTTAAACATGACATCGCAACCCCAATATTTTTGCTAAAAAGTGACATACAAGATGTTATATCTCCGATATTATGTCCACCCCGGTAAGGATTAAGGGACGTGAATGTATATGTACGAGTATATATTCATATGTTTGTAGAGTCTTAATCCCTATCGAGGTACACAAAACCTGGTTAATTTTTAGCTTAACTATGTAGATTTTCAAAGCGATATCATAGAATTTTGATGTTAGATTTTAATCATTACTCAAAAAGTCATTCAAAGTAAGTTATCCAAGCGATGGGCTAGCAACCTATCACCAATGTGCTATCTAACATTACAACCCCAATATTCATGCTGTACATGAAGTAAGAGCAATCTTAAGGTTCTATTCATCCCTAAAGTAATTAAAAGACGTGAAAGTATATGTTACCCATATTTATCAGCGTAATGAACAGAATACTATAGTAACTAGGTCACGGCATAATTCACTAGCTTTATGCACTCAATATGAATATTTTGAACGGACGAGCGTAACTTTTCATCTCAATAGCTCTTACGTTGCAAACATTCAATCGTATGTAAATATGTTTGTATGTTATATCTATACTAACTTTTTATTCCCCATTACAATAAGTAATATATAATAATTTTCTTACGTAATTTTTTTATTATATAATTACTGCTAACGAATTTCTGAGAACGTTATTACCTACCAACAAAAAGTAAAACTTTGTTGTTATCTAACAATTGTTAGGCAATCCTCAGTTATTTAAGATAATATTCAAACACTTATTTAGAAACATCTGTGGATAAAACAAGAGGTTCCAAAAATAAACTTGGTCGCTTAGTTAAAGTTTCTTGAATAAGAAAAAACGTTTTGGAATATTACTGAAATTCGTTTTTTCTAAAGATTCACGCCTCATTAAGTACTAAGAATAAATAATCATTTATAATCTATTTTAAATCCTTGACCAATACATAAGAAAACCCTTAACCAACGATAGACCTATATTTACTACACCCATCTTTTAGATTTAGATAGGAAACTATCCCAAGCTTTCCTTAAGCTTCAAAAGGTGAATTTTACGACAGTAATCCTCTGGAATCAGTCATAAAAAATCGTATTATTCAGATTGTAGGCTGTTGAAAGATGCTGACAATGAAAAAGTGGGATCGGAGGGGATTCATTATTTTATAGATCCGGTTTCAGTTTATGACTGACGTGAAGAAAGGATATGTTTGAGTGTGTCAGTAAAAACCATCTTTTTATGTGGGGAAAATATGGTTTTATACCATCCGTGTTTTTTATGGTATGTGATATTGAAAGACAGAAATTTTTTTGTAAGTTACGTATCTTTTATCCTTTTGCACGGTTATGAAATGAGTGTAATATATTTAAATTAAGATCTGTCATATTGAGTATTGACTTTCTAGTGATTGAAATTTGAATATAGAAAAACAAATCCTGAGTGTCCATCGTTACTGATTAGTCAATCGATTAGGGGATGATGCTGATATTAAGAATTTACCTGATTAAGCAGTCTTTGATATCCTTAATACAAAATTAACGTAAACCTTTTAGTAGACAGTCAGAGCTTGAATTTCCATCATAATTAACTGAACATATTGATAGTCATTAGCCACTCAAATCCTACTTTTTACCTGATAATCAGTCTTCTAAATTACACGTATCTAAACATGCCTCTAAACATGCCTCCGTATACAGAAACTTTATGGGTACGAGTATCTGAATATTAATTGGAAAGACATAAAAAGATAAAGGCGTTCACGACCATTAACCCTTGCGGGGTAGTCATAGGTTCCGGTTTCCATTTCTGCAATTGCAAAGGTAGTAATTATATGACAACCTTGAACCCACGCGTTGATCAGATATCAGTATTTAATGTGACAGGTGATAAATCATGTCGCCATTTACAAGCACTAAATATGACCTGTTCGGGGAACAAGTAGGTTTCCTCATAGTGTTTTTTCCTCACCGTAGTATATAATGCATTTTTAAATGTATTAATATAACGAAAAAGTACATAGGAATTCATTAAACTTCATTTCCATTGGTATATACTCAAGTGGGTTTTGATCTCTGTACGAGTATCATATAATTATAGACATATAGTTAATACGCCAAATTAAATCTCTTAGATGTTGAACTATTCAATAGATATATATGAACCTTAAACCGCATTATCTCGATACAACCTTCAAATAAAGTAAAAGTCAAATAACTAACAATTCTATTTGCTGGGAACTCATCCAATGTGACTCCAAATTCGCCGATTGGCCCAGTTCAGCTAAACCGAACTAGATTCAATTAGTTACGTGAATTTAATTTGTACGAGTTCTATTGAGAAGTGGTCTGGTATTGGATTTAGTGTAACTAGCTGCTTACTTACTTATTTTATTTACTTTTCTTGCATTAGTGTATTGTACATACATACGCTTCAAGACTTGTGTATACACACTCCCTTTTTTATTATGGCGGGGTAGTCAGAGGCTTGAATGCCCATCTCCGAAATTTCGAAGGCATTTTAGGTATGGGTCATTCGAAGCCCGCTTATCACTAGATAGACAGCACCCAACGTGATAGGTAGTGAACCGTATCGCCGTATATAGGCACTGACTATTACCTATCCTGAGGGGTAGGGAGGTTTCCTCACGATGTTTTCTCTCACCGTTAGCGACTGTAAATTATGTACGTAAATGAAAAATACATTTAAATTTCATTCATCGGTACATGCCAGAGTCGGGATTCGAACCTAGGACCTTTCTCATACGAAGTCCGAGGTCTTACGCACTGGGCTACAGCCGCTATCGTATATAGTGTATTGTGTGATTGAGTATTCTCTTGCTAGTCTAGTATACCGTGCCAGCGGGGACGTAGAATTAATGCTAACTAGCTGCTGTTCATCCACGCATTTCGTAGTAGGCGATTAAGGGACCAAGGGTAAATAGTATATATTAGTCGATGGGCTAGCAACCTGTTACCGTTATTTCAGAATAATGCTAAAAAGTGGTCAAGGTGATATTATCATGTCTCTAAGATTCAATAAAGTAAATTTATGTATATGTTTGTCATGGTTCTACGATACGGTTCCTGTATGAGACGGGACACATTCAGTTTATTGAAGAAAAGTATTTGATGGATTTGATGTGAAGCTTCAATCATACTCTTAACGATTATTTATTATGAAGTTTATCATTCAAAATTGTCTGGAGAGTTTCTTGGCATTCCTTCTCGGTAGCTTTTTGTGTACGAAACGACAATAGTTTTTTAGTTTAATTTTTTAATCTGTTTTTTTTAATAGCATTTATTTTTATCTTTTAATAAGTGACTTTCATTTTCTTTAAATTTTCAGTCAAGCAAGGTATTTATATCCGAAATTAATCAAATAGACACCATATTGAAAAAACGTGATGTTAGAAATACCTATGACCGCTGAGTGTGTATGAGAAGGTGTATGAGTGTCAATGAAACGAAAGTGGTCTGTCAGGATCGGGACAAATGGGATCCGTCATCTCTGCCTACCCCCAACAGAGAATCAGGCGTGATGTCTTTGTATGTATGTAATTAATCTGTTTAATGATAATACACCATAATCACTTATATTGCTTATCATGCTGACACTGTCAAATTTACGAATATCTGCTTAATCTTTCGGAAACGTTAACGTGGGGTAAATTATTCACACTAAATGATTCAGACAGCCTACTTATTTTTTTATTTCAGGTTCAGAATGACTAGGTTTCTTAGTCCATTACTCAACATGACGTAAAAATCTAGACTATTATCAACGAGCTAGCACTGGTCGTTAATCAATCTAGTTCGTTTTTTTACCAATTAGTAGGTATTCAGCGTGACAGATATTGAACTCATCGCCACTTAAAGACTAATGTTAGGTTTTGTTAACGATGTTGATGATACTACATATTGACGTTTGAAAGGCTATTTTACTGATATGCCATTTCGAAACTTTACAGGAGATCGTTTACAAGTTTAAAAAATTCTAAATTGTTGTTCAAATTAGTGAGTCAACATTTTGATAGAATTTTGCGATATTTTATACATTTTTTTTTGGCTTTGAATCGCTTTCCTATAAAGATATAACATATCAGGAAGATCGCTTTTCCACCGTCGTCGATATAAGGACAATTTTCATTACAATATCATGAACATATGATGATGATGATCCTCCTCATCGTATCCGATGACGGCGACACTTTCAACGTCTATTGTGTGCTCTTATGTGACTCGCGAAGCCGAACTTATTCTTGAAAGTTCGGTCACAAATCGCGCAGTACAACTGGCCATTTTTATATGTATATAGATATGATGGCTTAGGGCGAATCTTCGCCGCCTGGCGTTTAAACTCAAGATGACTGAGCCGGCTTTTCACACCAGCTTTTACTTTTGAGCGCCAGGTGGGTCTTTGTTCTGCCAGCTTTTCCCAACTATCTTTGCATATGCCGCAATCGTGCAGGTGTCTTTTCAGCACGTCTTTATAACGAAGATAAGGGCGTCCAACGTTGCGCTTGCCAGAAGACAACTCCGAGTAAAACAATGCCTTCGGCATACGGTTATCAGGCATTCGTTGGACATGACCACACCACCTCAGTTGAGTCTTGATTAAAAGAGCTTCAATGCCAGTCATACCAGATCGCCGCAACACCTCAGCGTTCGACACGCGATCTTGCCACTTAATGCGTAGGATTTTGCGGATGCAACGCAAGTGAAACGTATCAAGCTTCTTCACATCAACCTTGTACAAGCACCAAGTCTCAGCAGCGTATAATAGTGTTGGAAGAACAATAGCTTTATATACTTTTAGCTTGGTCTGCAGTCTTAAATTGTGTGGCCTCCAGACTCTGCTCTCTAGTTTTCCAAAGGCTGCTGCAGCACACGATATTCGGGCGGGGATCTCCATAGCCAGGCTGTTATTTGAACTTAAACGGCTTCCAAGGTAGCGGAAGTGTTGCACCTCCTCTAAAGTGTGACCACCCAGACATACTTCAGCAAGTTCCTGATCAGATCCTCTCGGTGGTTGCTTTAAAACTTGCGTCTTGGACACACTTATTATGAGACCAAATCTGCATGCTGAGCTGTGCAACGCATTCACGTACGATTAAAGTGATTCAACGGAGTCTGCCATCAAGCACACGTCATCAGCATACAGTATTTCCAAAACAGAGGACGCAACTAACTTCGATTTTGCTTTGAAGCGAGAGACATTGAACACACTTTGATCCGTTCTTATATTCAGTCCTATTTGTCGTGTGCAATCTTTTGCAGCATCATTCATTACCGCTGCAAAGTAGAGGGCAAAAAGGGTCGGGGCCATTACGCAGCCTTGTTTGACGCCGCTTGACACCTGGAAAGCCTCTGATTGGTTCCCATCACAGCAAACCCTTGCCTCCATGTTGTCATGGAACTGTCTTACCAAGTTGACAAGCTTACCAGGCACCCCGCATTTTCGTAAAATCATGAACATATACTAGTATATCAATATTATTATTTGCTCGCTAAGTTTAGCTCCTTGCTAATCTGTAACGTAAAATAATGGAGATTAGCTGCTGTTCTTCCCTTCATAGTGGGCGTAGTAAGAGGCGACTAATGGACCAGATGTATACAGAATCTATTATGACGATAAGCCAGCAATCTGTCACCAATGCTCCATATGTCATGAAAACCCCAATATTCATGCTAATAAGTAACCAAGGTGTTTTCATGTCTCCGAGGTTCTGTCCACCAAGGACGCAAGTGTATATGTAAGTTTATTCCCCTACAGTCGTGTAGATAGACATCTGTCTTATATTATTATTCTGGCTTATCACTTTCCTTTAAATAACTTATTCTTCTTCTCATAAACTCGGTACTTGTAAACTTCAAACGTCACCCTCATTAATGCATAAACTAATTTGCTAAAATCTATATTAATAATTCTCTAAACATTTCAAGAATCTATCTGTCTTATCTTAACATTTTAACAATACTTTCAAGTCTTCTGAACCACACTGTAGACACATTTACAACTTTACTCATAATCTAAACGTTTTAAGATTCCTTTCAAGACTTATCAAACCTAAGCCAAAAAGCCAAATACATTAAATTTGCATCCAAGCTTAGTGCTCGAATAAAAGCACTAAATAAAACCTGAGATTAATACACTCCTGCAACCTCATTACGCGAGGTGAGCCTAAGATTTTTGCACTCAAACACATTTAAAAACGTTGGCAGAACTCCGAATAAATGAAGTGTAATGGCCATAGCAGTTCTGTAGAGAGCTTTTTGAAAGTTCGCAGACTTTTTCAACTTAACATACATACATATATATTTATATATTGACGTTTTTTATTTTTCTTTACGGTAGAAAGAACCTTGGAGACATCATATCTCCTAGGTCACTGTTTAGCTTGTTGGTTGAATATTAGGGTTGTGATGTCATAATAGACCATTAGGTGGTGGCCCATCGCCCAATAGATTCCAATGATCCCTAGTTCCTTAGTCGCCTCCTATGACATGCCGAAAAGAACGACAGCTAGTTAGCAATCTTGTTACGTCCTTGTCTAGCACAGGACCTATATATTAACAAAATTTGTATATATCAACATACACAAACATGATAAATGATATGATAAATAAACATATATCAAGACGTTATTTAATCCTTTTTACGGTACACAGAACCTTAGAGACATAATATAGCCTGCTCACTTAGAATAAGTATCTCAATCGTGATGACATTGAAATAAAGAATATGAGTTACGTTATTACTAGCCTGAAATCTAATAAATTACATCAACCCCTAGTCTCTTAGTGACCTCCCACGATATGCAAGGAAGAACGGCAGCTAGTTCGCTTTCTATTTTAATGGCAGGCAAGCAAGTGACTGCGAGCTAGCACGGAGCTATAATTGAGTAATTTGTTTTATAACACGTCAATCAAATAACCATCTGTTCATCAACTATATATATATATATATATATATATATATATATATATATATATATATATATATATATATATATATATAGTTATATTAAACTTAATTACATAAATGGTGCAACCTACTGAAATGTATGATAGTAGATTGACAAAAGGAATATATGTGGGTGCCGTGGAAGGGCAGTTACGTAGGGGTCGGCCCAATAAGATATATGACTGTCGGATAGACGCCATATTGAAAATGGGTGACGTTAGAAGTACATATTATAAGGAGGTGTATGAGTGTCGATGAAGCAAAAGTGGTTTGTCAGGATCGGAATAGATGGGGATCCGAGATCTTTGCTTACCCCTCTACAGAGAATCAGGCGTGATGTGTATGTATGTATGAAATGCATGTGATATTAAACTGGTCAGATCTTCTCTACAAAGTTGCAATATTGCAATGAAGAAATTAAAATAATATTTAATATAGATTTTAGGCACTCAAGTCTCTGAATACCCAGCCACAAAAAAGGGAACATGCATACACAAGTCGGGAAGCGTATATTTATTCATTATTTTCCTGAGCTGGATGGAATCCTACATTTTCAAATTTTAATAGCTCAAAAATTTATAGTTGGTTTCAATTTCCTATTTTCAATGTTCGAATGCAGATTTTATAGCTTCGTTATTCTAGGAAATAGAGCTTATATTACCTTCACATATTACAAAAATTTAATACTGAAAACCGTTAGTGAAAAAGTAAAAAAACCCCATACGTTTTACTCCAATTCCAGTTGGCTTTAAAAACGGCGGTCGCTGCGAAATTACGAGCTTTAATTCAAAGCTTTTCACGCTTAAAAATTAAAGTTACACCAAAGAAGCCTTTTGAAAAGGCTTTGACTGGGGGAATACTTTTTGGATGATTAACTTCACGGCTCGGTGGAAAATTTATAGGAATTTTACTAGGTCAGAGTTATATTTAACATTTAGTTACAATTTCAATTGATAAATCTAAACAACACTCAATATATAAAAATTACGTACATACTGAAAAATTTTGTTATTATAAATATATGATTTGAGATGACCTTTTTCATTTGCTTCATTGATATCCGTAGACATTTTTTAAACACCCGGCTGTTATAAGTACATAAGTAAGTGTATGAGAAGATGCATATATGATATAATAATAATAATATTTGGACACTTTTACACCAATTGAACTAGCTCTTTGCTAAGCACATTTAAGACTTGCGTTAAGGGTACTAGTTAAAGTAAATACATATATGGCATAAATAATCAATAATTAGATCGAAAAGCAGAAGAAAGCGTAGTTCTTAACTCATCGTCCACCGGGAATCGAACCCGGGATCTCACAACTTTTATTTTATTTTATAACTCGGGTCTATTGCTTAGAAGTGACCTATAAGATATTATGTCTCCAAGGTTCTGTCCATCTGAAAAGAATGAAGGAACCTGCATGTTTTTGAATTGTATTTTATTTTGTTTATAAGGCGTGTTAAACGAGTTACAATCGTACAATTGAATTGAATTACTGACTATTCTATAACTTAACCAGAAATTTCAATAACTTGATTCACGGTGGTTTTCTTACTTTGCAAACTATAGGGTCAGAAATGGAATAATTTACGGGTCTGACTTTAGTAATTTGGTACTAGTTGTAAACTTAGTGTCGTGCTAGTCTGGTACTAGAATAATGTAATCATGATCTGCTTTATGCTTTTAATTCTAAAAAAAGAACTTTAATTATATTTTTCTTATATGTATTTTTCGGTTATGAAGTCCCTTTAATAAGATCTTAACTTTTTATCTGTATAGTTAACATCTCATAGTAGTATGGGACATAAAATAATCCTAACTAGCTGCCACTCTTCTCGGCATGTCGTAGGAGGCGACTTAAGTAAGGGTAAATGGAATCTATTGGGCGTTAAGCTAGCACTTTGTCACCACTATTTCATAATGACAACACAATTCCATCTAAATCAATATTCATGATAAATAGTGATCTAGAGATATTATTGTCTTTGAGTTTCTGTCCAATGAAGGACGTGAATGTATATGTATGTATACCGAACCGATTAGTTGATCAATAATATCATACCCTATATAAAAATTCCTATTATTATTAAATAAATCAAATAATTACACACTTTAGCGACATAAACTTTTAAGCATAACACCTAATTCCCTAGAGGGGTAGGCAGAGTTCACGGATCCCCATCTGTCTCGATCCTGATTAACCACTTTCGCTTGATTGTATTGTTTATTATTAAAAATATCAAACAAAGCCTTTAAATATACTATTTAATACCTATCACATTCTTTTGAATAGTCAGGTAAGGTATAGCACATACATATGTATATAAGAACACTAAACTAGGTTATATATAGCTCCTGTCATGATCAGGATAAATAGGCATCCGTGATCTCTGCCTACCCCTCTACAGAGTATCAAGTGTGATGTTTATGTATGTATATACTGGGTAATACTTTAAAACCTAGAGTTAGTGCTCAAAGCCATTTTAAAACTTGTCCTCTAGTGCATCCTAGGTCATTCCACTGTACCTAACATTATGAGACGAGCCATTAAGTTAACAAGCTAGGGCTCTCAGATTTACATCGCGCCTCTCTCGTAACAAAAGGGGTAGGCAGAGATCACAGGAACGTAGTCATATTGTAACAAAAACACTATACATAAGTATAGTGCTATGAGGGGCTCATACCTAATATGAAATTTCTGAGATGGGCACTAGAGTCTCTTTCAACCCGCCACCATAAAAAAGGGAGTGTGTATACACAAATCGTGAAGCGTATACTTATGTTATAAGTTATACCAAAATATAATGAATATTAATAGCATTATAATAATAAGAAAATGGTTTATTATGTAAATGTTTTTCAAATTTATCTTTGATAGGTTATTAAATAAAAACGTCATCCATATGTAGTGATATCTTAATGCATTTAATGAAACTTCCCACTACCTTACACATTGATATTCACGTCTTTTATTCCCTTGAAGGGTAGACAGAACGTTAAAAACACGATAATATTTTCAACCATGAATATTAGAATTGTAATGTCATACGGAACGTTGATGACAGATGCTAGCCCATCATCCAAAAGGCATAACCCTTAGTCCTTTAATCGTCTCCTACAAGAAACTGACAAGTACGGCAGCTAGTTAGCTTTCTTTTTACGTTCTTTACTAACACGAGACAATCTTAAAACTGGTCCCTAGTATATCATAGGTCATTCAACTTTACCTCACATAATGAGAGTATTAAGTTAAAAAGCTAGGACATACACTTTACATATAAAAAGGTTGTGTTTTACTAATTTAGTATTAAGGAGGTATATGTGTGAAGTTTATGTATGTGAAATAACATATTTTACAAAGAAATCCCTAATGCGTATGCTACTCATAACATAAAATATTACTTTATAGCTTACTTATACTAATTGAATAACTTAGTAACGGCTTAATAAAGACCTCTAGTCATCTCTAATGACAGCCACAAGAAAGGCAGCTATTAAGCATCCTATTAAACACACTTTCAAAAAGCAATAACACCGCAATTACGTTTTTAAGCAAACAAAAAAAGATGTTAAGCATCATTCATTTTCCTCTGGCTGAAACGGCGTGAGTCGCTGCTTCGTTCGAGGAAAAGTAATAAAACAATGCTTAGGCTGTGACACGTCATAATTCAACGAACAATTTGCTAAAAGTTAGCCTTAGGGGACTGTATGAGGCATTTCCCTTGCCTCATAGCGGGAAAAAAGTGATTGATACTGTTTTGGGAAAAATAATCAACACATAAAAAAAAGTATACCAAAAAAAGACGAAAAATCGCGTTTACGATCAGTAACCCTTGCGGGGTAGTCAGAGGTTCAGGTGTTTCAAGTTATAATATTAAGTGAGTCAAGTAGGTTGCAAAATGGGTATTTTGTGTCGCATTATAAAAATTCTCTAAAAACGGATGCATACATACACATCACACCCGATTTCCTGTAAACTGGTAGGCAGACATCACAAATCCCCATTGGTCCCGTTCGTCGTCTATACTGTCATATGTCTTATTGGTCCGGTCCTTGCGTAACCGCCCTTTAACTTCGAAAACGGATATTGAAACGCAAAGACCTGACTGACCACAACACATAAAGGTCGTGAATTTTTTTTTATAACTTTTACATGTATAAATTTGATATGAAAATTATAATGAGTATATAGAAATACAAACCTCTGACTACCCCGTTTAACACAACAGTCATGATAATATATTCAAGTATAAAAGAGTCAAAGACGATAATATATTCAGATAAGGCTTTATAGCAAAAAGGTACCGATTTCTGATTAGCATTTTTTATATGGAATTAATGTATTCATTCCATGCTACGAACGTTTATGGAAATTTACTGATAATGGCTACGAATTAACTTCGATTTATAAGTCTATACTACGAAAAGATTGTAGTACCAAGTTATAGGTACGTAAAGTGATGGACTAGTAATACATATATATACATTTACGACTTATAATCCCTTTCGGAGTAGACAGAAACACGGTAACATATATCTTATTGATGAAATTTAACAAGATTATCTCTTTGGTAAATTTTATCATTCATATAGGGTTTGTGATGGTATTTATATGAATCATTGGTGGCAGTTTGCTAGTCCATCGCCCAATATATTGAATTAGTTCCTAGATACCTAGTCGTCATCTAGGACATAGGGGAAAGGTATCGAGTAAGAAATATTTTTACGTCCCAGACTAGTAAGTGATATATATAATACATTCACAAAAACAATACATAAATGAAAATAGGCAAACGCGTTACGACTAATAACCCATAAAATACATTCTCGAAATTCGTCGAATACTACGGTGAGGGAAAACATCGTGAGGACTAGTGACTAGTGAGTGCTTGTAAATTACGACATTGACAACCTGTCACATTGGTACTGACTATACTGGTCAAACACGGAGGTTCGAGGTAGCCATAGAATATAATTACTTATAAGGAAAGCAGATATCAGATATGATGTTACTAGTAAATCATCATCTTGTTTTTAGTTATTTTTAAACACTCGCGATTTATACTCATTTTATTAACTATGTGAGACCGGGTCATATCACGATAAATTTATAAAGATATCTGATTACCTTTATAAATTTACCGTGATATGACCCGGTCTCACATTCTTGTTTAATTAATATACACACCTCCGCATATCCAGTGGTTAAAGATTCTTGTAACATTATCTATCTTCTTAAATTACATTATAAAAATACATATAACCACTTGAGGTTAAGACTTGTGTTAAGGGTACCTACCAGTCAACGTATATTTAAAAAATATATACGTTTTATACATAGATAAATACATATATAGTATATACATTCAACGATTACACTGGAAAGCAGAAGAAACACGTTTTTCGTAAGTCTGCATCCACCAAGAATCAAACCCTGGACCTCACGATTAGCGTTCAGGTGGTTAACGTGCCACGGAGATTATCTCGTATTTCTGTCTACCCCAAGTCTTACAGTGATGCACCATTAGTCATAGTAATAATACAAGCAGTAAATGTTCCATTTACTTGATGGATGCTCCTCTTACTACGTGCTACAGTAATTTGCTTTCAAATAATTAAGCCTTTATGAATACGGGGTATACTACGGATACAGCTTCGTAGCAAAATATGCTTTGTACTACGAAGGGAACAAAGACTGCAAATTATAGTTAATTATATTATTATGCACATGTATCAAGACACTATATTGAAAAAGGGTGAAATAAGAAGTACCTATAACCGCCAAGTGTGTATGAGGAGGTGTATAAGTGTCAATGAAGCGAAAGTGGTCTATCAGGATCGGGACTAATAGGGATATCTACAGGGAATCAGGCGTGATGTGTATGTGTGCATATTATTGTTTATAAGATTAACAACTTGAATCTCACGACTCTCACATTAATATGTTTGTAGGTTTGATTCTCGGTGATGGCAGAATTGAGAATAACATTTTAAATGCTTTTATTTAATTACATACATATTATTATATTCGATTCATTTACATCAGTACGCACTTTTGTACACACTTGGCGGTTAAAGATTATTTTAGCATTATCTTTTTCAATATGTATATCTGAATGTCGTATGTCTTATTAGGCAAACTATTACATAACCACCTCAGCAACTACGTGACGTTATTAATGTAAATTGTACGTAATTGGAAAATACATTTTTATATTTAGTACATGCCAGAGCCAGGATTTGAACCTAAGATCTCTAATATGAACTCAGAGTTCTTAACCACTTGTCTATAGCCGCTATAATTATATACCGACATATATAATATTATAGTTTAATGTTTTCAATAGAACATGTACAATTACAACCTTTATTCCCATCGGTATAGAAACCAATGAGATGTGAATGAAACTCTTGGGTCACTTATAAGCTTGTATATTGGGGTTTTGATTTCCTATGTAATATTAGTGAGAGGTAGCAAGCCTATCACCCAATAGATTCCATTTACCCCTAGTCCTATAGTCATCTCCTATAACAAACCGGAAGGAACTGCAGCTAGTTAAAATTCTCTTTACATAACATACATACTCGAGAGACTAACATAGTGATGTGTATAATAGTACAGTTTAATAGCTTTAATAGAATCGTATGTTAATAATCGAAGCACTTAGATGTTAGTCGAATAAGCGTTAGCAATTATATCATTACAAATTAATGGCGTGTTAACATACATTAGCTTTATATCTATGACGTTTCAATGATGTTCCGTTTGTATACAGAATTAATAATGTAGTTTATGTACATACGAGTATATATTTATGTTCTTACAAAGACAAACGCGTTGAAGACTATTAACCCTTGCAGGGTAGTCGGAGGTTCAAGTCTCCGCAATTGCGAAGGTAGTAATTCTATGGTCACCTCGAACCCACGTGTATTTTACCGTTAATAGTGGTAATACTTTAAAGATGATTAAGAATAAATAAATTATATAAAAAAAGTAAGTAAAGTAAAAAATTATATAAAAAAAGTAAGACAACCCCATTTTAAACAATAGCAATTATGAAATGTCTGAATGTAAGTACCTCAGTAGGTTCTTTCATTTAATAAAAAAATCCAAAAAGTACATGAACATTCACGTCCTTTATTCCCTTTTAGGATGGACAGAATCTCGGAGGTATAATATCTCCTAGGTCACTATTTGCATGAATTTTGGGGTTGCGATGTTATAACGGAATATTGGTGAGAGGTTGCTAACCTATCGCCCAATACATTTTATATACCTCTTATCCCATAGTCACCACCTACGACATGCCACGAAGAACGGCAGCTAGTTAGTATTGTTTTTATGGTCATATTGTATATTAAACAAGTTCTAGATTGCCCTTTTCTGAGTAGAAATATAATACTTATACATCATATCCATTTCCCAACAGAGCGGTAGGCAGAGATCACCAATCCCTATTTTACCAAAACCTGTCTAACCACTTTTACCAACACCCATACTTTACACACTCGCTCGGTGGTAACTACTTCTATCCATAATCATACACCTCCTTACACACTTGGCCGTTATCGTAATAACTCGATATATTCATATTGAAGTTGTGATGCCATTTATTTGGTATATAGGTGACAGGTTTCTATAAATAAACATTTTGAAATACTCGCGATTTTTACTCATTTTATTTACTATTTGAGACCGGGTCTTATGACGATAAATCAAATAAAGATAGTTAAGTCTTCCCTCGACCACGGCCTATGCAACTGGGTCAAAACGTCGAGTGATATAAAGGTACCTAAATCTTTATTTAAGTTATCGTGTTATGACCCAGTCTCTATACTAAATAAAATTCTATAAATAAATTCTTTTCACGCGTTTATTCCTAAAATCCCGTTTAAAATCCTTCTTAGAAACAAGAAAGTGGTCCAACAGAGATTATGAAACAAAATGGAATTTATAGGGGTTTCCCTGAATAATCTGGAGAAATGGAATTTCCTGTTCTAGGCTGGGGCGTTAAAAATGCTAACTAGCTGCCGTTCTTCCAGCACGGCTTCCATCATATCAAATATATGCCATTACAACCCAATCATATTTTTTAAAGTTAGAAGTACCACCGCGCACAACTTATAGACATCAAATTGGAGGCATTCTTGTCAAGGGTGTGCGCAGTATGAAGAACAGAAGAGCATGTATGCGAAGGTTAATTGGCTGTGAGAGAGATTTGTCAAGATTGTTCCAGGTGGCGATTGATAGTCTCTGCCTATGCCTGTAGGGACGTAGAGGCATGAATAAATGTATGTTAGAAGTACCTATCACCACTGAACGAGTAAAGACAAGTTTCTATGGCTGTCATTGAAACCCTTAGCCCCGTAGAACGGCAGCTAGTTAGCATTATTTTTACGTCCCAGACTAGCACGGGACTACAATGTAAGTATTCAACTCACACACCGAGCATAGAACTCGGACCTCATTATTCCCGCTCTTAGCATGCCATTCTCTTCTCATCTCTTCATTAAAATTCTCCGCATTCACACCCGTCGGTTATAGATTCTTTCAATGCTGGGCCTTTAAATAATTTGCCTATTTGTAAGTCATATAAGGGTTTAGTCATCTATTGTTTTACATACATTAAATTATTTATTCAAGCTTTTACTTCCCTAATGGGATAGATTATATACATGTTAAATCCACGATAAATCAATAATATAAATAATAATAAATAAGTGAAGTTAGTAAGGTTTCAATATATTAAGGTATTTAGAATATTACAAAAATTTCTAGTTATTATTAGCTGTATGTATGAGGAGGTTTGTCAGGATCGGATTAATTAAGGAACCGTGATCGCTGCCTACCTCTCTTTAGAGAAATGGGCTCGTTGCTCATGACGATAGTGACACTTATAAAAATTTAATATTTTCTAGCTAGTGACATATTTCAATTAATTTTAATAATTAAGAATTAAAATTAGACGTGATCATCGAATCAAAATTCTTATTCTCTATTATAAGTCTATTTCTAAAACTTGCATAAATAATTGTTAAACATATTTTCTTTTATTTCATAGATTTACAATATTTTTTTTATTATATAGCCCCCAACCAACTAAATCAATGCCGACGGAGATTTTATACAATTGCATATGTGTATTTATAGCCCTATGATCTGTAAATATCATATTGTGATATAAAATTATTTATATAAACGATTAAAAGTGTTATATGGAAATTTCTATTAAAGAAATAAAATTTATATTTCAGAACAGCTTTAATAAAACGCTGCTGTGTTTAATTTTTATATTATATTATATTAATTGGTTAACTAATGTCTTCATTTCTTAATGTAAATTTAATTATATAAATTTCTATATATTAATTACGATCTACGAATTTATAAATGTTCACTTTATATGAAATTGTAAGTCGCGTTTCATTTTTTTAATGTAATATTTTCTAGATACTTACATGTAATATTTAATTCTGGACACAATTCACTACACTTCACTAAACTTGCACTATTATTTTTTAATCTAAACTTTATTATTTTAAATATGATTTATTTATAAACTTACATATATTCTAATTCCCTCTATTTTTTAACTATTTCACTATAAATAAAACCATAATTTATTTGATTAAAATACGTATACTTATTTATTAACACTACAAGTACTAATAAAATTTCGTATACTACGACAGTCACCACTTAAAATGGAACTCCAAACTCCGAATTTGTCGAAGCGACTACGGATTCCGACATGCACCCGCTACGAATGTCGAGTGAAGACTGGTAGTCTCATATTGAACGTGCGTGCACTTGCTTTTCACAAAGTTTTTATAAAACGTTATAAATACTATATTTTTATTAATTTATTCAAGTTTTCTTATTTACTATTACAAATTATTAGTTACACTATTATATTACGTACAAAAATTTTGAAAATAATACTTTTAATTGGAGTTATAACGAAACAAACATACATAAAGTGAACATCATAATTATATGTTGTTTGCGTGATAGTCAATAGTGTGTCTGTGGCATAATTACATGCTATTGTTACCCAATAGTCACAATGGCTAAGATTAATGGCTGTTCGTTAAATAAGGTTCTCCCTGTTTACCTTTCAAAGACAAATTACTATGTCAATTTGTAGTGTAAACAGTAGTGTTTGTACCACGGAATTGTTTACTAATGTAATGCACTACTATTGTTGATTTAGGATAGATGGTTATATACTTCTAGTGTTTTACTTGCATTTTACGGGGTGTTGCTCTCAAAGGGTGGAACTGATTCTAGAGATTATAACAAAATATTCGTTACTCATTTCTAAACACTCGCGATTTATACTCTTTTTTTTACTATGTGTGACCGGCTCGTATCACGATAAATTAAGGTGGTCTTCTCGCGGCCATGGCCTATGCAACTGGGTCGAAACGTCGGGTGAAATTAAGGTATTTATATCTTTATTAATTTAATTTATCGATACGACCCAGTCTCACATAGTAAATAAAAATAATACTAAAATATTCGTTTACAGAACTTAATAAAATTGTAAATATAAATCTTACTTAAACTCGTAAGCAATATTTAAATAATAACTCGAACTACAAAAATTTATTAAACAAAGTAAAACTAAATATGTGCAAATTTAAACAAACAAAAAAAACTTAAATCGAACAAAAAATAAATATTTACAAATATTAATTATTATTAAATATTAACTACAAAACATAATTACTGCTTTCCAATGAACATCACTATTATGTTCATTTCGAAGTGATTACATCTGATAACAATATACATTTTTTTTAACCATGGAGTGAAGATTTCTCTAGGATGACAATGAATGATATATAAATCATACACACATACACATCATGCCTGATTCCTTGTAGAGGGGTAGACAGAAATCACGGATGCCCATTTCTCCTAATCTTGACAGATCACTTTTGCTACATTGACACTCACACACACTCAGTGGTTATAGATAATCCATTCATAATATAATTATATTATACTCATTATTAATAGCTCATTTAAAGCAAATAACAGATTTAGTTTCCTTTGCTTAACAAATTAATATTTTTTTCCTCCTAAATCTATGTGCCCCTAAAAAATATATTGAACTTAAATTTATTGTGATAAGTCGTCTTCTTTATTAACAATAGTAAAAAAATACTCATATCATCATAGTAGCCCATGATCTATAAGTCGCATCTTAAGACTTGACAGTAACAAGAAAGCTTGTTTATTCCGTGCCAGTTATTAACTAGGTACCTTTCTTCCCGAGTTCTTAAAGAACTAGGAGTTAATAAAATGTTTTCGACGTTGAAAAAGCTCATTAACGATCTATATGACATTAAAACGACAATATTTCCTCAGTCACTTTTGTCCACCACGAAAAGAATTAAAGGGCTTTTATATATATATATATATATATATATATATATATATATATATATAATACAGCTAGTTTCATTTTACCTTAGTTACAGACAAGTATTAAAACATTTTGCTTATGCCTTAGACAACAGTATTATGTTACTTAATACAAAAACTAGGTCACAGGTAAATGATATTTTACCACAAATGTTCTAATAATTTCCACTTCTATTGATATATTATAAGGTAACGGGAATATGCCCTGAAGGAATGGATAGAATGATAAGAGATAAACTTTCCATTATAATTATGATAGACGCTTTATTGACAAAGGGTGACGTTAGAAGTAATATAATTACAATTTAAATAAGATTAAAAAAAGGAATACTTCGATGGTTTGGACATGTTATGCGGTTAAATAGTTATACGAAAGGAATATATCCAATAAGACATGTGACAGATAGACGCCATATTGAAAAAGGGTGACGTTAGAAGTACCTATAACCGCCGAGTGTAAGAAGATGTATAAGTGTCAATTAAGTGAAAAGGGTCTGTCAGGATCGAGACAAATGGGGTACCGTAATCTCTGCCTACCCTGCTAGAGGGAATCAGGCGTGATGTGTATATATGTATTAAAAAGAATGTAGAGTCAGTTTAATTAGTCTAACTTATAGTCGGTTTCTAGGGCGCTTTCCTACAACTTTTCCAGCGAATATGAAAGATTCCATGTTATTAGCGTCTCTTCATTCATACATAAACATAATCTCTGATTCCCTGTAGAGGGGTAGACAGAGATTACAAGGATGCCCATTTGTCTCGATCCTGACAGACCAATTTCGCTTCATTGACACTCATACATCTTCTCATACACACTCGGCGGTTATAGGTATTCCTAACGCCACCTTTTTTCAATATAGCGTCTATCTGACTGTTATATGTCTTATTAGGCCGGCCCCTACGTAACCGCCCTTCCTCTTCACTCATATACAGGGTGGCGCATTCAAAACGGTCAGTATGGGAAAGTCTGAGACTATAAGAGATACGAAGATTTGTTCTTAGGAACCATGTCACCGATTTTGATAAAAAGAAAAACTGCATTCATACTTTCTTTGAAAAAACAACTGTATCCAGTACGGGAATCGAACCCGGTTGCTTTGAAAAAATAAATTGGCCCTTTTCACTTTTTCTTTTTAAATATCGATTGTGTAGGTCTTAAGCTGTAATTGTCTCTATGTAACATGGTGTCAAAAATGAATAAAATGCATTGTTTTGGCATACTTTAGTTTATCATAGTAGTTTACAAACACCGTAACAATATTCAACAGACATGTAAAATTGTCTCTATGGCTGTTTGTAGTTTTGTACTGCCCTACTTGTTACATACACCATATCATGTGGCATTAGCATTGCATTAATCCTTTAAGGAGGTTTTGTTATCTACAGTAATCAAAAACTAACAATCTATTGAAAAGTCCTCTTAAAGTGACGTGTTAAACCATATTAGAAAATTTCTTGTGGGATTACGTCAAGGATGAATTTTACAAAACAAGCTATGACACCATTGAAGGCCTAAAAGTAGCAATAAAGTCAATTGTAACGCAGATTCACCACATGAAAATAAAAAAATTAATAATAAGATCGTTACCTAAACATGTTGAATATTGTATTGAAAACAACGGTGGTCACTTAGAAAACCTACTATTTTAAACTAAAGTATGCCAAAACAATGCATTTTATTCATTTTTGACACCATGTTACATAGAGACAATTACAGCTTAAGACCTACACAATCGATATTTAAAAAGAAAAAGTGAAAAGGGCCAATTTATTTTTTCAAAGCAACCGGGTTCGATTCCCGTACTGGATACAGTTGTTTTTTCAAAGAAAGTATGAATGCAGTTTTTCTTTTTATCAAAATCGGTGACATGGTTCCTAAGAACAAATCTTCGTATCTCTTATAGTCTCAGACTTTCCCATACTGACCGTTTTGAATGCGCCACCCTGTATATTCATGATTAATAACTAACGGGACTTATTGCGTAAGTTTTTATATGATAAAGTTACCTTTATTAATCCGACGTTTCTAAGTCCCGTTAGTTATTAATCATGAGTATAAATCGCGAATCTCTTAAAACTATCATATGCATATATTCCTTTTGTCAATATTTTACTTCTTTTTAAATCTCTCACAATTACAGGTCAGTATTTATTCCCAGTACCGCCCAACAGCTTTCCCTATCCGTTAATACCTTTATGACGCATTAAGTCCAGTTAATGTGTTACCAACGAGTATCAGTGTCATTAAGGCGCATCGCGGGATTTATGGCTATAGAGATTTGGTACCTCTTTCGGTTCGTTCCACTTTGGGTCATTTCTTGTATTTATTACCTATATATTGGGTGTAACTCAGTCATTAGAAGCTTGAATGTATCAATTGAAACGTAGTTTATTGTTTTTTTTAACGTTATCGAATAAAAAAATGTTTGCTAAATGCACCGACTACTACGGTGAGGGAAAACATCGTGAGGAACTACCTAATCTTCGGTGCTTGTATATGGCAACATCACCTTTGACATTGAGCACTACTTTAATGTAGACGCCACGTTTATAATTATAATACCTCCTAGATTGTTTCTACTCCAAATAAAAGGGTTTTCAGGATGTCATGAAAATGTAAATATTAAAGCGAAATATACAATATGTAATATCTCTATAAAAAGTATATATTTCTTAAATATACGTTGACTAGTACCCTAACCACTCTTAAATATACTTAGCAAGGGGCTAATTCAATTGGTGCAATAATGTCCTACAATATGATTATAATTATTATTTTATAAAAATTACAAAAGTCACCATACGGGAACATTCCTTAAACTCATAAAGAGTTTATGATACAAAACGATTTATTGTCATTCACTAAATAATATTCAGATACGGCCATCAAATAAAACTGACACTTACAAATTATAGGGTCCCATTATTATAAATAACCTTAACATTCACGTAGTATAAAGCCTATTGGGGAAAACAGAGCTGTGAAGAAATAAGACTTCTTTTCTGTCCCTTCTCGAAATAGTTTAGAATGTAGATGGAATGCGAAATGCCTGCTACTACCTTTCTTTTCGAATATGAATAAGTATGTATTTCTTAAATACGTTGACTAGTACCCTTAACACAAGTTTTAAATGAACTTACCAAGGGGCTAGTTCAATTAGTGTAATAATGTCCAAATATTATTATTATTATCTATGCTCATTCTTGGCAAGGGTATACGTAGAATAAAGAGCAAAAAAGCACGTATGAGGAGGTTAATGTAATGTAAGTGAAGCAAAAGAGATTTGTATGGATCGTTCCAGGTGGCGATCGATTGTCTCTGCTTATCAAATGTACTGTAGGGCGTGAATATATGTATGTATGTATTGTTATGTTAAATTTAATGTAAAAATTGTCTGCAGTTTCTTGGCATTTCTTCTCTGCAGATTTTTTGTTACGAAATGTCAAAGTTAAAATAAGTTCAATTCTAGTAGAGTTAGAATTAAGAACGTTTTTCATGCTTTCTATTACGATAGTTGATTACGCGTATTTATCTGTCTATAAATAGAATACAGTACTCGAATGAAAGTCACTTGTACTACCTATCACTTGTACTTTTAGTATACCTCTAATACAAGTCTTAAATGATACAGTATTAGTATGTACTAAGAGGCTAATTTATTTATAAGGCTGGCTATTCAGAGGGAGCACGCTGCCAGCATATTGGGCACTCTGCGCTCCAATGACAGCGATAAATATTTGTATTCTTTTAATTTATACATACGTATATATTCACGTCTTTAAATCCCTTTCGGGGTGGACAGAACCTTGGAGACATTAAACAACTTCTTGGATAGGACATATTATGTAATATTGGTGACAGATTGGTGACGTCCCAGACGTATTACAGGACTTACATTTTAAATAATTGACTTATTTCGTAAATAATAAAGCAAATTTGGTGTAATAACATCCCATTAATTATTATTAAATATATATATATATATATATATATATGTGTGTGTGTGTATGTATGTATGTATCTATACCATGACTACTCCTTAATCATTTAAAGGTGACCAAAGAAATGTCATATCACCAAGGTTATGTCCACCCTGAAAGAGATTAAAGGGCTTATAAGGTATAAGTTATCGACTTCATTTCAAACTTTATCCCTTTCTTAGTTGTTTTCAAAGGATATTTGATTCCAGCAGGAAAAAGTTTGAGATCTATACCGTCTTCGCTTTTAAGGAGCATTTCATATTGAAGTTTGAAAGGACATGATTCTGCAAAGTTTAAAATGGGAGAGTTTCCCACTCTGGTTCCTAGAAAGGAGCTGGCGACATCTGTTGTCAGGATCCGAATGTTGGTAAGGTTTAGGTTCTATGAAATTAGTTACTTAGTTACTCAGCACTTGTGGACGAGTATTGTTTTGTCTCGTTTGCTGTTGAGACTTTGGGTCCTTGGAGTCCTGAGGCTCATCAATTAGTAAAGGAAATATCGTTTAATTGATAAGTGTGGGGATCCCAGGGCTGGAGCATTCTTCTCTCAGAGAATTAGCATAGCTATTCAGAGGGGGAATGCTATCAGTGTCTTGGGAACCCTACCACTCACTGACAGCGATGACTATAAAGATATTTTCTATATAATATTCTTTTTGTGTTTTAAGTTTACAGCTTTATTTTGTTTACCCATGATTACTGTATAATATAATAAAGTTACTTAGTTACCTTTTATGTTATTGTTGGATGAAAATAATGGAAGAAAGTATGTGGTTAATTAATATAAATTATTTTAAAAAGATGACATGTTTGTAAAAATTCACGTCCCAATATCTTATTTAAGGTTTGCAGAACCTCGGAGACACAATACCTCAGCGATCATCTTTAGCAAAATAATTCGAGTCGAGATGGCATTGATAGAGACTATTGGTAACTGTTTGCTAGCCCATCGCCTAATAGCATCCATCTCTTTGGTCTCTTAATCGGCCTCAATAATCTAATACCAGTGGCTCCTAACCCTAATTAGCATTAATTACACCTATACATATACATTAATGTCGTTTAATCCCTTTTGGGGGTGGAGAGAACCTTGGAGAGAAAAAAAATCCTGTTGTTTTGATGTCATATGAAATATTATTAAAAGATTGCTAGCCTTTCGCCCAATAGATTCTATATACCCCTAGAAGTCACCTCCTACAACATGGTGGGAAGAACAGCAGCTAGTTAGCATTCGTTACGACTCAGACTAAAACGGGACCCTAAAATACAAATTATTAATTAAGATACTCTCTACTTTTAATTATTTTGTTCTTACAGAATTATTTCATATAAGGAAGTCGGGAACACAATTAATTTTGCCTTTTTAACTTCCCAAGGACAATAAATAAAATAAATCTACTTCTTTATAACAGTGTTCAGGAAGGTTAAGGCTTTTATTAGAAGAATAAACTTTCCTGTTTTCAGAAAATTTAAATATTAACTATTAGTAGATAGATATCATTTTATAGCATAAATATTGAAGCTATGATGTCGTAAAGAATGTCGTGATGAATATTTATGTTAAAACGTGACCTACGAGATACTAAATCTCCGAAGTTCTATCCACCTCGAAAGGAATTTAAGGCCGTGAATGTTTATGTATGTATGTAGATAGACGGCTGGTTTGTTAAATACATAGTTAAGCATGTTGTGGAATTAAATACGGCTCAATAAGACATATGACAGTCAGATAGACGTTATTCAAAAAATGTGACGTTAGGTGTACCTATAACCGCCGAGAGTGTATGAGAATATGTATGAGTGTCAATGAAGCGAAAGTGGTCTGTTAGGATCAGGACAAATGAAGGTCCGAGAACTCTGCCTACCCCTCTACAGGGAATCTAGAGAGATGCGTATGTATTTATTCATTAGTCGTGCTAGTCTGAAACATAAAATTAATGCTAATTAGCTGCCATACTTCCTTTTGAATAGGAGATGACTGAATGAATTAATTAATCAGTTGTCAAGGGAATCTATAAGGCGATAGATTAACACAAAATCCATATTACGCTCAAAATTAATGCAATAAATGTTCAATGATATATTTGTCTTCAAAATTCTGTCCACACCAAAAGGTATATAACCGTGTACATACAAGTAGAATTTTCTCGACCGTAAATATAAAGGCAAAGTACATACAGCCTTCGACCCAAGCCTCAAATTATCTTTACTATCGTGAAGGCAATAATTTTGGGCCTTAGCCGCGGACCGATGAATCTTTTTCCTTTTCTATTATCATAATAGGGAAAGGGATGCAATATAAAGGAAAATGTATGTATATAGACTTATGTTTATTTATACAAAAAAAAACAAATGACCATTGACCCTACGGGTAGTTAGAGGTTCAGGTTTCCATGTCAGCAATCGTGGAGGTAGTAATTATATGGCTACCTTGAACCCACGTGTTGACCAGATAGTAAGTACTCATTGTGATAGGTGGCAAGCCATGTCGTTATTTCCAAGCACTAACTATTACCTGTTCGGAAAACAAGTTTTCCTTACCTCAGAATTCGGTGCATTTCGAAAATGAATTTTAAGCCTGAACCTCTGTATACCCCGCAAGGGTTAATGGTCGTTAATGTATTTGTCTTGTCTTTGTTTTGTATATAACATATATGCATGTCAATGATAAAAAACTAGTATAGGAATAATAGAAATAGTGAATCATAAGTATGTTATTACCGTATATTATATTCCCATAGATATTCAAACACACATCGTATTAAAACGCCAGCTAAGTTATATCCGGTGAAACGTCCCATACAGTAACATATATGAGCTGAAACAACATAATTGTGGTCGGTTAATACCTCCTAAAAGTCAATGGAGTGACTTTATGACGACGCGTGCAGATTGGCACATACTTTCGGTCGTTTATGGCCCATAAAGGTATCGAAATGTGTTTACAAGCCGTTTAAATTCATTGTGTTGGTATTAAACTAACGTAAACACTGACAAATGGATATTTGTGGGTGAAGATTGCGTATATGACAGTCAGATAGAAGCCATACTGAAAACAGGTGCATTACTAGTACCTATAACCGCCGAGTGTGTATGAGGAGATGTATGTATGGGACGTTAAAAGAATGCTAACTAGTTATCGTTCTTCCAGGCATGTCATAAGAGGCGACTAAAAGAATAGGGGTCAATGGAATGCATTGGGCGATGGTCTATCAACCTGTGACCAGTGATCCATTATCAAAACAGAAAACCAATATTTATGCTCAAAAGTGACATAGTAGCTTTTATCATATGTCCAAGGTACTGTCCACCCCGAAGGGGATCAAAGGACGTGAATGTATATGTTTTTGGTATTGCGACTCTCATTCTTCTCGATATGTCGTAGAAGGTGACTAAGGAACTAGGGTTAAATGGAATCTATTGGGCGATGGGCTAGCAACCTGTTACCAATGTTTGATTGTGACATCACAACCTTAATATTGAAGCTATGAGATATTATTTGTCCGACTTTATTCATAGGCGATAAAAACATCGTATAGAGACCCGATACATAAGTTTGAAAACTTCAAGCACGTGTTCAACTCAGATCTATAACGAGCATAAAAGGTTTCCACCAAATGAGACCTTTTTGGTTGGAAATTGCGATACGAACTTGAACTCCTTAATTGTTGTGTTTTTGTTAAAAACATAGAAAACCGTACTATAATGGATATATCGTATATATAATTAATAACTACACTGGACTTATCGCTTAAGTTTTTACATAATAAAGTTATTTAAGTTATTATAAAGTTAGTTCGTTCCAGTTGAGGATCCAAATATATTGACTTTGACTTAATCCGAAAGCGAATATATTTAGCCAG
Organism: Leucoptera coffeella; assembly: GCA_030578115.1. Taxonomy (NCBI): domain Eukaryota; kingdom Metazoa; phylum Arthropoda; class Insecta; order Lepidoptera; family Lyonetiidae; genus Leucoptera; species Leucoptera coffeella. The sequence continues at coordinate 313,769 of JAMBLF010000060.1, read as the reverse complement.
TTCGGCATCACAGTTGACTAAATATTTGCCGAAAATAATTATTTGTATTTTCAACTTTCACAGAGCTGCTGACTTTGTTGATGAACCATAGACATAATAGAATTATTTAAGTTAAAGTTATTATAGTCTGCCCATGACCAAGGCTGCTGCAACGTAGCCGAAACGTCTAGTTAATAATAAAGGTAACTTTATTATAGTATAAACTTGAGATAAGTCCCGTTTGGTTACTAATCATGAGTGAGTATAAATCGCAAATCTCTTAAAACTTTATCGTATATAGCCAAACTTCAAACTTACAAATACCATATATTATATCAATATTATATATAAACACACACACACACACACAAACATATATACCCCATTAACCCTTGCGAGGTAGTGAGAGGTTCAGGTATCAATCTCCGAAATTACGAAGGTAGTAATTCCATGGCCACCTCGAACCCACGTGTTGACCAGATAATCTGTACTCAATGTGATAGGTGGCAAGCCATGTCGCCATTTACAAGCACTGACTTAAACTTTAATTAGTGAAGGTACTGTAGTATTATATTATCTGTGGTGAAGGTAATACAGTAAATATGATCTCTACCAAGGTTCTACCCACCCTGAAACCATTACAAATCTATGTATCTTTATGAAACGAGTAAAATGTACAGTCAGCGCTAAAAGTGCAGTCTCAGTAACTTTTTATAAGGTTTAAGTTTATCAGAACAAAAAGACTATATTTTACATTTTTAAACTGGCGCCACTATGCATTGACATGGCCACTATACGTTCGCGTGCTTCGAAATAAAAAATATTGTCTTTAGTTCTTATAAAAGTAATGTAAAGGTACTGGGACTGCACTTTTAGCGTTGACTGTACATGTATGTGTGCTCTTGTACAAGTTTTCTACACGTTCAAAGCATGAGTTGAATCCCAAAATTTCCAACAATAAGAACTGTGTAGTATACAGAGTGCATAAAATAAAATACATACACCTCCTTTAAACTTAGTCCTTATTTAAATAGTCCGGGCTCTTAAGGGATTAGGGAGTATAATTATGGAATCTATTGAACGCTGGGCTAGCAACCTGTCACTTATGTTCTGTATGACATCACAACCCCATTACTCATGCTAATAAAAAACTAAGAGTATGATGTCAAGTCTCCAAAGTTTCGTCCACCCTGCAAAGCTTAAAAGTCGTGAACCCATTTGTCTTTTTTATTTTAAACCACTTTTGGTTAAAAATAAAAAGACAAATGGGTTCACGTTTTTGAACTTTGTTATTAAAGGTCATTTTTTCGGTTGAATTGGATTGAATTGAATGGACATTTTTTCATTATACTCTAACGAAATTACATACATTTTCATAGTCATTATACGCTATTTGGGTTTAACATACTTCCTAACCATATACCACTATAAATAGCAGCCTATTTACGTACTTTACTATTTTATATTATAATACTATCTGCGTCTTAGATTACTAAAATATATATTAATTTACATATATCGCCTTCTATGACATTCCAGAATGAAAAGCAGCTAGTTAGCTTTCGTAAGGTTTAAGGTTTAAGGTTACTGGCGCCACTATGCATTGTCATGGCCACTATACGTTCGCGTGCTTCGAAATGAAAAATATAAGTTTTTATTCTTATAAATGAAAACCTTATAAAAAGTTACTGGGACTGCATTTTTAGCGTTGACTGTAGGTACCAATGGAAATGAAGTTTAATGAATTTCTATATACTTTTACGAAATGCGTCGATAACTACGGTGATGGAAACAAACTTGAGGACAGTTCTTGTAAATGACGACATGGCTTATCACCTGTCACATTGAGTACTATCTCGTCAATACGTGGCTTCGAGGTGTCCATAGAATTACTATCTTCGCAATTACGGAGAAGGAAACCTGAACCTCTGAGTAACCCGCAAGGGTGAATGGTCGTATACGCGTAAATTATTTATATATATATATCAATCAATCAATCAGCCTGTATTAGTCCACTGCTGGACGTAGGCCTCCCCAAGGGTACGCCACAAAAGACGATCTTTCGTGGCCCTCATCCAGCCACTACCAGCAACCTTATATATATATATATATTGCAGGATGATAAAAAAAACCTAAGCATTTTGAAAGGAATAAGTTCCCCTACAAGTCACCATTGTCTAATTATCCTTGTTTTCGCAAAATGCCTAGATTAAAACCCATAATAACAAATCATCCTGTGACATATATAATGCCCTCTATAAACCGAGCCAGTTCTTTTAAAGCGCGTCGCATTTCTCAAACTAGGAAGCTGAGGCAACTTATTTACATGAATGTTAGTCGACCTACGTCTTCGCATGCCCTAACTCAGTTTGGCAGACTATCTCAGAGGGAATGGGTAAACAAGAGCTTGCATTTTTAACATAGTTGCTTGCAAGTGGAACCACATATTCACTACCATTATGTGACATATACATACATATCACGCCTGATTCTCTGTAGAGGGGTAGGCAGAGACGGATCCCCATTTGTCCCGATCCTGACAGACCACTTTCGCTTCATTGACACGCATACATCTTCTCATACACACTCGACGGTTATAGGTACTTTCAACGTCACCCTCTTTCAGTATCATCAGTATATTAAATCAAATATCTCATAGAATGTATATAAAACCATAAATTGTTGCTCAACCATACTAATATCAATCACAGTATGAACACACTAACCAAATAAAGTTACCATGCTTTCAAAATAATTGATATTCTAAGAAGCCAGAAAAAGATTCGAAAAGAGGTTCAACTTTCTGGAATTTCCTTGTATTTCTAAATTCAAGATACATTTCCTTTATTTTTGTTCCTGTATGTTGTCCTTTATTTTTCCTACAACGGATGGTCATTAGAAACAACACAATCGCCCCTGTGGCATTTATAATTATTTTTATATATGGAAAGACTTGTTAATATGAAATATTGATAATAAATAGATTACTGACCATTTCACCCAATACAATAATGCCAAAGCCGCAATAAGGAGGGTTTTATCGTAATAATTCTAGCATTTATTTACTTTTTATAACAATACGGCATTTGAAGCAAAGTGAACTTAATAAATAAAGGCATATAATTAAATGCACATCATAAGTACTTATACTTAAATATTCACTAAAAATATAGCTAAGCGTACAGCAAAGGTAGGTTAGGTTTAGGTTGGGATTATTTTGGTGTACTATTCCGCATTTTTAGTGAGAAATATGTGTTTTGTGTTGTGATGAATGCAATGTTTTGATATTTAAACTTCAAATACATATCTTTCTAGAATAGCACTAAATTTAAGGTACAAAGCTAGCCTTATATAAAGGCTAGGTTATCAGAAATAGTCAAAAACAGAAATTTGCATGCCTGAATTGGACAGGACCGGAAGTTGTTTCTTTTTTACCCTGTGACATCCGACTGACTGCAAACAGCCACAGAGGGACTTGGGAATTCAACAAATGGCGGCCGGAAACGGATGCGACGCTTCCCATTTATGCCATTTTGAAAATGGATTGTAGTTGAAAACTATTTTAAATATGGCGTCGCTTTTTGGAATTTGTAGGCTCTAGGTATTGACAAACGATTACGCGTTGTCGTATACATTTATATATAACTATACGAATAAATATCTTACTTAATATTTGCAAACATTCATGTTCTTTAATCCCTTTTGGAGTGTACAGAACCTTGGAAATATAACATCTCTTAAGTCAGTCTCTTTTAGCGTGAATTTGGGATTGCGATGTCATAATGGAACATCACGAACCCCCATGGTCGACCATAACCCCTGTATAATATGATTGAATTATTTAGAAAAATTATATAGGGCCACCAACTGGAAAGAAAGTCTAAAATCATTTCCAGAACTATCATTCAATATCATTAAATAACAAATGATATAGTTAGTCATATATTTTTTTAATATACATACATACATACACATCACGTCTGATTCCACATAGAGAAGTAGGCAGAAATCACAGATCCCCATTTGTCCCGATCCTGACAGATCACTTTCTTCTTAATTGACATTCATACATCTCCTCATACACACTCGGCGGTTATAGGTACTCCTAACGTCACCTTTTTTCAATACAGCGTCTATCTGACTGCTATATATAATATACTATGATATGTACTCACAATATATTTTTCCGGGCTGTTTTGTAATTAATAAGGAATATTAGTGACAGTTTGCTCATCACCTCTTAATTCATTCGTTTAATTCATTCATTCGTTCATTGATTATGTATATTAATACTGTTTGTACCACATACGTACATATGTCTATTTCTACAAATAAGGAAAACCCAACACAGAAAAATCCACAAACCAGAGTTGCTAGCCCAACGCCCACAACAATTCAAACTCAACCCTTAAATAAAATCCAGTGAAAACCAGTTTATGACTCAAACGATTTATGATCTCCGCTAAGTATTATGCTGATAGACATCGTCAACCGAAATTGACACTAAAAACAAGGGTCGTAAAGACGAAATTGCTGTGGTAGTGCCACAACGTTTTCGAATATATGACAGGGTGTGCCCGAGTTATTTATTTGGAAAGTTTTCAACAAAAATACAATGTTATTCACATGAAGTCTTTTAAAGGCGCCCAAATAGTCAAATTCGTAGGAACTTTTTATCCTGTTTGGGTAGGACATAATATCGGAGATATACATACATATAGTCACGTTTCTATGTCCCTAACAGAATAGGTAAAGACTATCGATCATCAACTTGAACGAGTAAAAATCTCTCTTGCTTTACTCACAATCATTAACCTTCTCATACATGCTCTTCTGTTCTTCGCGCTAGGTACACCCACTTGAGAAAAAAGTCTTAAATTTTTTGGAGATATATCTATAGCTATAATTTTCATAACAATTCATAGATATAATCTTGGTTCCATATTATTTTGAGAATAATGGTAAAAGTATCAGAGTTATTGCTAGTGGCTAGTCCATTGTCTGCACTGAATTTTACTTTTACTCTATACTTTAGTAATATATTGAAAAAGGGTGACGTTAGGAGTACCTATAAACGCCTAGTGCGTATGAGAAGATGTATGAGTGTCAATGAAGCGAAACTTGTCTGTCAGGATAGGGACAAATGGAGATCCGTGAGCTCAGCCTACCCCTATACAGGGAATCAGGCGTGATGTGTATGTATGTATGTAAAAAGTAATTTATACGCACATTTGCTTCATAAATATAATAATTTAATTATGTCCCGTGCTAATATGGGACGTAAAAAACATGCCAACTAGCTTCCATTTTTTCTACCCTATCGTAGGAGGCGCTTAAGGGGCTAGACAATGGAGTCTTTAGGGCAATGGACTAGCAACCTGTCATCAATGTACTATTATGATACCAAAACGCCAATATTCTTAGTTTAAAGTGAACTAGGAGATGTTATATCTCCAAAGTTCTGTACACCCCGAAATGGATTACAAGATGATTTGATATTTCGGGTTTTTGCAAAATCACGAATAATAAGACAATGGTGATGAACTATTACAAAAGCGATTCGCTTCTGACACTTCACCGGCCACTGCCGGCACGCTTCGCTCGGCTCGTGCGTTGTTTATCATATTATACTAACCTAACTTACTTAGATTTCTGTTGGTAGGTAACATAAAGAAGTCAATATTTTTCAGTATGTTTAAAAATATTATTACCCTTGTCTATTTATCCGTCTTTTCGCATAATGCCTAAATATCAAATAATCCTGCGACATTCACACGTAATAATTATATAGAGTTTGATACGTAATAAAAACAAACAATTAAGATGTAAACAAAAAAAACTTTTGAAGAGATGTCGAGTCACTATTACGTAAAAAATGTCTGTATAATTATGTTCTTAATGATGTGTAAATATTATTCACGTTTATTGACAGGTGGTAAGCCGTGTTGCCATTTACAAGCACTGACTATTGCTAACTCACATGCTGCAAATTGGTGTATTTTATTAATAGTATTATTCGCGAAATTGTGCACTGAAATTAAAAATCTTTATTTACCTGGTTTGAACCTAGAACTGATACTGTTCGTACATCTAATTCTAAATATGATTAATAACTAACGGGACTTATCGCGTAAGTTTTTATATAATATAGTTACCCGACGTTTCGGCTACGTTGCAGCAGCCGAAACGTCGGGGTAATAATGAAGATAACTTTATTATATAAAAACTTACGTGATAAGTCCCGTTAGTTTTTAATCATGAGTATAAATCTCGAATCTCTTAAAACTATAATTCTAAATATCCTTAGTAATAGGGTAGCTTGTGTATGTTTTTGTAACTAAAATTATAATTTCTTAACAGTTTTGAAACAAGGATTATACATTTTTATTTCAGACCTAACACTCACATGGTCTTTGGACAATCAAAACCCACTTTTTACAAGATATTCAGTATACAAAGTGGCAAGTTGTAACTACACCTTTTATTGAAACGATTACAGACATGATATTTTCATTTTACTTCGATGGTTCGGACAAGGATGAATAATAATGCTTGAAACTGCTTATATTTGTTACTTTTATTTGTTACTTATGTTCAGCGACCTCCCTTATCTCTTAACCTCCCGTTTTTCTCGTGATTCTAGCAAACCACTTTTAAGTTTCACTTTTTTACCTTGTGAAATGGTTGTACCTCATCTCGGGGTAAATAAAATTCACCGGCCACTTGTGGGTAGTAGAATATTCTTATATCTGTGCCTTTATAATAAACCTAGAATATATTATGGAGACATTAACATGGAAAGTTAATGTTGGTTATTATCGCCAAAAAAATTATATTTACACCTATCTACTCCTACCTACTCTAAATCACACGTCACACCAGGAAGAAAGACAGCTAGTTAGTATACTATTTACGTCCCATAGAAAGGGATTAGTTGACATTATATCTTAGCGAACTAAGCGAATGCAAATGAGAAGCACCTCAATCTCTCCTGCCTAAATATTTATGGGAGTCGCGAAGAATGAGCCACGAAATGTATTGCGTCCCTTCGAGATTATTTCGAGGAATTCCCTCACATGACCTTTGTACAAGGTTCCTAAACCCGTGCAAGATTGTGACGTAGATACTAACGGCTAGTATTTAAACGAACATCAAATAATATTAAAATGCACACCAAAAATACTGAATTACATAAACATATTATATGGCGGGGTAGTCAGAAGCTTGAATGCCCATCTCCGAAATTTCGAAGGCATGTTAGGTATGGGTCATTCGGAGCCCGCGTATCACTAGATAGACAGCACCCAACGTAACCGTAGGTAGTGAACCGTATCGCCGTATATAGGCACTGACTATATCCTGAGGGATAGACAGGTTTCCTCACGATGTTTTTCCCTCACCGTTAGCGACTGTAAATTATGTACGTAAATGAAAAACACATACTTGAATTTCATTTTTTGGTACATGCCAGAGTCGGGATTCGAACCTAGGACCTTTCTCATACGAAGTCCGAGGTCTTACCCACTGGGCTACAACTGCTTTATTGTATACCAAAATAAAACAGTGCCAACCTAAACCTAACATTTGATGTGTGTTTAGCTACATTTTGGTGTACATTTCAGTATTTTTGATGTGCATTTAATAATGTTTCGATAATAACTAGCAACTAGTGGTAGAAAGATAACGTTTATCATAATTATAATTTAGAACAGTACTACACCGTACATATTATATCTCTGCCTACCACTGTACAGGTAATCAGGCGCGATGTGTATGTTTGTGCTATTACACCAATTGAACTAGCCTAGCTGACTAGCTAGGTGAGGGAAAACATCATGGGGAAACCTACCTGTACCCCGAACAGGTAATAGTTTGCTGATTGTAAATGGCGACATGGCTGTGACCTGTGACATTGAGTACTGACTATCTAGTTAACATGTGGGTTGGTATTATTATGAATATGTTATATATATATGAGAGTATGTTTGTTATTTATTATAATGCAGGTTGTGACAGTTTCCAAATCGGGTGCTGCCGACCAAATCGAGGACCAGTAATCTCTGTCTATATCACTACATCTATACATAAATTCAAACATGTGAATAACACATTAAAATAATACCTTGACAAGTTTTTTTTAATTCTTTAATATGCCTTTCACCACTAAGTTTATGTCGGCGGAAGTACAAACACCGATGCCAAGGCGTTTGCACTTCTTGTTATTCCGTCGCCATGGTTACGCCAACGCCACCAGGCACTACAACCGAAGAAAAACGAGAGTGAAGCTCCAATTCTTCTCTTCCTTGTTCTTCGGTTCGTCCCAAAGCGAACATATTTAGCCAGTTTGGCATCACAATTGACTAAATATTCTGCCGAAAATAGATATTTGTATTTTCAACTTTCACTGAGCTGCTGACTTTGTTGACAATCCATAGACGACCCTTGACAAGGTTGAATATATATATAATTTTTAAAATAATTAGATCCCAGAAATTGAAATGAAATAAAAAGAAATTTATTTACTCCCGCGTTATAATTTATGAAATTTTACAAATGTGTCTTACATATCTGCTTCCCCGTTCCACCCCGAACCCATGTTTCACTATTCTTGAATAGTTACAGACTACTTAACATTGAAAACCGACAAAAACTACTTCTTAGTTGCCTACTTACTAACTATTTGGTGCACGCAAATGTATTTTTATCATCTAAACTATATCAGAAAAATAAAAAAAAACAGTTATTTAACATATTATACACTACACAGACCAACGACAAATGAAGGTTTAATGTCATCGTAAATAATATCGTATGTTGCGTAATCGTTATTTCAATACACATAGATTGAGACAAAGGTACCTGCCGCGGTTATCGCAACAAAAAAAAAACAATTGCATGAGTAAAAACAATAAAAACATACGTACATATACGATCCTAAAATAAAGAATGTCATGAAAATTACACAATAATATTACATATGGATAAAATGCTATGCTCATACGTAAATTAAAGGAAAATGCTGACAAAAGGCTTTCAGTACATAGAAGGTTCCTTTTACGTAAAATATGATTATTAAATTCATTTGTTAATTATTCAAGATTCACTTTCTCGTACGTCATTTTTTTATATAAAAAATTTGTAATTTGGCTTTCAATACGGATTGAATGGGAGGAAAATAAAGCGTATTCAGCAATATGGGTCACGATTTGCTATAAAAGGGGGTCGTAGGTCCATACATCATCATTCTACCACAAGACCTACTCAGCAACTCTTCGCCATGTCTCTCAAAGTACTTCTCTTCGCCACTGCAGTGCTTGCACTTGCACTCGAAGCCACTTCAGCTGGTGAGTTTAATTAGAGTCTGGTCTTTCTATATTTAATAAATTGCATTCATTGTAGGTATTTTATTGATTGCTCCATCAATTAAGTGACTACTTCGGACCTCAACAAAAACTCAATTATAGACAAAAGACAAACGCGTTCACGACCAATTACCCTTGCAGGGTAGTCAGAGGTTCAGGTGTCCATCTCTGCAATTGCGAAGGTAGTAATTCAATGGCCATCTCGAACTCACGTATTTACCAGATAATCAGTAAATAAATTTTTCTTTCTATTTTTCACAGAACCACTGAGTGGAGAGCCCATAAAAGGTGGCAGGGTGATTGCCTTCAGCCCTCGGCCAGCATTCGCTGAAGAGTATCGTGAGTATCAGTGTCATCGCGATTGACGAACTCCGTGGCTTGCATAGTTCATCACCTTAACGCTTATCGTGAGGGTTCGATTCCCGCTGGAGGTAGAATTCAGAACCAGTATCTTCATCTGCTTTCCAGTCTGGTCGTAGAATTAGATCGTTAGATTTTAATTACTTTTAGGCTTTTAAAAAAAGAAAATTAAACGATACCTGCAAGTAATGCCATTTAATACAAAAAATGAGAGAAAACAGTTAATCAATTCAACAGCGAATCAAAACACAAAGCTGTGAAAGTACTCACGAAAACAGGTTCACACTCATTACACCACTTATGCACTTTCCTAATTACACTACTTGTAACCACAGTTGAAATAGGGAACACCGGTGCGTATTCGAGCATAGCTTTCGCCCGCAAAACCCGTCTTAAAACTGCCCCGCTTCCCACTGAGCGCCCACTTTTATATTGTTTAGCTTACTCCTGACAGCTTCACTGCTAACTCGGCGTCCTGGTCTCATGGGTCGTCCTCGACCGCATCAGATATGTCCGGCAGCCCATCAGCCGGCACTGGGACCAACAAGGCAGGCTCGTGATCAGCCGTGGATGCGGCATCAGGCCTTGGGCCCTCGTCGTCACTGGCAAAAGCTAGCGGTGAAGGAAGTAGATCATTGCTGGAGCCAGGATGGTTCGCAGTGTTTCCGGAATCGTCGGTCTCTAAGGATAAACACACTTTATGTGGTGGACACTTTCCCATTTTTTTGTATTACAGAGTTTTGAATGCATATACAGGGTGGCGCATTCAAAACGGTCAGTATGGGGAAGTCTCAAACTATAAGAGATACGAAGATTTGTTCTTAGGAACCATGTCACCGATTTTGATAAAAATAAAAACTGCATTCATACTTTCTTTGAAAAAATAACTGTATCCAGTACGGGAATCGAACCCGGTTGCTTTGAAAAATTAAATTGGCCATTTTCACTTTTTCTTTTTAAATATCGATTGTGTAGGTCTTAAGCTGTAAATGTCTCTATGAAACATGGTGTCGAAAATGAATAAAATGCATTGTTTTGGCATACTTTAGTTTACATACACCGTAACAATATTCAACAGATATGTAAAATTGTCTCAATGGCTGTTTGTAGTTTTGTACTTCCCTTCTTGTTACATACACCATATCATGTGGCATTAGCATTGCATTAATTCTTTAAGGTTTTGTTATCTGCAGTAGTCAAAAACTAACAATCTAATGAAAAGGCCACTTAAAGTGACGTGTTAAACCATATTAGAAAATTTCTTGTGGGATTACGTTAAGGATGAATTTTACAAAACAAGCTATGACACCAATGAAGACCTAAAAGTAGCAATAAAGTCAATTGTAAGGCAAATTAACCATATGAAAACACAAAATTCAATAGTAAGATCGTTACCTAAACGTGTTGAATATTGTATTGAAAACAACGGTGGTCACTTAGAAAACCTACTATGATAAACTAAAGTATGCCAAAACAATGCATTTTATTCATTTTCGACACCATGTTTCATAGAGACATTTACAGCTTAAGACCTACACAATCGATATTTAAAAAGAAAAAGTGAAAAGGGCCAATTTATTTTTTCAAAGCACACGGGTTCGATTCCCGTACTGGATACAGTTGTTTTTTCAAAGAAAGTATGAATGCAATTTTTCTTTTTATCAAAATCGGTGACATGGTTCCTAAGAACAAATCTTCGTATCTTTTATAGTTTCAGACTTTCCCATACTGACCGTTTTGAATGCGCCACCCTGTATATACTAAATTTCCTTGCTAGAGAAAGAAGTAGGTACATTCTCGAGGTTGTCATCATTTGTTAAATAAGTCATGTGCTAAATATTGTCGCAAATTGCATGCACTGACTGTTCCCTATTTTGTTCAAAGATGTTTCTTCATTTCCTTTCTTACCACCCGTGGCCACGGTGGTCTTTAAACAGAGGCTTTAATTTCAAAAAATTACGTACCACGTAAAAAGGAATTTTCTTTTTTTCCTTTTAATTTTTCTTTCTATTTTTACAAAACCACTGAGTGGAGAGCCCATAAAAGGTGGCAGGGTCATTGCCTTCAGCCCTCGGCCAGCATTCGCTGAGGAGTATCGTGAGTATCAATGTCATCGTGTTAGACGACCTCCGTGGCGCGAATAGTTCACCACCTTAACGCTTATCGTGAGGGTTCGATTCCTGGTGGAGGCAGAATTTAGAACAAGTCTCTTCTTCTGCTTTCCAGTCAGCTCATAGAATAAATATATACTATGGGGCCATGGTAAAAATTCCAGAAAAGTACAGCTGGGCTGGGCCGCATTCGAGAAGCTGCGTCACATCTTCTCGTCGCCACTAACGCAGTGTCTTAAGACCAGGGTTTTCTATCAGTGCATCCTACCTGTAATGACATACGTTGCCGAGACGTGGAACATGACAGTTGGGCTGGCTCACCGATTACGTGTCGCTCAGCGAGCAATGGAACGTTCGATGTTGGGTACCTCGTTAAGGGACAGAGTCCAGAACGATATTATCCGGCAGAGAACCAAAGTCGTAGACATTGTCTATCGATGTTGCAAGCTGAAGTGGCAGTGAGCCGGCCACGTCTGTCGCAGAACCGGCGACCGTTGGAGCAAAGTGGTTCTCGAATGGCGGCCGCGTCTCAGTAAATGTAGTGTAGGACGCTCCCCTGCTAAATGCACCGATGACCTGAAAAAGGTCGCTGGTAGTGGTTGGCTGGCGACCACGAGTGATCATGTTTTGTGGCGTAACCTTGGGGAGGCCTACGTCCAGCAGTGGACTGACATAGGCTGGTCGATTGATTGATCGGGCCATGGGGTCCAGACACTCTGCCTTCTTGAGCGATTTGGCTGGTCACCTGAAGGAGGTCTGAAGGGTCCCAAGGGCTGGAGCCTATTTCGGTTAGCGAATTAGTTTGGCGAATCAGCGCAGCAATGCTGCCAGTATCTTGGGCATTCTCCCTGGCAGTGATTTGGCTCATTTCATGTTCATTCAGAAATTTTCTTTTTCTTTGGTCTCAAACCTTACACTTAAAAATCAAGGCCCTAACGACATAGATACACCAAAATGAATATACGATGTTAACGCTGATACTTTATATGTTTATTTCTTTGTTTACAGTTCCCTAATATGAAGAGACATGATGACTTAAAAACCCGAGTGAAGTGTACTGTGGAACTTTGACAACATCAACGATGAAGCTTTAAACTATCTTTCTTTTCTGTATCACTTTATAAGTAATAGTAAAAATTGTTTCTAATACTTTTAATAAATGTAATATTTAAAACGTAATATTTTAAGCGAAAGTGGTCTGTCAGAATCGAGACAAATGGGGATCCGTGATCTCTGCCTACCCCTCTACAGGGAATCAGGCGTGATGTGTATGTATGTATGTATGTATTAAAACGTAATACTTGTAATATTTAATAGCCAAATACATAAAATATGAAATTAATATGATGTATTTTTTCTATGCATACACATCAGACGCGTTTTCCTGAAGAAGGGTAGCCAGAGATCACGAAGCCCCAACTGTCCTGATCCTGACAAACCACTTACTTTTCATTGGTACTCATACACCTCATGCATTTTTCCTGTGGTGTATTAATGACATATAAACACATTTACGACCTTCAAAGACTGTGATACGTCTGGTGAACTCAACCAGCCACAAAGTTCGGACAATCAGCCAGTATCCTTGATGAAAAGCAAAAAAAACTGCCGGGCCTATAAGTCGATGGTAGAGTAGTCACAATAAAAATAATAATTGGGATTATTAATTCACATTGTAAATGGCGACAAGGCTTACCACCTGTCACATTGAGTACTGACTATCTAGTCAACCCACGTGTTCGAGGTGACCAAGTAATTATGTACTATTTATTTATTTGTAATTGCGGAGATTGACACCTGAACCGCTGACTACCCCGCGAGGGTTAATGGCCGTGAACGCATTTGTCTTTTTGTATTTGAAACACTATTACACCAATTGAACTAGCCCCTTTGTAAGTTCATTTAAGACTAGTATTAGTGTACTAGTCTAAAAAATTTGTTGAAATATATTTTAATCATAGTTATACATAAATAGCATATATAATCCACGACCAGACTTGAAAGCAGAAAAGTGTAGCTTTTAACTTTACCTCCACTGGGAATCGAACCTCACGATTAGCGTTCAAAAGGGTAACCGTTTGCGCCACGGAGGTCGTCTATATGTCGCAGGATATATTTATATTTCGTGTTTTTGCAAAAAACCTGGACATTTTGCGAAAACATGGATAATTAGACGATTATGCCAACGCCGCCAGCCGCTACAACCGAAGAAAAACGAGGTTAAAGCTCCAATTCTTCTTTTCCTTGTTCTTCGGTTCGTTCCAGTTGAAGATCCAAAAATTTGAAATGTGGTCACTGAGAACATGTTAGGAGTGACATTGAACAATAGAATAAAAAATTGGACAAGGGTAGGTTACGGTTTGGAAAAAGATGTAGTGACTAAGATTGAAAAGGACATGCTTCGATGGTTTGGTCATGTTATGCGGATGAATGATAGCAGATTTTCATAAGGAATATAATTATGTGAGTAAAGTGTAAGGACGGTTACGTAGGGGCTGGCCCTATAAGACATAGTACAGTCAGATAGACGATATATTGAAAAAGTGTGACGTTAGGTGTACTAATAACCACTGAATGCGGAAGCGAAAATGCTCGGTCAGGATCGGGAGAAATGGGGATCCGTGATCTGCCCACCGCTCTACAGAGAACTATGCGTGATGTGTATATATGTATTTATTGTATTGCAAAACTCATTATTAACCTCTATATATTAAACATTCTTGTGCTAGTCTGGGCCTTAAAAATTAATGCTAACTAGCTCCCGTTCTTCCCGGCAAGTCGTAAGAGTCGGTTAGCGACCCGTCACCATTTTTCCATCATGGTATCAAAGGTCCAGTGTTCCTGCTAAAATCTTAGGACTTATTATCACTGCTTGGAAGTTATGTCCATCCTGAAAGAGATTAAAGAAATTTGTATGTTTATATCATTTGCTACAAAACGACCACTTTCCAAAACATGTGGCAAACCGTATAGCCAAAAAAGCGTCGGGGAGTTAGAGAGCCTTTTCTATGAGCTCTACCCATACGGTTTTTTGACTTATAAAACGGAGGATGGCTACATGGGGGGAAATGGGTAAAAGGCCTTATATGTTATACTAGTGACCCGCTCCGGCTTCGCACGGGTATAAAATATATAGCCTACCCCACTATTTAATGGATGTTATTATACATATAAACCTTTCTCATGAATCAATGTATCTTTTAAAAAAAACCGCATCAAAATCCGTTGCGTAGTTTCAAAGATTTAAACATACAAAGGGACATAGGGACAGAGAAAGCGACTTTGTTTTATACTATGTAGTGATGTGGCAGGATGAGTTCATAATTCGGGTAATTGCAAAAAATCTAGGCATTTTGCGAAAACAGGGATAATTAGACAATGGTGATGAACTATTACAAAAGCGATTCGCTTCTGGCAATTCACGGGCCACTGCCGCGACGCGCTTCGCTCGGCTCGTGCGTTGTTTACCATATACTAATCTAGATACCCTGCCCTACTTAGATTTCTGTTGAGTTAATCGTAAGGATAAGGAATGATCACCATTGTCTAGTTATCCGTGTTTTCGCAAAATGCCCAGGTTTTTGGGAAAAACCCGAAATATCAAATATATCAGTAGGTATAGAGTTCAAATCCCGCTTGAGCATGTACCAATGGATAAGAAGTTTAATGAATTTATATGTACATTTTCGTAATAAAAACACATTTACGAAATGTATCGAAAACATCTTGAGGAAACCTACCTGTTCCCCGAACAGATAATAGTTAGTGCTTGTAAATGGCAACATGGCTTACCACCTGTTACATTGAGTACTGACTATCTGGTCAACACGTGGGTTCGAGGTGTCCATAAATTACAACATTCGCAATTGCGGAGATGGAGACCTGAACCTCTGACTACCCCGCAAGGGTTAATGGTCGTGAATGCGTTTGTCTTTGTCGTTTGTCTATCAATTATATCCTGCGACATATAGACGACCTCCGTGGCGCGAAAGGTTAACCTCTTGAACGATTATCGTGGGGTTCGATTCCCGGTGGAGGTAGAGTTAAGAGCTACACTTTTCTGCTTTCCAGTCTGGTTGTTGATTATATATGCTATTTATGTATACCTATGATAAAAATATATTTCAAAGAAATATCTAGACTAGTATCCTCAACACCAGTCTTAACACATTCGTGGACACGACGTCTGTGGACGTCCTGTAGGTAACATTACGATGTGACGGACGTGTACACACGTCGGAATTTCCGATTGTTTTGTGATAATTTAACCTCTATTTATAGTAACTGAAGAGCCATAGTATAAAAGAATAACATGTTAGCGTCACATCGCGAGACTTTTTTGAATCCTATGTCACAACGCAAAGAAATTATTCGCCGTCACTGTGTGAGTGTCGGCATCCGGCTCCCGAACGCACACGACGTTTGTCGACGTCGTTTTTCTTCCTGTCAGCCGGCTGCTGTCACATCACGGTGAACCACGTGTTCGTCCTGGGTGTATTTTGCCACGGTTTTTTAACATAAACCTAAACATAAACCCTATCAATACTATGTGATGTGACAAGACGTTCCAGGACGTCGCGATAATTTGTATGTAAAAATGTCACATCGCAAGTACATGGTCCGGCAGAAGTGTCCACGAACGTGTTAAATTAACTTACTAATGGGCTAGTTCAATTGTGTAATAGTGTCCTAAACAATATTATTATAACTATTCTACATCTTGACTTATCGATTTTTTACCTTTTTTTCTAGGAGGCTGGCTGATTGTCCAAACTTTGTGGCTGGTTAAGTTCGCCAGAGGTATACAGTTTTCAATGGTCGTAAATGTGTTTATATGTCATTAATACACCATAGAAAATAATAATAATAATATTTAGACATTAGTACAGCAATTAAACTAGCCCCTTGGTAAGTTAATTTAAGATTTGTGTTAAGGGTACTAGTCAACGTATATTTAAGAAATATTTATTTATTTATTTTATTCTTCCACATACATCGATCATTACAGGTTTAACCTAATGCAATCGAGTAAGACATTTATGAAAAATATATATACAAAAAAAAAACCTTAACTAATTAATTATTATAAATCACTCTTATAACTAATTATATACAATCCTACTGTTTTAAATTCGCTCAGAGCACACGAAAACAGGTCTATTTCCACAGCCATGAGGTTGAGAACCCGAATGGCACGGGACAGTGGCGCATCGCGCTGCAACCGGGTTCGCCCTCCTGGATCCACAAGCAGACGAGGCCTACGCCGCCGCTGCACATACCCCCGCGGGACACAGAGGCCCAAGAGGCTCAACACATCCGCGTGGTGCACCCTACCTATGAGCACCTTGAACACGTATGACACCAGAGCCATCGTCCTCCTAACCCTCAGCTCATTGTACCCAACCATGCCCAGAATGAACAGAGTGGGATACATGAGCGGGTAGAACGGATAGACACCATACAAGCGCAAGTACAAATATCTGATGAACTTATTTTGAATGCGCTCCAGCATGAGAACATATTTATTTTCATGTGGAGCCCAGATAACTGCGTTCCATTCCAATTGAGACCTCACTAAGGCGTTATATAGAGCTTTAATTGCACTTATGTTTGTGAACTTGTTCACCCGGCGCAGCAGGAAACCAAGATTCCTAAATGCTTTTTTGCAGCATTTCACTATGAACTCGCGGTAGGTAAGGTGCGAGTTCAGGGTAACGCCCAAATCCCGGACTTCCTTTACTCGTGTCAAGGGAGTACCGTACACCTCATATTCGTGTTCAACAATGTTACGTGCCCTGCTGAACGTAATTATGATGCACTTTGACACGTTGAACCTAAGGCAATTATCGTCACTCCAAGCCACGACCCTATCAATGTCCTGTTGTAATCTTTGACAATCTTCCCTATTCCTAATATGCATTGCAAGCTTTAGGTCGTCGGCAAACAACAGACACCTGGCATGCCTCACTACCTCCGGCAGGTCATTCACCATGAGGAGGAACTGCAGCGGGCCTAGGTTACTGCCCTGCCCCACTCCGGACCTCGCAAAATAAGTCGACGACCGATGTCCCTCGAACTCCACGTACTGCCGCCTGTCCTTCATGTAGCTGGCAAAAAACGCTAGTAGATGAGGAGTGAATCCAAATCCAGCCAGCTTCGTCAGCAAGACGTCATTATCGACGAGATCGAATGCCTTCTGGTAGTCGAAATATGCAGCATCCACTTGGGACCCGCTATCCACCAATGGAACTATGTTAGATACGTATGAGAGCAGATTACTCGTGGTACCCCTGGCCGGCCTAAAACCATGCTGCGCGTCTGTTAGGTGGACCTGCACCTGTTCATAGACTTCTTTATAAATCGCAGTTTCGAAAACCTTCGCGAAAGCTGAGAGTACCGCCACTGGCCTGTATCCCTCCACACCGCCCATCGAGTTCCCCTTCGGTACCGGGACCACTCTGGTAGTCTTCCATGTTTCGGGAAACAAAGCCATCTTCAGGCAACCGTTAAATATATGAAGCAAAGGCTCCGCGAGAGCGAACCGGCAATCCCTAAGCAGATAGGGCGGCACCCCATCAGGCCCCGCCGACCACTTGGGCTTCAGGCAGCCCAGCGCCCGCACCACGTCCTGCAACGTTAGCTGAAGAAGCTGAACGCGCGCTGCGCCACCCAAACCACCCGCAGACGCCATGGCCGCCGTCACGTCAAGACTGGGCGCCTGCCCATGGTACACGGACTCAAAGTACCGAGCAAATTCCGCTGCACACTCCCGACCCGACAGGGCAATGCCATCCCTAGTGATCGGGCTGCTGCTTCTTTGTCCCCTTTTTGACCTAACATACTTCCAAAAAGCCCTAGGATCTTCTGCAAGATGTTCTTGCACACGACATTCATACTGATCTCCAGCCACTCGGATCATCTCTTTTACCTTAGCCCTACACCGCGAGTAACGTTCATAATCGCTTTCTAGTTTAGAACGCTTATATTGTCTGTGTAGTGTAGCCTTTACTTTTATGTTGCGAATTATATCAATAGTGTACCACTCGGGGTAACAGTACCTCGAGCGCCCACCACTTCTATTTATTATATACATATTATAAATAGATAAATACATATATAGCATATATAATCAACGACCAGACTGGAAAGCAGTAGAAAAGCGTAGGTCTTAACTCTGCCTCCACCGGGAGTCGTCAAATGAGTAGGTGTATGAGTGCCAATGAAGTGAAAGTGGTTTGTCAGGATCAAGACAGATGGGGATCGGTGGTCTCTGCCTACCCCTCTTCAGGAAAACTGGTCTGATGTGTATGCATATAAAAAAACATCATATTGATTTAATATTTTATGTATTTGGCTATTAAATATCACAAGTATTACGTTTTAAATATTACATTAATTAAAAGTATTAGGAACAATTTTTACTATTAGTTATAAAGTGGTAGAGAAAAGAAAGGTACTTTAAAGCTTCATCGTTGATGTTGTCAAAGTTGCACAGCACACTCCTTTTGGGCCCTTATGTCATCATGTCTCTTCATAATAGGAAACTGTAAACAATGAAATACACATAAAATATCAGCGTTAACATCATACATACATTTTGGTGTAGATCTGTCGTTAGGGCCTTAATTTATAAGTGTAAGGTTTGAGACCAAAGAAAAAGAAGAATTCTGAATTAACATTATTGCAAAAACATTCCTCGGAATATATAACTATAAGATTAGAGCAGTGGCCTTAGTCCACTAATGCTTTTTAGCACAAACGCAGTTCAATATCAGATCAGTAATAGTGTGAATATGGCTCACAATGAAAATCGACTATAGTGTCAAATTTCGCTTAAAAATGGCGTAATCCACTTTTGCTAATCCACTTCCAACTTGACACTATAACTGATGAGATATTGAACTGATATTTGGCAATAAGCATTAGTGGACTAAGGCCCCAGATGAATTGTATGTTTAAGTGACTCACTCAATATAAGTTCTGGTACTTACGATAATCCGTGAGTGCAGTTGGAGGCAGTTTCAAGTGTCGTGGTCTACTTCCTCCCATACAAACCTCATGGTCCGCATCCTTCTAGGACTTTCCTGTTAACAATAACCATACATACATACATACGCTTCACGACTTGTGTATACGCACTCCCTTTTTTTTTATCATGGCGGGGTAGTCAGAGGCTTGAATGCCCATCTCCGAAATTTCGAAGGCATGTTAGGTATGGGTCATTCGAAGCCCGCGTATCCCTAGATCGACAGCACCCAAAGTGATAGGTGGTGAACCGTATCGCCGTATACAGGCACTGACTATTATCTATCCTGAGGGATAGGCAGGTTTCCTCACGATGTTTTCTCCCACCGTTAGTGACTGTAAATTATGTACGTAAATGAAAGACACATTTAAATTTCATTCATTGGTACATGCCAAAGTCGGGATTCAAACCTAGGACCTTAACAATAACCAATAATAATTATGAATAAAAACATCCTTTCCATGAATAAATAGTTAGGACTTATTGCTTACGCTTTCATTGACAACCGTATAACACTTTTGTGTTAAAGATAAAGTGACCTCCATCAATTGATCATTGTGATGGTTTGGCCACTCAAAACCTACTTTCACATTATAATCAATACTCAACGTGACAGGTTGTGGTGACTATGCTATCGTATATGAATACTGCAAATTGCCAATTTCGAAAGGTTCAATTTGAGTAAAAACAAAATGGTCTCGGGGCCAATCTCACTAATATCTCTACTCTGCCTAAAGTCTCTAGTCTCTATGGATCAAAGGACATGAATCTGTATGTATATTGCAAGAAAAAAGTGGAGTAATCAACACTCCTTCACCCTAAAACTTTAAATACCTAGAGTTCAAAAATAGATGTATGGAAGTTGAAGAGGTAAAAGTCGCAAAAGTGTATAGTATACACAATATCTTTTTGTTTTAAATGTTTTCATTATTATTTTTGATTAGTTTAGTTTTTGTTTTTTATTCAAATGTTTAAAAATTTGTGCAGTTATTATGTGTTTGTATTGTCCCTGTAAATAAATGGTTTTCAATTTAAAAAAAGTGGTTTGATAGGACCTAGATGAATCGGGATTCCTGTCTATTTGTTTTTAGGGAGACAGATGTGTATGTAGTGGTGTACAAATGTCACAGATACTCACGTTCCAGGAGGGCAAAGTCCGAGCGCAGCCTGAAGGTTCTCTGGTTGTTCCTCAGCACTCAGCGACGCTGCCACAAGAACACCAGTTTATGATACGAATACGGTAAGGGAAAACCTCGTGAATCTCCCTACTTCTTCTTTCTATATATATATATATATGGTATTTATTAACAATAGTATTCACGTGAATATCACCATTAAAATATTTGCTAGATTCTTATTTATAACTGCAATTGAAAATAGTTCTGTAAAAAATTTAGCCAAATCACTGCCAGGGAGAATGCCCAAGATGCAGCATTTCCGCGCTGTTTTGCCAAACTAATTCGCCAACCGAAATAGGCTCCAGCCCTTGGGACCCTTCAGACCTCCTTCAGGCGACCAGCCAAATCGCTCAAGAAGGCAGAGTGTTTGGACCCCATGGCCCCATCAATCAATCGACCAGCCTATGTCAGTCCACTGCTGGACGTAGGCCTCCCCAAGGTTACGCCATAAAACACGATCACTCGTGGCCTTCAGCCAACCACTACCAGCGACCTTTTTCAGGTCATCGGTCCATCTAGCAGAGGGGCGTCCCACACTACGTTTCCCGAGACGCGGCCGCCCTTCGAGAACCACTTTGCTCCAACGGTCGTCGGTTCTGCGTGTCTGGACCCCATGACCCCATATTATCTACGACCAGACTGGAAAGCAGAAGGAGAGACTAGTTCTGCCTCCACCAGGAATCGAACCCTCGCGTTTAGCGTTAAGTTGGTGAACTATTCGCGCCACGGAGGTCGTCTAACACGATGACATTGATACTCACAATCCTCAGGGAATGCTGGAGGAAGGCTGAAGACAACAACCGTGCCACCTTTTATGGGCTCTACAGCTGGTTCTGTAAAAAATAGAACGGAAAAAAAGAAAAATCTTTTTTCATGGTACGTAATTTTTAAGACACATACCAGTCAGGTAGACGCTAAATTGAAAAAAAGGTGACGTTAGGTGTACCTATAACCGCCGAGAGTGTATCAGAAGATGTGTGAATGTCAATGAAGCGAAAGTGGTCTGTCAGGATCGGAACAAATGGGGATCCGTGATCACTGCCTTCCCCTCTACAAGGAATCAGGCGTGATGTGTATGTATGTATGTAATTTTTCGAAATTCGACGTTCTGTATAAAGACCACAGTGGTAAAAAAGGAAAGAAAGTAATGTATAGAAACATAACATATTAGGTGAACTTACTAGCTGAGGTAAAATTTAGTGTGATTGCAAGCACTAGAGTCGCGAAGAAGAAAAGTTTGAGAGACATTGTGAAGGTTGTAGTAGAATGATGATCTTTTGATCTTCGATTCTCTTTTATAGGCAATCGAGTACCATTGTTCGGAAAAAACTTTTTAATAACAATTATTTTGTAAACTAAATGATGTTAGTGATAGTATAATTGTTTACAAAACACTTCCTTACTTGAGTGACGTATTTAAAATAATGACGTAAAACCTCATTGGAAAGAATTTTTTTACGTAAAAATATGCTTTATAAATGTCTGTCAATGGCATAAATGTTTGTATACGTAATAAATTTATCTATGTAAATATTACAAGTTTGTTTTCTTAGCTATGTACGTATACGTTCGTATATTTACATAAACTATTGTCTACTCATCAAAAACATCTACAACAATGCATCAATGAAAATAATTCTACCAACAGAAACGAACAAAGTGAGAATTGAGAGAGGAGTGAGACAAGGTGACACCCTTTCTCCAAAACTGTTCACATCGGTATTGGAAGATATTTTCAAAAAACTTCATTGGGAGCGACGAGGTCTGAATGTAGAGGGAAAATGGCTCAATAACCTAAGATTCGCTGACGACATAGCTTTGTTTTCCAATCATCCAGAAGAGCTCCAGGTCATGATACAGGAACTAAGTGATGCCTCAAAAAGTTGTGGTCTTGAGATGAATCTTGATAAAACTAAAATAATGACGAACTGTTCTCAAGACTGCACAGATATCATGGTTAATAATATCACCATAGAAAGAGTCGCAAAGTATGTGTATCTAGGACAGGAGATAGTTATGGGCAAAGAAAATCAAGCAAATGAAATAAACCGGCGGATAAGACTTACATGGGCAGCTTACTCAAAACTGAAATTTGCCTTCGACATGAACATCTCCGCTGAACAGAAAGCCCGCATACACGACCAGTGCCTACTACCAGTGCTCACGTACGGAGCAGAGACTTGGGTATTTACAAAAGATATTCTGCACAAATTAGAAGTTGCCCAAAGAGCTGTTGAGAGAAAACTGGTAGGTGTTACTCTAAAGGACAGAAAGCGCAACGAATGGCTTAGAAGGAAAAGTGAAGTCACAGATGTTGTCCTTCGTGTCAAGAGACTTAAGTGGGAATGGGCTGGTCATGTTGCCCGAAAAGATGGCTCATGGGCTAAGGCTCTTGTAGAGTGGAGGCCTTGGGAAGAAAAGCGCCCTCAAGGAAGACCACAAATGCGTTGGGTTGACGACGTCAAACGAACAGCTGGAAGCAAATGGATACAGAGAGCCCAAGATCGACAGAGTTGGCGTTTGCTAAAGGAGGCCTACACCCAAAAAAGGGGTTGAAAAAGGCTAGAGAGAGAGAGAGAGAGAGATTGTCTACTATTGTATTATTATTGTGACTAGTCTACTATCGACTTATCAATACGGCATTTTTTTACTTATCTTCAAGGATGCTGTCTGATTGCTAAAACTTTGTGGCTGGTTGAGTTCGCCAGAGATATCACAGTCTTCAATGGTCGTGAATGTGTTTATATGTCATTTACACATAAATAGATAGACGCTATATTGATAAAAGATGACGTTAGAAGTACCTATAACCGCCGAGAGTGTATGAGAGGATGTATGAATGTCAATGAAGCGAAAATGGTCTGTCAGGATCGGGACAAATGGGGATCCCCCTCTACAGGCATGATGTGTATGTATGTATGTAGTACATAAAAAAATTAATGAGTAGGTGTATGAGTGCCAATGAAGTGAAAGTGGTTTGTCAGGATCAAGACAGATGGGGATTGGTGAAGGAAACGATAAAGGAATACAGAGTTGTGGGGCTTTTCTTTACGCGTTCACTACCATTAACCCTTTCGGGGTAGTCAGAGGTTCAGGTGTCCATGTCCACAATTGCTAAGGTAGTAATTCTATTGGCATCACGAACGCACGTTTTGACCAGATAGTCAGTACTCAATGTGACAGGAGATAAGCCATGTCGCCATTTACAAGCACTAACTATTTATTACCTACTAGGTTTCCTCACGATGTTTTCCTTCACCGTAGTATTCGTCGCATTTCGTAAATATATTTTTATTACAAAAATGATTTCGGAGCAGTACCAAAAGATTTTCTATGCATTTATAGAATTAATTTATGATCGTGTACCCCGGAATAGACGTGTGTTCCATTTGGTGTAGACAGCGTATGATATTATCTTTAAAATCTTAACTTGTGAACTGTGAAGCCAGAAAAAATTGTTATGGCATGGACTATGATAAAAGAATCACTACTCCTACTATTGCGGAGATGGAAAACTGAACCACTGACTACCCCACAAGGGTTAATGGTCGTAAACGCGTTTGTCTAATTTCTTTTTTTGTCTTTTTTATAAGAAAAACTTGGAATGGACAATGGTTTATGTAAATATACGAACGTATACTTAGATAGCTATAATAACAAACTCGTAATATTTACGTAGATAATTTTATTACGTATGCAAACATTTAAGACATTGAGCGAAGTTTATAAAGCATCTTTTTACGTAAAAAACGTTTTTTAAAAACATGTGTTTTCTATGAGGTTTAACGTCATTATTTTAAATAAACAAATAAGTCATTCAATTAAGTAAGGAAGTGTTTTATAAACAATTATACTACTACTAACATCATTCCGTTCCAAATAATTGTTATTAAAAAGTTCCTTCCGAACAATGGCACTCGATTGCCTATAAAAGAGAATCGAAGATCAAAAGATCATCATTCTACTTAACCTTCACAATGTCTCTCAAACTATTCCTCTTCGCCACTGTAGTGCTTGCAATCACACAAAATTTTACCTCAGCTAGTAAGTAAACCCTATATTATATCTATCTATATTTTTATAAAGCCTTCGTTATTCAGCGACAGACGTGGCCGTCCCACTGCCACTTGATAGAGGAACTTTCTTCGTAGGAAAGTAGAGCTCAATATAGACAAATACGTTGACGACTATAACCCTTGCGGGGTAATCAGAGGTTCAGGTGTCCATCTCCGCAATTGCGAAGGTAGTAATTTTATGGCCATTTCGAACCAGACTTGACCAGATAGTCAGTACTCAATGTGACAGGTGCTAAGTCATGTCGCTATTTATAATAATATATGTATGTATGGACAGTGATAAGTATTCGTTTTACAGAACCACAGCTTGAAGCCTCGCATAGAGGCATACTTCTTGTCTACAGCCCAAGTTCAGTTGATGGGGAGCATTGTGAGTATCAATTCCATACATAATGATGTCATACATACACTTTACATTCACATACATTCATGATCTTTAATCCCTTTCGGAGTTGACAGAACCTCTGAGATTTAGTATCTCCTATATCACTGTTAGCATGAATATTGGGGAATATTGGAGGGTTGGAGTTTAGCATGAATATAGGGTTTGTTGTGATATTATAACAGAATATTAATGACGGGTCGCTAGCCCATTGCCCAATTGATCCCATTTACCTAAGTTCCTTAGTTGCCTCCTACGACATGCCGGGAAGAACGGCCGCTAGATAACATTATTTTTACGTCTCAGGCTAACAAGAGAATACATACACATTAACGTCTTTTAATCCCTTTTTGGGAAGGCCTATCTAGTCATGAAATCTCTATTGTGGGGTTCGTTATTCTAAAACCACGTCCAACCAACGTGTTGAACAAAAAGCCAGGACTCAATGTGACTGGTAGTAAGCCGTATCGCTACTAACAAGAAGTAATTAGTTCTTGTTAGTCAGTTAGTTTCACTTGTGAAGTATAAATAATCATAATAAGAACCACCACTTACGCTTCATTGACACTCATACATCTTCTCATACTCACTCGGCGGTTATAGGTACTCCTAACGTCACCTTTTTTCAATATAGGTATTATAAAGTGGTATTCTTTCGCAGCAGCGTCGCTGAGTGCAGACAGCGCAGAAGAGGTAAACAGACTGTCCGGAGTATGTGCGCTAGAAGGACAGTGAGTATTATTATCATACACACTTTTATGTATGAGAAGGTGTATGAGTATCAATGAAGCGAAAGTTTGACGTTTTACAGATGGAGATCCGTGATCTCTTGCTACCTACAGGGAATCGATGAACTTCTTTCGCTTCATTGACACTCATAAACATTCGGCGGTTATGGGTACTTCTAACATTATATATTTTTAGATAGGATTTGATTTTTAAGATAATTTAACTGTAATTTTTTTGTCAATTTTTCATTAGAAAATATATATTTTTTTTACTTTCAAGAAGTGATTCACGATCTTTATGTTGAATCAAAAGCATTTCAAACAGCATTCAGCAGCACATTACAGCATTACAGCATTTCAATTGCTTATGATAAAAAACTGTGTTGTTTTTTACAGAGGCATAATTGATGGATGTGACTACTAAAAAGTAATCCAGGCTAGCTGAACCTAACCCAACTTCACTCGTGTAAACCTCGAGTAAGTACCAGTACATATATAATAATACTTACGACACTATTATACCAATTGAACTTGCAATACTTAAGACACCATTACGCCAATTGAACTATCCCCTTGGTATGTTTATTGACTGGTGTTAAGAGTACTAGTCAACGTATATTTAAAAATACATTTAATATAGATAGATAAATACTTGTAGCTGTAGCCTATTGGAGAAGACCTCTGACTTCTTATTAGGGAAACCAATATTTAAATCCTGACTCTGGAATGTACCAATGAATGTAATTATAATTTAAAAATGTGTTCTTTAACCGGACATAATTTACAATCGCTAACGGTTAAGGAAAACATCGTGAGGAAACCTGCCTATCCTGATGATATGTAATAATCAGTGCCTGTATACGCCGATAATATTCTCTACCTATGACTTTGGATGCTGTTTGTCTAGTGAAACGGGCTTCAAATGGCTTATACCTAACATGTCTTCAAAAATTTGGAGATGGGTACTCAAGCTTCTGACTGACCCCCTCAATAAGAAGTTTGCATACACAAGTTGTGTACCGTAAGTATATGTATAAATACAAGATCAATCAGGATTTTGAATCTTAAACCAACTGACAGAGTGTTAAGACTACACTACTATAGTGCAATTGATAAAATCACAGCGATGATATTTCACATCATGTTTCTTTATTCACAGATTCTGAATGCGAAGAATAACACATGAGGGTCCGAATGAAGTGTAGTGCAGTATTATAACAACGACAATGAATGATTAATAATAATTAACGGGACTTATCGCGTAAGTTTTTATATAATAAAAATTACCTTTATTAACCCGACGTTTAACTTACTTTATAAAAACTTACGCGATAAGTCCCGTTAATTATTAGTCATGAGTATAAATCGCGAATCTCTTAAAACTATAACGACAATGAAGCTTTAAACTTATTTTAAACGTAAATGATTAATTGTAACTAATAAACGTACCCATTCCTTGGAAACATAATATCTCCTAGGTAACTATTTAGCATGAATAATGGAGTTGCGATGTCATATTGGACGCAGGTCGCTAGTCTTTAACCCAATAGATTATATTTACCCATTGTCCCTCAGTCGCCTCCTACGATATAGTGGAGAGAACAAACAAAAGGCAGCTAGTTAGCATTGTTTTATGTCCCAGACTAGAACAGGACCTAAATTTATTATAAGTGTAATGTTTATAACGTAATTGTAATATTAAATACATAAAACCTAAATATATGTGGTTTTCTTTTATTAATATTTAGGCAGGAGTGATTGAGGGGCTGCCTCAATTGCATTAATCGCTCGGATATAATTTCAGCTAGCCCTTTGCTAGTTTGGAAGGGATATAGAATACTAACTAGCTGCCTTCCTTCCTTGCTTTAATCGGCAAAGAAGGGAGGTTAACCCTTAACCCTTGCGAGGTAGTAATTCTATACCCACCTTGAACACACGTGTTGACCAGATAGTCAGTACACAATGTGACAGGTGTACGCCATGTCGCCATTTACAAGCACTAACTATTACCTGTTCGACGAACAGGTAGGTTTCCTCACGATGTTTTCTCTCACCGTATGATTCGATGCATTTCATAAATGTGTTTTTATTAAGATACTAAGATTTAAATAAATGTATTAAAAGTATTATGTATCCTGTCCAACTCTAATGATGAAAGGATTCTGAATGTATGTATTTATCATAATATATTGTTTAGGAAAAAATCATACTGCCCAAAATATTACATCATATAATTTTATTGTCTTATTTTTTACGGAACGTTATATGTTAGAAATATGACATTGATTTAAAGATAACTTTTTATTCAAACATAACAAATATTAGGTACGTTTTTCATTACCTATTTGAGATATTAGTAAGAAAGAAAGATAGAAAGTTTCAAGCTTAGTTATCAGTTTTGGTCATCACTCGTATGTTACTCTTCAAGTTCAGAAACTGTGAATAAAGAAATGAATTAATAAACCCTCTATCATACATACATACATACACATCACGCCCGTCTTTCTACATAGGGAAACGCAGAGATCACGGTCCTTAAACCCTTTCGGGGTGGATACAACCTCGGGGACATAACTACATCTCCTTGGTTACTTATTATCATGAATACATATTGTGATGTCATTTGGTAAAATGGTTGCTAAGCCATTGCCCAATAGATCCCATTTACCCCTAGTCTCTGGTTGCCTCCTGTACCATACTGGGAAGAACGGCAGCTAGTTAGCATTATTATTACGTCTAAATAGAATTCCATAGATATAGATAGACGCCATATTGAAAAAGGGTGATGTTAGAAGTCCCTACAACCGCCGAGTGTGTATGAGGAGGTGTATGAGTGTCAATGCAGCGAAAATGGTTTGTCAGGATCGGGATAAAAGGGGATCCGTGATCTCTGCCTTCCCCTCTACAGGTAATCAGGCGTGATGTCTATGTTTGTATAGAAATCCCGTGCTAGTCTAGTAAGTAGACACAGTTCTAACTAGCTGCCGTTCTTCACAGCATATCGTAGGAGACGACTAAGAGACTACAGGTCAATGAAATCTATTGAACATTGGGCTAGCAACCTGTCAACAAAGTCCCATATTAATGTCATCATAGCCTCAACCAAGGACATATTATGTCTTCCTAATTCTGTCCACCTCGAAATGAAATGTATATGAGTATAAATATGTACTAGTACTGACATTCTTCTCAAGGCGTTCGTACGTAGTGAAGAACAGAAGAGCATGTATGAGAAGGTTAATGGGTGATGAAGCAAAAGAGATTTGTCACCCGTTCCAGGTGGCGATCGCCTCTGCCTATCCCGTTTGGGACGTAGAGGCGTGAATATATGTATGTATATACCATGTAGTATTTAATAAGAGTGGGCCTTACGCAATATTTGAATGAAAACTAGCGTGGCATTACGCGGGGTGAAACGAGGTACGCGGGATGGAGGGGAGATATTACAGCCAATCAAAACACGGCATCCGCCAATCAAATCAGGTATCTTCTTTCTACTACACATTTTTAGACTCCACACCAATTAAAACACGCCATTTGGACTCCGCACCGCGTAACGGGGACCGCTCCTTACGCCGGGTCTTCTTTATATTTCGTTTGTGGTATCACTACATAGTATAAAACAAAGTCCCTTTCTCTGTCACTATGTCCCTTTGTATGCTTAAATCTTCGAAACTACGCAACAGATTTTGATGCGGTTTCTTTTAATAGATAGAGTAATTCAAGAGGAAGGTTTATTTGTATAATAACATCCATCAAATAGTGAAGCAGGCTATATATTTTATACCCGTGCAAAGCCTGAGCAGGTCACTAGTATACTTACAAAGGTCTTGTATGATTGCAGCCGGGCGCAAATCCTGGTTTATTCTCACACATAAGTACACCCATCAATGATTCTGTTGGAATAACAACCTCTTTACAATATTATCAAACATCAAGTCCTTCAATCCCTTTCAGGGTGGACAGAACCTCGGAGACATAGAATCTCGTAGGTCTCTTTTTAACATGAATATTATACTTATTACACCAATTGAACTAGCCCCTTGATAAGTACATTTAAGACTCGTGTTAAGGGTACTAGTCAACGTATATTTAAGAAATATATACTTATTATACATACATAAATACATATAATTATGTGGTGGGTAAAACCTCGGAGATATAGTATCTCCTAGGTCATTTTTTAGCATGAATATTGTGGTTGTGATTTTATATTGATGTCGTAGTAAGATAGGAAAAGCCGTTATATAATTATATCCCTAGGGATATTATGTATATATATGGCGACATGGCTACCATGGCTTACCACCTGTCACATTGAGTACTGACTATCTGGTCCCAAGTGGGTTCGAGGTGGCCATAGAATTACTACTTTCGCAATTGCGGATATGGACACCTGAACCTCTGACTACCCCGCAAGGGTTAATGAACGTTTGTCTTTTGTCTTTCTATACTCACGCAAATCTGTTGCCGGGTGGGCAGACACCAGTGGCCTGTATAATATCGTCTACTCCTGCTTCACTTAGAGACACTGTGAAGAAAGAATATATATAAATAAATATATCCATTAGTAAGGCTATATATAAATAGTATTTTTCAAAAGAGTGACGTTAGACGTACCTATAACCGCTGAGTGTGTATCAGGAGGTGTATGAGTGTCAATGCAGCGAAGTTAGTTTGTCAGGATCGGGACAAATTGGGATCCGTGATCTTTGCCTACCTCTCTACAGGGAATCAGGCGTGATGTGTATGTATGTACGATTTTTATAAGATTGAAAAGGGCTTGCTTCGATGGTTAGAACATGTTATGCGGTTGAATGATAGTAGATATAAGAAAAGGACTATATCCAATAAGACATATAGACGCCATATTAAAAAAAGAAAAAAAAGGGTGATGTTAGAACTAGCACAAGTCTTAAATGTACTTAGAAAGGGGCCAGTTCAATTGCTGTATATAGTACTAAATATAATTAATATTATATACATATAGTGGTGTAGTAGTAGTATTATAGTAGCTCCTAATAATTAACCGTGAACCCCTCAAAGGTCGTCAAAAATGATAATAATAATGCATGGACATTATTACACCAATTGAACTAGCCCCTTGCCAAGTACATTTAAGACTCGTGTTAAGGGTACTATTCAACGTATATTTAAGAAATATATACTTATTACATATAGATAAATACAATAGCATATATAATCAACGACCAGACTGGAAAGCAGTAGAAAAGCGTAGTTCTCAACTCTGCCACCACCGGGAATCGAACCCGGGACCCCATGATTTGCGTTCAGGTGTCTAACCGATCGCGCCACGGAAGTCGTCTAATGGATACTCACAATACTCTTCTGCAAGCGCTGGACGGGGGCTGTAGACTATGACCCCGCCCCCTTTGATGGGCTTTCCACCCAGTGCTTCTGTAGAAATAAGGAAAGAAGTTAAACGAAGAAAAGAAAAGGAAGATTTTGATTATTTTATCAAAGTTAACTGTAGCGCAGTTGGTAAGACCTCTGACTTTGCATGATAAAGGTCATAGGTTCAAATCCTTGCCCTTGCATGTACCAATGAATTAAATTTAAATATGTTTGTCATTTACGTACATTATTTACATTCGCTAACAGTGTGGGATAACATCGTCAGGAAACCTGCCTATCCAGCGGGATAGGTAAGCCCGTACTTGCCTATATACGTGCCCGTACGTGGTACGGTTCACTACGGATAGATAGTAGTAGATATTTTCACTCACCGTTAGCGACTGTAAGTTATGTACGTAAATGACAAACACATATTTAAAGAAGATGTATTGACTAAGATTGAAAAGAGCATGCTTCTATGGTTTGGACATGTTATGTGGATGAATGTAAGTAGATTGACAAAAGGAATATATATGAGTGAAGTGGAAGGGCGGTTACGTAGGGGCCGGCCTAATAAGACATATAACAGTCAGATAAACGCTATATTGAAAAAAGGTGACGTTAGGTGTACCTATAACCGCCAACAGTGCATGAGAAGATGTGTGAATGTCAATGAAGCGAAAGTGGTCTGACAGGATCGGGATAAATGGGGATCCGTAATCTCTGCCTACCACTCTACAGGGAATCAGGCGTGATGTGTATGTATGTATGTATGTAAGTTAAAGGAAGAAAAGAAAAGGAAGATTTTGATTCTTTCATCAAAGTTAACTGTAGCCCAGTGGGTAAGTAAAAACTTCTGACATTGTATGATAAAGGTCGTAGGTTCTCGACTCTGGCATGTACCAAGGAACGTATTTCAATATGTGTTTTTTATTAACGTACATAATTTACAGTCTATAACGCTGAGGGAAAACACCGTGAGGAAACCTACGGCAATATAGTTCACTACCTATCACGTTGGGTGCTGTATATCTAATGAAACGCGGGCTTCGAGTGACCCATATCTAACATGCCTTCGAAATTTCGGAGATGGGCACTCAAGCCCCTGTCTACCCCACCACAATAAATGAAAGGAAGAATGAATACATAGGTCGTGAAGCATATGTGTTTACAAGATAATAAATTGAAGCCTGCGTTGCACTGAATAGACAGCACCTAACGAGATAGACAGTGAACCGTATAGCCGTATATAGGCACTGGGTTACCTATCCCAATGGATAGGCAGGTTCCCTCACGATGTTTTCCCACACCGTTAGCGACTGTAAGTTGTGTACTAAATGCAAAACACATATTGAAATTTCATTCAGTGAGGTCCCGGGTTCGATTCCCGGTGGCGGCAGAGTTAAGAACTACGCTTTTCTACTGCTTTCCACTCTGGTCGTTGATTATATATGCTATACATGTATTTATCTATGTATAATATGTATATATTTCTTAAATATACGTTGACCAGTACCCTTAACACAAGTCTTAAATGAACTTACCAAGGGGCTAGTTCAATTGGTGTAATAATGTCCAAATATTATTATTAAATGAACTTACCAGCTGAAGTGGCTTCAAGTGCGAGTGCAAGCATTGCAGTGGCGAAGAGGAGTACTTTGAGAGACATGGCGAAGAGTTGCTGACAAGGTCTTGTGGTAGAATGATGATGTATGGACCCACGACCCTCTTTTATACCAAATCCTGTACCGTGTTAGGAAATATGCAGATGTTCAATTCAATTAATGTGGAACGTACCATTTTTTGGATTAATAATTGGATTTGTTTGGATTGTTTTTTTATAACGTATTAATAGATCAAAAGAAACAATAATTACCTTGCTTGAATCTTTTATTAATTTTCACAAATGACGTAAAACAAGTTTTCAATAGACATTTTTTAGTTAAAGAATCTCTTCAATTAAAGTTTTTGTTAATATATTAATTGTTAGTTTTTATAGCGAACAAGTGTATGTATTATTATAAAACACACTTACTGCGATGAATCGAAACAATGTAAGAAAAACTAGATACTATTCGCAACAAATAACAGTTGGGATTGTAAATGGTGGTTTTACAGCTGTCACATTAGGTGCTTTCTGCTTATCTCGTTCTATGTGGCCATATGACTACATAGTATAAAACAAAGTCGCTTTCTTTGTCCCTTTGTATGCTTAAATCTTTGAAACTACGCAACGGATTTTGATGCGGTTTTTTTAATAGATAGAGTGATTCACGGTATATATGTATAATAACATCCATTAAATAGTGGAGTAGGCTATATATTTTATACCCGTGCAAAGCCGGAGCGGGTCACTAGTTTATATTATATTTTGACAATCTCCGTGGCGCGGTCGGTTTGCCGCTTAAACGCTAATCGTAAGGCTTCGATTCCCTGTGGGGGCAGAGTTAAGAACTACGCTTTTCTTCTACTTTTCAGTCTGGTTGTTTATTATATATGTATTTATCTATTTATAATAAGTATATATTTCTTAAATTTACATTGACTAGTAGCCTTAACACAAGTTTTAAATGAACTTACCAAGGGGTTAGTTCCAAAGGTATAATAATGTCCAAATATATTATTATAGAATTAGTAACATCGTAATTACTAAAATACTAATATATAATAATAAAATATAAATAATAATAAAATTAAATACTAATAATAATTAAAATACGAAGCCTACGTATTTACAAGAGATTCAGCACCAGACGTCATGTGGTAAGCCGTATCGCCATTTACTAACACTGACCATTTACAGTTCCCACCTAGAAATGTTTCGTATGTTGTTTTAATTGCAATGACATAGTTTTAAATTCAAAACCTTCATTTCTATTCTATTCACTCAAAAATAATGAACTAGCTGCTGTTCTTGACATGTCGTAGGAGGCAACTAAGGGTCTCGAATCGATTAGATGATGGGCTAGCAATCTGTCACAAATATTCCATATGACGTCACAGTACTATTATTTAATAGTGTATATAAATATTGCTAAAAAGTGACATAATCGTTTCTCCTAGGTGATTTCCACTTTAACAGGGATTAAAGGACGTGAATACGTGTGTATATGTCATTTCCATTGGTACTAACTCAGACGGAGATTAAACCTATAATCTACAGAATCTGGTTGGGTAGCATTCTCAGTCTGATGGATTATTGAACTGAAATTGTATTAAATTATGTCCGCAGAGTTTCTTCGCATTTCTTCTTTTGATTTACGAAATGCCAATAGTTTAAATAGAGTAGAGTATTTATTTCATTTTTTTAAGATTAACTAATTTAATGACAACTTTTCCTGTGGACTTTTTTTTACTTTCAATAGGTGATTTTTATAATCCTCATGTTGAATAAAAAGCATTTCATTTCAATCAAAAGCGAAGGTTCAAATCACTAGGCTATGATTATGAACTTCAAAATTCAAACAGGAATCTTTCAAAGGGGATGAAATTTACAATCCTTCCTGATGATATCTTGACGATCTTTTGAAGCCGAAATTGTCGTTGCAAACTTTGGGAATCTTGGAAGTTTTATCGCGACCTCCTTGACAATATTATAGCCAGACTTTCAGAAGAGATTGTTCCGGATATATACCTCTGCATAACTGGAGGGTGTTTTTATAATCCTTGACTAATTTGAGGCTCTATGACGCTAGATAGATGCCTTTCTTTCTGATTTGTTGTAGCAATTGATAAGTTAGGAAACAATCTTAAGTAGTAAGCAATTTTTTTATTAGACACTTAATATTAATATGGGTGACAGTTATGTGATTGTACAGGTACAAATGTACATGTTGCTAGAACATCGCAATATAGCCTTCTATGACATAGTTTATAGCTACTTATCGTCATGTATTGTCTACACCAACATGAAATTGCTTTGTGTATATCATTGATAAATACAAGTACAATATCTGTTAACATTCTAAGATAGATTTACATATTTAGAGTAATGATAACGAAGAACAAAACCTTTCATTATTATATTATGTGTCCATTAAACAACATTTCTTAATTAAGATAACAATCTCTCGTTCTCCGTTATTTCACATAATCACATCACCCTTTCCCATTCATACTCACACCTTAACTTCACATTTGCTTTAATTTCGCTTATAAATCAAAAAGATACCCTAATGACACACACACATTTCAGGCGCTTATCTGTTTGAAAGCGTGCCTGAAATCCCTTTTTCAACTCGCATAGATACAGTCATACATAACGAATAGCTAATTTATTCAAAGGCCTTGTTGGAATCTGCATAAAACCACACTCAGGCTTTCTAAGGATCGGATAGGCGGATCTCAGGATTTGGGTCCTACTAATGTTGGGAGGAGACAATGTATTTGCATAAAGGTTGGATAATTCAATTCTTTAACTTGGAAATTATTGCTGGATGCTAATTTTGTTTAGGTGCTTTTTGGTGTCGCTTTGTTTTGTGTTTATTTTAATTTGGGTTACAATTCCAATTTTAATTCGTAATTGTTGTCTTTTATTAAAAGGATTGATTTTATTGTACGCCTATGAATATATGTCGGGAAATAAAAGTAAACTTATATGCCTTTGAGTAGATACCGTGAAATAAAAGTAGCTATTGTATGTGTAAACAAGGTTCCAGACTAGTAAAAAGCATCGAATTTTTATGCTTTCTTCCTTAAAAGGATACGCAGAGATCACTGATGTTTTTCGTCTCTTATATTACGTTCATAATCATGATTAATAAGTATAGTTTTAATCATTAATCATAGTTATTAATCATGAGTATAAATCGAGAATATCTTAAAACTACGTTCATAATACTACTTTCATTTCATATACGCACCTACTTAACTTTAACCATGAACAACCAAAGATCAATAAAAGTGTCAACATATTAAGCACATTTCAAACGTCACCTCTCTTTAGTAGATGTGTGATCTAAACAAGCTCTAACACAAACATTTATTCACCAGAAGCAAAAGTTCCAGTCGTCTTTGGTTCGTCAACAAAGTCAGCAGCTCAGTGAAAGTTGAAAATACAAATAATAATTTTCGGCTGAATATTTAGTCAATTGTGTTGCCAAAATGGCGAAATATGTTCGCTTTGGGATTATATCTGGATCCTCAACTGGAACGAACCGAAGAACAAGGAAGAGCAGAATTGGAGCTTCGACTTCGTTTTTCTATGTTTCTAGCGGCTGGCGGCGTCGGTTTAACCATGGCGACGGAATAACAAGACGTAAAAATGCCGTGAAATCAGTGTTTGTACTTGTACCGACATAATCTTAGTAGTGAATGGCTTATTAAAAAAACAACAAAGAGAAACTTGCGGGGTAGTCAGAGGTTCAGGTGTCCATCTCCGCAATTGCGAAGGTAGTAATTCTATGGCCACCTCAAACCCACGTGTTGACCAGATAGTCAGTACTCAATGTGACAGGTAGTCAGCCTTGACGGCATTTACAAGCACTAACGATTATCTGTTCAAGGAACAGATAGGTTTTCTCACGATGTTTTCCCTTGCTGTAGTATTCTGCGCATTTCGTGAATGTATTTTTATTACGACAATTTACATGGAAATTCATAAACTTCATTTCCATTGGTACTAGCTCAAGCGGGACTTGAACCCTGTACCCTCGATATAGAGTTAAGCCCCGAACAACTAACTGAGCTACATCGAATTTGGCTTATTATAGAATTAAAAAAAAACTTTTTACAAACTCGAACCTCGTAGCAAAATGTCGCTTAGTAAGCCCTTTAGTCACAGATAAACTTGATGGGTGTGCCTGAGATTTGTCAAAGGGCATTTTGACTTGTCGAAAGGTATGGCTCAAGGCTGGATTAGATTGCTCCACGCATCCAACTGTTACATATTCACGCGACTCGTTTCGGAAATTGACTTCGACATGTCGACTGAGATGGATCGAGATGTTTTAGTATGGTGGGATATGTAGGTAGCTACTATATTATTACGGTGATGATAAATATTGTGAGAAATATGTATTCTGTATAGGCACATATAGTTTGCTACTTTATGCGGAAAATAGCAATACTGAACCATCACGTTAAAGTACTCAAAAGTAGATCCTAAGTGGATCCGTCAAACTGTTGCAAAGGTAAAACAAAAAACACTGATTAACTGAAAAATTTGAATGAACCTCATATTAAAGACGCCTATTGAATAACCAATACATCCAGTATTTGAAAATTATAAATAACTTCATATTAAAGACACCTAATTATTCCATTTCATCCAATATTTGAGTACTAATCACTATAGGCTACTCATAAGTACAATAATTACAAGGAGTATAAGAATCTTTATCGTCCACCAGTTATTGGAAATGTAATTTGTTTTGAAATTTATTATACACTCTACAAGGTATTATACATTATTGAAGCTAAACACCAACTACACAACAACTTAAAATAATAATCTGCATGTTATTAACAGTGTTAAATAATACAACAAACTCTTATACCGAAGAAATTATTAAGTATCACACCTCTCATTGCGGTCTGAGAAAAACAACAATCTCACGTTCCATTTTACAGGAAAATTTAAAAATAAACAGCTTACGCATTAAGGCGACCCATAAAAGACAATATCCCACGACTTATCCCAGCTCTAATCTGGCGATAAATCAACGATGATAAACAACAATAAGTTATTTCTCTTTCATTAGTTGAACGACGCGAATCCAGCGGGGCGCCATATTGTCTCGACTTAAAAGAATAAAAAGACAAAATTATGCGGGAAACGGAACGGTCTGTAACGCGGTTCTACTTTTTTCTACAGATTAGATAAGATCACATATTCGTACATATGTATATACATCGACTTATTACATCCCTAACGGGTTAGAAAGAGACTATTGTTCGCTACTATGAACGATCCGACAAATCCCTTTTGCCTCACCCATACATCACACCAATAATTCTCATGCATAGTTTTTCAATCTTCTCAATAGATGCACCCGTTTTATTGTCTAGACTGTAAATAAAGGGTTTATAGGATCAAAAGTAAAATTTATTAATACTCATTTCATTCCCACCCCGATAGTTAAGTCACATGTGACTCAGAAATTATGAGTATAAGGCTTATTGATCCCCGAAACAACGATCTATATACTCAAGTTGATATGATTTCAATGACAACAAAAACAGATTTAGCAAATTTTAGAAAGACATTTGCTTCTGTCCACATTTTCCGAACAAAACATTAATCATAACTATTCCGACCAATCGCAGAATCGATCCTAAGGCCATAAAGACCTAAGATCAGGCATTGCGGCTCGAATGCTAATGATAATAAGGTATTAAGGCGGGCACAGTAATCGGGGAAACTTAATTGCACGAACCAAACGCTGTGAAAATTATAAGCTAAAAGCCTCCCGTGTTAGCGTCAAACATTACAATAATAAGATCCTTTTTTCTTGAAAAAACTTTGAGAAAAATTGTATAGCAAACTAATACTACGGTTTGGAATACAAATAGACAATAAATGATTGGTAAATGTTTCATATTGGGTTGAGGATTTCACTTACTTGAGTTTGATTTGTAAAATATTTGTATTGTGTATGTTTTTGTTGCTGTAAATAAATGCTTTTATTATTATTATTATTACTTGTTTTATGTCTTTTCATTGCAGGATTATAGACACATACATATACACATTCATATGCATACATATATTCACGCCTCTACGTCCCTAAAGGGATAGACTGAGACTCTTGATGATTTTTTACATCAAGATCTTTACACCTGAAACGATCATGATGTGATAAAAACACAAGTGGGATTTCAATCAAATATATATTACATTTAGCGCATAATTGGAATTAAATATTATATAGATGGCATTCTTGTTTTGAGAAATATCGTTTATGAGGAGGTTTTTGAAAAAAGTTGTTTTAGTGCTTACTTCTAGTCAATCTACCCTATTGCTTGAACCTTATTCTTTTCCTAGAAAGAAAGGCAACTATTTATCCTTTTAATCCAGCCCCAGAACACTTTGATATTGAGGGGATAATCCGTAGCAAGAGGCAAGAACTATCGATGATCGTCTTGAACGATCCTGACAAATCTCTGGCCTCACTCACATCCATAATCTTTTTCACATATACTTGTGGCCTTTCACAATTTCGAGATCTATATACTTATTAATAAGTGTTTGTAATTATTATTATTGATTTTTAACGTATAGAGTGGAATTCTTCGAACACTTAATATTCTTAGTTTATTATATTTACCATTACAATTCTAAGCAATCATTAGGACGTGTGTTAGAAGTACCTATAACCTCCGAATGTGTATGATTATTAAGAAAGTGAAAGTCATTTGATTCTTGACATATATGGGTCCGTGATCTCTGCCTATCCCTCTACTGGGAAACGGGCACATGTTGTTTGTACCAGTATGTTTTTAGATATTATATTAGAAATTTACTATTCCTGCGTCTCTACTTATAATATACTAGTGACCCGCTGCGGCTTCGTACGGGTATAAAATATATAGCCTACTCCACTATTTAACGGATGTTATTATACATACAAACCTTCTACTTGAATCACTCTATCTATTAAAAAAACCGCATCAAATTCCGTTGTGTAGGTTCAAAGATTTAAGCATACAAAGGGACATAGGGATAGAAAAAGCGACTTTGTTTTATGCTATGTAGTGATTAAAGCGTGTAATAGCTTCTAATTAAATTGAGATTGACTTTACTAGCTTAGTTTCTTAACCATAGACCAGATACTTAGATATAAGCCTTTCAAATTCCAGTCCAACAAGATATTAGAAACCTGATTCTAATAAATCCGTGCCATTTGGTGGTGACTCTGCCTTTGTGTGGTGTCACTGTGCCGCCCCTTATTGCGATTCAACGGGTGTTGCGGCGAACAGATCGCGCGATCGGGAATAAATTATGTTCTTCCTGTTATGGTGGAAGCATTCGATGCTGGGGAGAATAAGAAATAATATATAATTAAGTATTCACATCTTTTGATCCTAGAATCGATGATATAATAGCGCCTTATGAACTATAACTTATTAACTTTTAGTCTCAATTTTATAGAATGGAATGGACAATTTTATAGAAGGAAACCTACCCGTTCCTCGAACAGGTAATAGTTAGTGCTTGTAAATGGAAATGGCGACATGGCTTACCATCTGTCCCATTGAGTACTGACTATCTGGTTAACAAGTGGGTTCGAGGTGTCCATAGAATTACTACCTTCGCAATTGCGGAGATGGAAATCTGAACTTCTGACTACCCCGCAGGGGATAATGGTCGTAAATGCGTTTGTTTTTGGTAGATGTTTCATATTGGGTTGAGAACTTCACCTACTTGTTTTACATCTTTTCATTGCAGGATTATACACATACATTCATATATTTACGACTCTACGTCCCTAACGGGATAGGTACAACTCTTGATGATTCTATACATCAAGATCACTTCATCTGGAACGATTAAGATGTGTAAAAAACAGAAGTGGGATTTCAATCAAATACATATTATATTTAGCACATAATTGGAATTAAATATTATATAGATGGCATTCTTGTTTTGCAAAATATTGGTTATGAGGAGGTTTTTGGAAAAAAAATGTTTTGATGCTTTCTTTTAGTCAATCTACCTTATAGATTGAACCTAAAGAGATTATTATTTTTCAAGATAATAAAAACATTTTTTTCCTTTCCGATTCCTAGAAAGAAAGGCAACTATTTGTTCTTTTAATCCAGCCCCATAACACTTTGATATTGAGGGGATAATCCGCAGCAAAAGGCAAGAACTATTAATGGTCGTCTTGAACGATCCTGACAAATCTCTGGCCTCACTCACATCCATTATCTTTTGCACCTATACTTGTGGCCTTTCACAATTTCGAGATCTATATACTTATTAATAAGATGTATGTAATTATTATTATTGATTTTTAACGTATAGAGCGAATATTCTTCTAATACTCAATATTCTTAGTATTAAATACGATACTAAGCTATGACATGAGTTAAAAGTACCTATGACCTCCGAATGTGTATGCGTATTAAGAAAGCGAAAGTCATTTGTTTCTTGACATTTATAGGTCCGTGATCTCTGCCTACTCCTCTACAGGGAATCAGGCGCGTGTTGTTTGTACCAGTATGTATGTAGATAATATCCTACAAATTTACTATCCCTACGTCTCTCCTTTTAATATATTAAAGCATGTAATAACTTCTAATTAAATTGTGATTGACTTTATTCGATTGTGATTAATAACTAGCGGGACTTATCGCGTATGTTTTTATATAATA
This sequence comes from Leucoptera coffeella, assembly GCA_030578115.1. Classification (NCBI taxonomy): domain Eukaryota; kingdom Metazoa; phylum Arthropoda; class Insecta; order Lepidoptera; family Lyonetiidae; genus Leucoptera; species Leucoptera coffeella. The sequence goes on along the minus strand of JAMBLF010000060.1, from coordinate 271,895 downwards.
AAGTTACCTTTATTAACCCGACGTTTCGGCTACGTTGCAGCAGCCGATTCGATTAGTTTCTTAACCATAAAGAAGTTACTTAGATATAAACCTTTCAAAACCCAGCTCAACAAGATATTAGAAACCTGATTCTAATAAATCCGTACCATTTGGTGGTGACTGTGCCTTTGTGTGGTGTCACTGCCGCCCCTTATTGCGATTCAACGGGTGTTGCGGCGAACAGATCGCGCGATCGGGAATAAATTATGTTCTTCCTGTTATGGTGGAAGCATTCGATGCTAGAAGAATAGAAAATGACGTACAATGGACAATGTTTTGACGATCTCCGTGGCGCGATTGGTTAACCACCTGAACGCTAATCGTGAGGCTGATTCCCGGTAGAGGCTGAGTTAAAAACTACGCTTTTCTTCTGCTTCCCAGTCTGGTTGTTAATTGTATATGCTATATATGTATTTATCTATATATAATAAGTATATATTTCTTAAAAATACGTTGACTAGTACCCTTAACACAAGTCTTAAATGAACTTACCAAGGGGCTAGTTCAATTGGTGTTATATTGTATATTGTCCTAAATGGTGTGATATTGTCCTAAAATGTTATTGTTATTAATAATTATTAATAATATATTAAACATAACTTTTAGTCTTTATTTTATAGAATTATTTAAAACAAACGTGTTTACGACCAATAACCCTTACAGGTTAGTCAGAAGTTCAGGTTTTACGTCTCCGCAATGCGAAGATAGTAATTCTATGGCCGCCTCGAACCCACGTGTTGACCCTATAGTCAGTTCTCAATGTGACAGGTGGTGAGCCATGTCGCCATTCACAAGCACTATTACCTGTTTGGGATACGGTGTAGCTCAGAATTATATTAAATATTGTAATTAAGGCATGATTAGATTTAGATCGTTATGGTATATATATAGAATTTTGGTGATGGGTTTTGTATTGATAATAATTATGTAGAATATGACATGGCATTAAAAAGAATTTAGTTAGAATTCTGTATAAATCCCAGCTCACATAGGTAAAGTTATCGTATATGAAGTTTTTTTATGTATTGTTTGACAACATTATCCCCAAATTGTGTTACATTTCAAACAAAAGAGGGAGTTAGTAGTTACAAAACTATAGTGTCAAGCTTTCAAAGTACGAACAAATACGTAAATAGAAACCCACAATCAGAAATAGTACCATTTCGTGAATAAGGTTAGGGCGTGACAATGGCGATACGATCTTTAATCGAGCCACTAATCAGTTTTCATAATAATTCGTCATTGTGACCGATAATAGAGTAATTTGGTTACTCATAATACATACGCTTCACGACTTGTGTATACACACTCCCTTTTTTTATTGTCGTCAGAGGTTCGAAGGCATGTTAGGCATGGGTCACGCGAAGTCTGCGTTTCACTAGATAGCACCCAACATGATAGGTAGTGAAACGTATAGCCGTATATAGGCACTGGCTATTGCCTACCCCGAGGGATAGGCAGGTTTCCTCACGATGTTTTCCCTCATCGTTAGCGACTGTCAATTGGGTACGTAAATGAGAAGCAAATATTTAAATTTCATACCAGAGCCGGGATTCGAACCTAGGACCTTTCTCATAAGAAGTCAGAGGTCTTACCCACTGGGCTACATGCGCTACTTATATTATAGAATATCCGTATTAAGTATAATAGTGACGACATCATGTGACCATGATTTGACCAATGAGACGTGACAACGGTTCTCATTGGTTAATTTAACCCATGGAGTAATTAATAAGAGGAGTGGGCCTTACGCAATATTTGTATGGAAACTAGCGTGGCATTACGCGGGGTGAAACGAGGTACGCGAGATGGAGGGGAAATATTACAACCAATTAAAACATGGCATCGGCCAATCAAATAAGGTATCTTCTTTCTACTACATATTTTTAGACTCCGCACCAATTAAAACACGGACTCCGCACCGAGTAACGGGGACCGCTCCTTACGCCGGGTCCGCTTTATATTTGGTTCGTGGTTTAACCTCTGTATAACATGACGTCACTATTTACTTAACGCGAACAGGCTATAGTTACGAACAGTTGCAAACGCCTATTGAGCGTCGATTGTTTATATTATTTGTTTTATATTGATGTCACAACTGTACACTTTTTATAATTTGTGAACAAAAGCGTTTACTCATAGCCACAATAACATACGCAATACAAAACGTTTATCAATAAAACTTACTAAGTATGTATTGCTTATGCATGTTATTTTAGAGTTTTGACGTCAGATAATTGGCACCTAATATAATAACTATAAAACACATAGCTTTTAAGTATAAGTATGTACACACTTTTATATGCACACTTCTTTTTGACAAAAGGATAGTCCGAGACTCAAACGTAATCTTCAATGATACTGACGAATATTTCGCATGCATGATCTGAAATTATCAACTTTACGTACATGACTAAATATTTATCATTTGAATTAATTGATATCTATTGATCCAATTACTTACATATACAGTAACCATTATTAATAATTACTTATGAAATAACAGTAAGTATTGTTAATTCAATCCAAACGAACTTTTATTATACATAATTATTTATTTTACATTATAAATCTTATGATATCGCCAACCGAAGAATTCTTCTTTATTTTTATCACCTGTCACATCGAGTACTGACTATTTGGTCAACACGTGGGTTCAAGGTGGCCATAGAATAACGACCTTCGCAATTACAGAGATGGATACCTGAATCTTTAACTATCCCGGAAGTTTTCGTGAACGCGTTTGTCTTAGTTTTTATGTTTCCAACAATTTAAAAATCATTTTCATTTAAGATTGTATGTATTATGACCATAAATATTACGGTACAGAACAAATATTTGAACCCAACAGACGTTTGTTCGCCATAAAACGAGTGAGAGCTTCAGAGAAAATTAAATACGGTTGAATTTAATTAAAACGGAGGTTCCGCACAAAGCTAAACGTTTACCTGCAAAGCTCAATGGACGCGAGAAATAATCTACAATGTTTCATACTAGATCTTCAGCTGAGAAATTAATAAGAAATGTCTGTGAAGTTTCTGTAGGTTTGTAGCTTATCTTTGTTTTTATTATCTTAAGAAATCATAATTTCTTTCGCTTCAATAAATATCTAAAATATTATCTCGGTACTAAATAATATCTCTTCGGTCACGTTAAGCGAAACTATCTGGGTTATGATGATATTGATATAGAATATTCTAGAACATCTCAGAGACATCAATCAATTCCTGTATTTACACCTATGTCAGGAAACGGGCGTGTCATGTATCTCTGTATGTATATTTGAACTTTAATATTAAGAGGCTGCAGTGCCTTATTCCCGGCAAGTTGTAGAAGAATCAACAGGTGGTAAGCCATGTCACCATTTACAAGCACTGAATATTACCTGTTCAGAGAACAGGTAGGTTTCCTCACGATGTTTTCCCTCACCGTAGTATTCGACGCATTTCGTAAATGTATTTTTATAACGAAAATGTACAAAGAAATTCATTCAACAACCTTTATGCTAAAAAGTTACCTAGGAGTTATTTTACCTCCAAGGTTTCGTCCACTCCGAAATGGATTTAACCATGTATGTACCAAGTAAAGTTAATGGCTTAGAGTACACGAAAATAATGTTGGAGTATTACTAGGTCAGCGATTATTAACTCGGTGGCACGCAACTGTGGGTGATTAGTGACCGAATCAAGACCGCTATGCATTGATCAAATACGGACTTTGTTAGGGTCTATGACTATTGTAAGAGATAAGGTTGTGAGTAAACTTATAATAATAATATTTGGACATTATTACACCAATTGAACTAACCCCTTGGTAAGTTCATTTAAGACTTGTGGTTAAGGGTACTAGTCAACGTATGTTTTAGAAATAAATACGTATTATACATAGATAAATACATATATGGCATAAATAATCAACGACCAGACTGGAAAGCAGAAGAAAAGCGTAGTTCTTAACTCTGCCTCTACCGGGAATCGAACCCGGGACTTCACGATTAGCGTTCAGGTGTCTAACCGATCACGCCACGGAGGTCGTCGAAATATCTATTATTTGTAGGTTGTATTATTTTGCTTTCCCTAACGACCTGCTTGAAGATATGTTATTTATTTCCCCATTTAGTCATCCACCCAGTTGTTGATGAATTAATAGCTGACTCATAACACGTAGCGAATACAAACCCGACCCTTGCCACATTCATTCGATCATGAAAGGTTAAAGCCTCCTGACTTTGGCTCAACTAGTGCTTAATGGTCATTCACATATGAGTATACACATGTCCATACATATTCACATCTGTATGCTTTGAAAACCATACATACATACACGTAACCTGATTCCCTGTAGAGGGTTAGGCAAAGATCACAGATCACCATATGACAGATCACTTTCGCTTCATCGTCACTCATACATCTTCTCATACACAGTCAGCAGTTATAGGTACTCCTAACGTCACCCTTACTATTTGTTAGACTTTGAAAAAGTGGATCGAATATAAAAAATTGTAATCAGACTTAGAGGTACAAAAACTAATAAGCAATATAGCGAGAGTATTGTCTCAAAATACATAAGGAAACACCAAATCCCTTATTCACCTTTTGTGATAGGTATATCAAATAGAATATTAGGGTACAAGAGGTATATTAAGGCTTATACAGAATACAGCGAGTAGTCTTTTTCTGAAAGAGTAAAATAATGGCGTTCTCGATATTATTTATTATATTAAATAAATGGGTACAGGTCCACGTTTAGGTACTCAAGGATTAAAGTAAATAATAAGTATAAAAGGATAGAAAGGTTTTCTTACTAAAAAATCATCATTATTATTTAGACACGCAAACCCATTTTAGAGCATCGAATGCAATGACAGCATCAGCAACACACCCTTAAGGTTCACCGCCCAGAAATGTCTGTCACATTTTTCCCAATAATAAAGTGCGCGCGAATAATATATAATCTGACACATACAAAATTCACTCCCGACCGATTCGTAGCATGCAAAATGAGATGATACTACCATTTGTCATTTTGATATATCATCACACTTATTTTCTAAGCGTAGTGAGAATTCAAACGCAGGACTACGGGTATAGAGCATTCTTTACTACGATTTATGGAAGGCTATTGGGATTTGGAGTTCCATTTTTGGATTAAATTTTGATTGGTTGCTTTAGATTTCAATGCGATAACCTGGGGTCTTAGTCCACTAATGCTTTATGCAAAATAACAGTTCAATATCAGATCAGTAATAGTGTGAAGTTGGCAGTGAATTAGCAAAAGTGACAAATTGCGTTTAAAAATAGCGAAATTTGTCACTTTTGGTCTAATCCTCTATCAATTTCACACCATTACTGACCTGATATTGAATTGTGTTTGTGCTAAAACGCATTAGTGGTATGAGGTTAGAGAATGTGTGAAGTTGCTTGTTTGATTATTTTTGGCAGATGTTAAAAGTAACTTTAAATTTTATCAACTTTAATACTAGTATGCTGAAAAGTTCAATTGTGATTTAAAAACAAAATGAAAATTAGTAAAAGTGAGTTAATGTCAAAATTAAAATGAAGATGTCATTCTTCTATGCCTGAAAAATACACGTCTTAGATTTGCTATATTAGTATTAAAATTGACGGATAAGTATACATTTACTTATTCGCCTATGCTTCAAATTTGATATGTAAGTTAGCATTCTATTTATATCGTAGAATGCCACACAAAAATATAGTGGTTAAACCACCCACATTTCACAAACATACAACTTTTATTTCGATATAAGATCTACTCTAATTTTTAACTACAAATATAACCAACTAAATAACACTCTTTAATATTGTTACAACATGAGAAACTTAAAATAAATCGCTAATTTTCGGCCACATTGTAAAAAGAAAAAGAAAGAAAGAAAAACATTTATTCACTGCTTACATAGGTACATTTTAACATCACACTATTATAAACAAACTTTGACACAACAACAATTCATATAAGGAGTAGGCACTTGATGCAGTGAAAAGATTTTTTGCAGTATTGATGCAGCTAAAATTGTCACGAAACCTCAGATACCAAAACAATTCACTAGAGGGCACTAACTCCGGTTTCAACACGCTATTAATCGCAGTTTTTTTATAGCTATCTAGCGGATGCGGCGCCCATCCTATGCAGAACTCATATAAAACAGACGGGAAGGTTTATGACCCACACAGCTGGTTTGTGGTTGTAAAGAGTTGTCATAATATGTTGATTTTCCGCGTCTGTACTGTGTTGAATTCCGTAGTAGTTTAGGATTCAAATATAGTACAAAGTAACTATGTAATAGTGAGGGAGAACATCGTGAGTAAACCTGCCTATCCCTCGGAGTAGGTAATAGCCAGTGCCTATATACGGCGATACGGTTCACTAAATATCACGTTGGGTGCTGTTTATCTAGTGAAATGCAGGCTTCGAGTGACCCATTCCTAACATGCCTTTGAACTTTCGAAAAATAAAAAGAAACAATAAAAAAGGAGTGTGTATACTCATCATATGTATGTAACTGTCTTTCTTCGTGGTATTATTTTTATGTTATATTTCTTTCCATTGACGTTATTGTCAATCTGATCTCGATAAGTTATAATAAAGTCTTACATCTGTTTTAATATTTATTTTATTATTTAAGCAGTACTCTATTTTACTATTTTCTTCATAATATAAACGATGCCCTCCAATGGTCCCGACATCAGACCAGCGTTGCGTTTGCTATCAAACGCAACATACCCAGCTGAGTTGGAACCCTTTTGCTGCGACAGTAACATGTACGTTATGTAATATATCCCCTAGTTTGTAAATTTTAATTGTAAACGTTTTGTATTGTGTATGTTTTTTGTGGCTATAAATAAATAAAATTAAAAATTAAGTTCACTATAGTAAATATAATAGCAATCGGTAACTTAAGGTAAATGTTACCACTACCTCCCGTTACCATATAACTCTAAATAGCTTAATTACGGTGTGAAAATATTCATAAATATATACATAAGTGTTTGTATGTATATAAGTATGTATGTGTATGTATGTATACGTATCGTGTATGTTTGTAGTGGTATATTATTTATTATATTATAAAATAAACTATTATTAATTTATAGTATGTACAGCTGATGCCCTTTTGCGGTTCCGTCATAATACCAGCGTTACGATTGTCCACTATTCGTGACACACCAAGCTGAGACGGAATCTTTTTTACACCGCAATGGCACACACAAAAACTACTTGTGTTTGTATTAAAATGTGTGCTATTTATAAGTTGTATTATGTCTTCGGGATTGTCTTGCTGTTGTTAACTAAATTTTATTATTAAAATTCGGGTTAAGAAGAACGATATCACTACATAGTATAAAACAAAGTCGCTTTCTTTGTCCCTATGTCCATTTGTATGCTTAAATCTTTGAAACTACGCAACGGATTTTGATGCGTTTTTTTAATAGATAGAGTGATTCAAGAGGAAGGTTTATATGTATGATAACATCCATTAAGTAGTGGAGTAGGCTATACATTTTATACCCGTGCAAAGCCGGAGCGGGTTCACTAGTAAGCAATATTTCTTAATAATAATATACGACAATACATTCTTCAAATCCTGTTTTCTATCTACTCTTTCGGTCATTCTTGGCGTGTGCATATCTATTATATGGCTGTGATAAGTACAGTTGAACTGCAAGAACACAAAAGGCCAGTCTGTTCCGATGTTTACAAAGAAACATTCCGTACAAAGGACTAGCAACTTGTCAGGAACAGTTTACTTTGAAACGTTATGTTGTAGTGTATTTTCTTAGGTTCTTTACTGGTTAAAGACAAACGCATTCACGACCATTAACCCTTGCGGGGTAGTCAGGGGTTCAGGTGTCCATCCGCAATTGCGAAGGTAGTAATTCTATGGCCACCTCAAACCCACTTGTTAACCAAACAGTCAGTACTCAATGTGACAGGTGGTAAATCATGTCGCCATTTACAAGCACTAACCTACCTGTTCGGGGAACAGGTAGGTTTCCTCACGATGTTTTCCCTCACCGTAGAATTCGATGCATTTTGTAAATGTATTTTTATTCCGAAAATGTACACAGAAATTCATTATACTTCATTTCCATTGGTACATGCTCAAGCGGGATTTGAACCCTGTACCCACTGATACAGAGTCAAGCCCCAAACAACTGAGCTAAGTCGAATTAATACTGGTTAATACTTCAACATATAACTAGACAACGCTTCACGACTTGTGTATACACCCCTTGTGGCGGAATGGTCAGAGGCTTGAGAGCCTAATACAAAGGCTTTTATGACTATTATATTTTATACTATTATATTTTTATGACGTGTCGGGGTCTGTCATAATATTAGTGCTGGCAGATTCGATGGATCCCTTTCGGTTTTGGTCAACACGTAGGGTTCGAGGTGGCCATAGAATCTACCTTCGCAATTGCAGAGCTGAATACCTGAACCTTTGACTATCCCACAAGGGTTAATAGTCATGAACGTGTTTCTCTTTGTATATTTATTAACAAGCAGCTAGTTACCTTTCAAAAGTCCAAAACCATCACGTGTCATATAAAGTAAGTATCGCCCAAGTAATGCGCTTTCGCTGTCCCGTTTCTTTGAACGAGCTTTGGTAGTCTTCTCAAAGGGAATAAAAGTTTATTCGCCACGTCTCTTTGGCTAATAGGATGTTAAAGGGGACTGAGGAGATGTATGTGTAGGCTTGTGGCAGATGGATGGATGGATGATTATGGGAAGGATGGTGGTATAATGAATTATAAAAATTGGTAATCAATGCCGTCAAAATGCGGTCACTGAGAAGCATGTTAGGAGTAACATTGAATGATAGAATTAAAAATAGTGTGATAAGGGAAGGTTGCGGTTTGAAAAAAGATGTAGTGACTAAGATTGAAAAGAGCATGCTTCGATGGTTTGGACATGTTATGCGGATGAATGATAACAGATTGACAAAAGGAATATATATGAGTGAAGTGGAAGGGCGGTTACGTAGGGGCCGGCCTATTAAGACATATTATAACAGTCAGATAGACGCTATATTGAAACAAGGTGACGTTAGGAGTACCTATAACCGCCGAGAGTGTATGAGAGGATGTATGAATGTCAATGAAGCGAAAGTGGTCTGTCAGGATCGAGACAAATGGGGATCCGTGATTTCTGCCTACCCCTCTACAGGGAATCAGGCGTGATGTGTATGTATGTATGTATGTATGGTAAAGGTATTATTATTTACGAAATGCGTCGAATACTACGCGAGGAAACCTGCCTGTTTCTCGAACAGGTAATAGTGCTTGTAAATGGTGACATGGCTTACCTCCTGTCATATTGAGTACTAACTATGTAGTCAACGCGTGGGTTCGAGATAGCCATAGAATTACTACCCTCGCAATTGCGCAGATGGACACTTGAACCTCTGACTACCCCGCCAGGGTTAATGGTCGTGAGCGTGTTTGTCTTTTTGCCTTTTGCAAAAATATTAAATATTATAGGTTAACAAAAATATTTTTTTAATTACTAAATATACATTAAAATATTGACATAGTGCTACTAGTGTGTGTAATTAGAAAGTAGTTTAAACATAAGATGAATCTATGTATAATATCAAATACAATTCAAGAACCTTCCCTTGTAAGGGTATCACAGCTGCTAATGTATTTCCGAAATATAGTCGTAATTACGAAACTGAAATTGTCGAGTAGTAAGTTTATGGACACATCAACTCAGGGGCCTTAGTCCACTAATACGTTTCAGCACGAACGCAATTTAATATCAGGTCAGTGATAGTGTAAAGTTAGTAGCGGATGACCAAAGTTGTCAAAATTCAGAAAGTCGGCAAAAGTGTAAAATTTCACTTAAAAATGGGCGAATTTATCACCTGTGCTAATCAACTACTAACTTAACACTATTACTGATCTTATATTGAACTGTTATTTTGCAAACAGTAGTGGAGTAAGGCTCCAGATAGCCAGTATGTAATGTAACATATATTTATTTATTAGTGTCATGCCAATGTAACGTAAAAAATCTGTTTACAGCGCCATGAATCATTTTATTCTTACATAGTCATTTTTTGACTAAGCCTGTTGTTTTAGGATGTAGGAAATTAGCATAATAGCGACTCTCCCACATAAAAATTTTAGACCTTTACTCAGTTATTTTCTTTTAAAGGGAAGCTGATTACAAAACCCTACTCCCGTACGTACCATTGAACTAAAGTGCATTCATCACTCCATTCCTGTACAAAGCAGTTCCTAGAACAATGTTGTCCCTGTAAACAGTCACGGATCCGCAACTTCCGCTAGGGGCGCCACTGCGTCATTCCCACCTCTTTAGGAACACAGTACGGGTGCTTACTATGAAGAGATCATTAGATATATCAAAATGATACACATGTTACTTTATAGTTTTAAGAGATTCGCGTTTTATACTCATGATTAAAAACTAACGGGACTTATCGTACGAAACGTCGGGTTAATAAAGGTAATTTTTATTATATAAAAACTTACGCGATAAGTCCCGTTAGTTATTCATCATGAACATATTACTTTTTGATATAAAGACAAAGATAAACGCGTCCATTAACCCTTTAGTCAGAGGTTCAGATGTCCATCTCTGCAATTGTAAAGGTAGTTATTCTGTGGCCACTTCGAACTCAAGAGTTGACCAGATACTCAATGTGACAGGTGGTAAGCCATGTCACCATTTAGAAGAACTGACTGTTACTGGGTAACAGGTAGATTTATTATTTAAAGGTATTTATTAAAAGTTTTCCTTACAAGTTAGAACTAAGTAAACAATAATAATAATATTGTAGGACGTTATTACACCAATTGAACTAGCCCCTTGGTAAGTACATTTAAGACTTGTGTTAAGGGTACTAGTCAACACATATTTAAGAAATATCAATCAATCAATCAATCAATCAGCCTGTATTAATCCACTGCTGGACGTAGGCCTCCCCAAGGGTACGCCACAAAAGACGATCTTTAGTGGCCCTCATCCAGCCACTACCAGCAACCTTCTTGAGGTCATCGGTCCACCTGGCAGGGGGGCGTCCTACACTACGTTTGCCGAGACGTGGCCTCCACTCAAGAACCGCTTTACTCCAGCGGTCGTCAGTTCTACGACAGACGTGGCCTGCCCACTGCCACTTCAGCTTACAACAGCGATAGACTATGTCTATCACCTTGGTTCTTTGCCGGATAATCTCGTTCCGGACTCTGTCCCTTAACGAGATACCCAGCATTGAACGCTCCATTGCTCGCTGAGCGACATGTAGTCGGTGGGCTAGCCCGACTGTCATGTTCCACGTCTCGGATCCGTATGTCATTACGGGTAAGACACACTGGTTATAAACCCTGGTTTTCAGGCACTGCGGTAGTGGCGACGAGAAGATGTGACGCAACTTCCCAAATGCTGCCCAGCCCAACTGCACTCTTCTGGAAATCTCCCGCTCGAAACTGTCCCTACCCAACTGCAATACTTGGACCAGGTAGACATATTCCTGGACAGTTTCGAGCGCCTCTCCATTGATCGCAATCGGCTCCGGGACCACAAGTTCATTGAACATGACCTTAGTCTTGTCCAAGTTCATCCGGAGACCGACTGACCGTGAGGCAGCGTTCAAACTGTGCAGCATTTCCTGCAGATCCTGCAGCGACTCCGCCATCAAGACAATGTCATCAGCGAAGCGAAGGCGCGTGAGGTATCTGCCATTGACATTGATACCCATCCCAGTCCAATCCAGAGTTTTGAAGAAATATATACTTATTATATATAGATAAATACATATATAGCATATATAATCAACGACCAGACTGGAAAGCAGAAGAAAAGCGTAATTCTTAACTCTACCTCCACCGGGAATCTAACCGGGGACCTCACGATTAGCGTTCAGGCGTCTAACCGATCGCGCCACGGAGGTCGTCAGAAACGAAACCTATGCCTATACATTAAAATACTTTTACTAGAAAATGGGATATTTTATAAACAAAGTATGACCTTTGTTACCCGAAGTTTCGGACATGTTACATACACATATTCTCAAGTCTCTCAAAAATAATAAAATCCTATTAATATGGCGAAACCACAGCTGTAAAATTTCTGAAATGTATATATACTATACTACTATTATCCATTGAAAAGTAGACAAATGAATTCATGTGATGTCATCAAAGGTTTTTGTTGTACTCGTATTTCTTTTGTTATTTTGTTCTTTTATTTTTATTGCGATTAAACTTAGTTTATTTTAATTGTTATTGTATATTTTAATTGAATTCCTTATAATATCTCTTTTCTTTAATTGTTATTCGAGACAAAAGGGCAGAAGCAATGAGACACATGGTGAAATGGTATATATATTTGTTCGTGCTAGTTGGGACGTAAAAAAATGCAAACTAGCTGCCATTCTTCCCGGCATGCCATAGAAGGCGACTAAAGGGCTAGTAGTAAATAGGATGAATTATGCGATGGGCTAGCAACCTGTCACCAATGTTCTATATGACATCACAGCCCCAATATTAGCTAAAAATACTAAATCAGAAGGTTCTGTCCACCCCGAAAGGGATTCAAGGACGTGAATGTATATGTATGTAGGTATATTTAAAGTGAACGAAGAACTATGTATTGTCCATGCTGAAAGCATTTGTAATACTTGAGTGTATGTATTAGACAATTATTTCTTAAGAGAATTTACTTATTGTTATTGTTACATAAATGTTTAAACAGTAAAACAAAGCGTTTTAAGGATACAATAAAATTAATACACAAAATAGATATAACAAAACATTCAAACATGTTTTCAATACGACTACTTAAAACATATGTCTATGTTAAGCAATATTTACAATTATTCAAGTCCATTAACTCCTTTCAGGGTAAACAGAACCTTGGAGACACTATAACATCTCCTAAGTCACTTTTACCATGAATATTGGAGTTGTGATGTCAGAGAGAATAACAGGTTGCTAGTCCATCGCACAATAAGTTTTATGAACGATTTAATTGTCCCCTGATAAGCGATTTTTGCTTACAGCAAAGCGGTTCTCGAATGGCGACCGCGTCTCGAAAACGTAGTGTAGGACGCCCCCTATGCTAGATGGACCGATGACCTGAAAGAGGTCGCTGGTAGTGGTTGGCTGAGGGTCACGAGTGATCGTATTTTGTGGTGTAAACTTGGGGAGGCCTACGTCCAGCAGTGGACTGACATAGGCTGATTGATTGATGATTGAAGCGATTTTTGTCCTCTAGTCCCTTAGTCGCCTCATATGACATTTTAATAAGAAGCGCAGCTAGTTAGCTCTCTTTTACATCCCAGACTAGCACGGCAAAGAATTAAGTAACAATAGGACAAATATTCAAAAAATCCTGTGTATTTTGGGACCAACAAAAATGCTTACTACTAGCTACCTTTCGTTACGGCATTTCATAAGAGGCTAACAATGGACTAAGAGTAAATGGAACCTATTGGATGATGGGCTAGCAACCTGTCACTAATGTTCCATATGACATCACAACCCTAATATTTATGCTAAATGTGACCTTGGATTATATCCAAGGTTTTGTTCAACCCAAAAGGGATTAAAGAACGTAAATGTATATGTATGTATATAAATAGTATATTAAAACTTAACTTCGCGATTGGCCTAAGAGATATTATATCTTTAAGGTTTATTCAACCCTCCGAAAGGGATTAAAGAACGTGTATGAATATGAATGTATGTAAATATAATAATAATAAAGCATTTATTTACAGCCACAAAAACATACACAATACAAATATTTTACAAATCAAACTTACAAACTAGGGGGTATAGCTTGTGCATGTTATTGTCGCAGCAAAATGGTTCTAACTCAGCTGGGTATGTTACGTTTGGTGGCAAACGCAACGCTGATATTATGTTAGAACCAACAAGAACCAACAACCATATATTAAAACTGAAGTTTCTCGATATTCATAGTAAGCCCTGTAAAGTGAGGACACACAAAATGCATTAAGGCACGCGTGGCAAGATGCACTAACGGGATCCACTGAGCAAACAGACTATAGTTGCAGCATGTGTATGTGGAGCGATGGGAGATGAATAAATTAAAGAAGAAATACAAAGAACATTTATTATGCCTACCCTTCTACAGGGAATCAGGCGTGATGTGTATGGGTGTATGTATGTTTAATCTCTGATTGTGTAATTAAACATAGCTTTTGCTTGGGGCTTGACTCTGTATCTGTATCATATACCAATGGAAATGAAGTTTAATGAATTTCTATGTACTTTTTCGCAATAAAAACACATTTACGAAATGCGTCGAATACTACGGTGAGGGAAACATCGTGAGGAAACCTACCTGTTCCCCGAACAGGTAATAGTTAGTGCTTGTAAATGGTGACATGGTTTACCACCTGTCACATTGAGTATCTGATAAATAATTGGGTTCAGGTGCATAGAATGACTACCTTCGTAATTGCGGAGATGGAAACCAGAACCTCTGACAACCCCACAAGGGTTCATGAACGTGAATCAGTTAAGTCTTTTTGTCTTTCTTAATGATAGGTGATATTTCTGACGATCAATATTACAGTGACCGATATTTTTTTTTTACTATACACAGTATTTATTCTTTCAACATCAAATAATTTGAATATAAACTATTTACTAAATTATTTATAAATAAATTATAATAAAACTATTCATAAAATATTTGAGCCAAATCACTGCCAACAGGGAGAGTGCCCAAGATGCTGGCAGCATTACCGCGCTGAATGGCTAAATAGTGACCGATATTAAATTCCTAAAGTATGTATGTATTTTACAAAACATCGTGAAGAAACTGCTTTATTCACAAATCAGTGAAATGTACACAATTATAGTTTAGTAACATAACTTCACGGCTTGTGTATACACACTCCCTTTTTATTTTGACGGAGTAGTCATAGACCTTTGTACCATTTTCCGAAATTTCCAAGCTATGTTAGAAATGAGCCAATCAAAGACCGTGTTTCTCTAGATAGGCAGCACCCAAGGTGATAGGAAGTAAACCGTAGCGCCGTATACAGTCACTGACTATTACCTACGAGGAATAGGCAGGTTTCCTCTCACTCCCTCACTGTTAGCTATTATTTACTTGGTTACTATTCTGTCACGTAAATTGAAATCCTATGTAACAAGTGTGACGTAGAAGATGATATAGGGTTACTGAAATCTATAGATAGATAGTTTAGTAACCTGCCTCCAATACTCCAAATCAATGCTTTCACAACCCTATTAGTTATGAATGACCAGTGAGATGTAAATTCTCCGAGGAGGTCTGAGAAAAGATTCGTTTATTCAATTATTTATTTGATTTGATTATTTAATTCCAGAAATGACATATTAAAAAATTATTGCTTTCGAATCGACAACATGTCCGCTATTAGTTATGAAGTAGAGATCCCGCCACATAAGGTGGCAGTTGGAGGCGTCGCCACAGTCGCGTAATTCAGTGTTACCAGTAAACACGCCAAAACTAGCACTCACTGTGCCATACGGCTCGATACATTATAGGTTTCATTTGTAACGGTCTTTGGTTGCAGAGCTATAAACACAAATAAAACAAATTAATATATCAAAGTCAAAATATGTTTATTAAACTATTTCAAACATGATTAATAATTAACGGGACTTATCCTTCTTATTATATATTACATATATTATGTGTTCCTTCACTCTGTCCGCAATAGACCGTTTAGTGTGTTCGACGTAGGATTTCCCACAGCTGCAATCAATCTTATACACACCCTTATATCTTATATCATGAGTATAAATCGCGAATCTCTTAAAACTATTATTTCAAACATGGCACTGAGCATTGTCTTTACATATTTTTTACCGAGGTTAGATCAGCGGAGACCCTAGCTTGGAGAAGAACTAACAAGAAACTCCGGAAATCAATTTATTATAATCACCCTTAACAAACATAAAAATTACAAAGAGTGGGCAAAAAACACAACGCTGGTAATATTAAATTTACCTTTCATACAAAATAACACGCAATGGCGGTAACGTCAAATTTAGTTCCAAGTTTGGCTACTGCCACCTTATGTGGCGGGATCTCTATTTAGTTAAATACCAATGATATTGTAGAGTACCCGCCACATACGGTGGCAGTAGCCAAACTTGGAACTAAATTTGACGTTTCCGCCATTGCGTGTTATTTTGTATGAAAAGTAAATTTAGTATTACCAGCGTTGTGTTTTTTGCCCACTCTTTGTAATTTTTATGTTTGTTAAGGGTGATTATAATAAATTGATTTCCGGAGTTTCTTGTTAGTTCTTCTCCAAGCTAGGGTCTCCGCTGATCTAACCTCGGTAAAAAATATGTAAAGACAATGCTCAGTGCCATGTTTGAAATAATAGTTTTAAGAGATTCGCGATTTATACTCATGATATAAGATATAAGGGTGTGTATAAGATTGATTGCAGCTGTGGGAAATCCTATGTCGAACAGACTAAACGGTCTATTGCGGACAGAGTGAAGGAACACATAATATATGTAATATATAATAAGAAGGATAAGTCCCGTTAATTATTAATCATGTTTGAAATAGTATAATAAACATATTTTGACTTTGATATATTAATTTGTTTTATTTGAGTTTATAGCTCTGCAACCAAAGATCGTTACAAATGAAACCTATAATGTTTCGAGCCGTATGGCACAGTGAGTGCTAGTTTTGGCGTGTTTACTGGTAACACTGAATTACGCGACTGTGGCGACGCCTCCAACTGCCACCGTATGTGGCGCGATCTCTACTCTCTAATTTTTCAATTGTCTTTTCAATTGGCAATTGGATAATTTTACCACAATCACGTACTGAACAAAGTCCGGATTTAAACTTGTAATTAAATTATTCTAGTCAACCATACCAAAGACATAATACAACCACAAACTTCTAAGACTAAATATTATATAGTAATTTTCATTACTTCATGCTCCGTTTAAGATACCCAATATCCAATAGCCTACCCACTTGTCACTTCACCAACTAACCCATTTCAAAGGAAGCACAAAGCAGTATCGGATAACTCGATGCCAGATCGATTTCACTCGATAAACCCAATCAGTTCGAGAAAATCGATCAAGTTCAAGATATCGAATACGTGCAAACCCGATTCATTGGAAACTCGAATTGAGCTGCCCATGGCTAAGCTTTGGCAGTGTAGAGTTACCTTAACTCCCATTGGAGGCTGTTGCAGGAATCGGTTATTTAAGACTTTGGCATAACTTTGCTAATAGTGTAATGTTACTGGGGATTAATTATTTGTGGTAACTTTGTAAGGGATACTACAAATTTATTTTTCTGTGTACATCAGTAAAATTTGATGTAGCTCAATTGTTTGGGGCTTGGCTCTTAATCAGTGGGTACAGGGTTCAAATCTCCCTTGAGCATGCACCAATGGAAACGAGATTTTTGTGTAAATTTTCGCAAAAGTATTTGTGTTAGGAACTACGGGTTTCCTTATTTATTTTATGTGATGTGCAAGCATTAATCAATTTACCGAATGTTTCATATAACTGTTCCAAAAATGGAACCAAAATTTTACCAAAATGTTTCTACGAACAAATCTCTTTGATATTCATGTTATAAGAAAACGGGAGTTATCGCGTATTTGTATAAACAAAGTATTACCTTTGTTACCTGACGTTTGGGCCATGTTCCAA
The DNA here is from genome assembly GCA_030578115.1 of Leucoptera coffeella. Classification (NCBI taxonomy): domain Eukaryota; kingdom Metazoa; phylum Arthropoda; class Insecta; order Lepidoptera; family Lyonetiidae; genus Leucoptera; species Leucoptera coffeella. The sequence goes on along the minus strand of JAMBLF010000060.1, from coordinate 254,139 downwards.
TTGCCATGGTCATGGGTCAAATGATATTTTTTTCAACATAGAAAGCAGCACAGCACTGTGTCATATTAACGTTCAAGCCCAAAAATAGACAATATGTCGAATAACTTCAACGATAAAACGAATTCCTTTCAAGCTGTTAACCATCCTACTATGAATTAATGAGGTTGATTTAATATCACGTCACAAAGAATGGGTATCATCGCTTGGGGCAGATTCATTATTTTAATTACAAACTACTACATTAATATTAAAGTAATAAGGGATGGTTTGGCAAAATAATAAAACCTATATTAAAACAAAACATGCTTCTTAAAATTAGATTCGTTTTTTATTCTTTAAAATGGATTCAAATGTTCCTAGTTTTTAGTAGTTCTTTTTATTTCAGTTCATCATCTTCTAAATTCCATTACCATTAACCTATTAATCACATCTTACGGCATGCCAAGAACGGCAGCTAAATCGGACCTTATTTACGATTCAAACCAGCACGGTACTGATTAAATACATAACATACGCTTCACGACTTGTGTATACACACTCCCTTTTTTATTATGGCGGGGTAGTCAGAGGCTTGAATGCCCATCTCCGAAATTTCGAAGGCATGTTAGGTATGGGTCATTCGAAGCCCGCGTATCACTAGATAGACAGCACCCAACGTGATAGGTAGTGAACCGTATCGCCGTATATAGGCACTGACTATTACCTATCCTGAGGGATAGGCAGGTTTCCTCACGATGTTTTCCCTCACCGTTAAATAATAAGAACATAAACATTTCCGCAAAAGCGTATAAATATGTAACGTTTGAGTTATGTCGGGACCGTTTGAAAAGGACGCCATTAATTTCGTTTTACGTTTTTTCAGCGCCACTTCCATAAATATTTAGGCTAAGAGGAAAAATAAACATGATCGTACGTTTCTTTCATAACGGGGTCGAAAGAAAAATGGGATTCCGTTGCATGCAGGTTATGAATTGGTATTGAATTGAGCTGTGATAAAAAACCCTTATATACTCCGATATAAGGTTTGGACTAGTCTGGAAAGTAAATAGAATGAAAAGTAGTCTTTTTTCTCACCTAGGTGACGGAAGTTAAAAACTAGAGGTGGAAGAAATCTATTAAGCGATTGGTCACCATCCTGTCAAAAATAATCTGCAACAACAACTACCTCGTAATATTAGCTAAAAGTTACAGAGGTGATCTTTACAGATCTAAGAATCTATTCATTCCGAAAGGGATTAGGCGAGTTTATATGTGTGTACTTATATAAGAAAGAATGTGTTGTGTTTGCCACCAGACGCCTGAGTTAGAACCTTTTGCTGCGACAATAACATGCATAAGCTATACCCCCTAGTTTGTAAGTTATTATTGTAAACGTTTTGTATTGGGTATGATTTTGTGGCTGTAAATAAACGCTTTTTTATTATTATTTACTCGTCAAGGAATTTTGGAAAGGTAGTTTTATCGGTAGGTAATCTATGGGTATATATGGGTAAATAAGTTATGATCTGTAATTAATGTTTACATGTAATGTAGTTACTGTCTAACTTTATCCAATAGAACACATGTGTTTAAAAGTAGATACTGTTACATAATAAATAAAAAACCTTACTTATACATTTATTTTAAAAAACATAGAGATATACAAAATATGTTAAATTTCATGTAATATAAATTAGCACCATATTTAATAGATCATCGATTAATCTCTCTATCCATATATCCATCTTACTCTATTCAGAAAAATCACAAAACAAATCAATTCCTTTTCTTATCACCTATACTCTTCCCGCGACAGCTCTTGCCAACTATTTTTACAACAAACACAATAACAGCTACAACACTAATCAGACCAGCAACACACACCCCTATCACATCCAAAAACAGATATTCAGACCAGCTCATCCCGGCCACTAATGGTCTGAAATGCTTAGCCGTTTTGTGTCTGAGTAAATACTCCGTCCACCACACAGCTTTTTCGATCGGGGTTTGAGGTTGGTCGCGGTAGAGTTGGGATAAACGCTCGATGTTTTTCTTGAAGCTGAAACAAAAAAAACAATATAATTGTTGCTAATTTTGTTCTAGTCAGAGGATAGGTAATAGTGACAACGTTGAATAGTTATTATATTTTATGAAATTGGAAACTTTTACGCCTTATACATTAATTACCTTAATATACATACACATAACAACAACATAACTTTAACGGTGATACATATTGAAAAAAATTGGATATTTTCTTCAGAATAGACAATAGTCAGTGTTTTACCCAACATCATGGTACACAACCCTAAACACCTATCATGTTCGATGCTGACTATCAGATGAATAATGAAACGATGAGTCCATAAAAACATACTCTACCACTCCGGTAACGATCATTAAGGGTAGGTAATGTAGTTTTATACAAAATACCTAAACGATTTAAACTACATCAAAGATTTAAACTAAAACCGCTGAATCACAGAACAGTAACAATAATATTTAGGACTCTATTACACCAATTGAACTATCACCTTGGTAAGTTCATTTAAGACTTGTGTACCCTAACTAGTCAACGTATATTTAAGAAATATATACATATAACAATACTCAAAATCACCCACCTATCATCAGACATAACCCTTTTAACAGCTTTCACAAGATCATCGGCCGTCACCGTCAGCGAATCCAGCTTAACCCCTATGCCGAGTCTTTCATAGTGTTCAGCATTGATTCGTTGGTCACCCAGGATAGGAATGGCGACGAGAGGAACTGCAGCATCAATGGCCTCGTCCGTGGATTGGAGACCAGCTTGGGTTATGAAGAGCTTGATGTTTGGGTGCACTGGAAAGGTACAATGGTTTATATTATAGGACAAAGACAAACGTGTTCATAACTATTAACCCTTGCGGCGTAGTCAAGGGTTTAGGCGACCATTTCCACAATTGCGAAGGTAGTAATTCTATGGCCACCTTGGACCCACGTGTTGAGCAGGTAGTCAGTACTCAATGTGACAGGTGGTAAGCCATGTCGCCATTTACAAGCACTGACTATTACCTGTTCGGTTAACAGGTAGGTTTCCTCAAGATTATTTCCCTCACCGTAGCCATTATATTTTAAATAAAATACTATATTATAGGCTACTCGCGTTTAGTAGTGCTTACGTGAGAAGATATTTAGACCTATACGATATGACGGGAAGAAAAGCAAAAAGTAAGTATTATATTTTTGTCTCACTCTAGCTCGAACCGAACAGCTATATCTTGTAAAATTAAAATTAATTACAATATTAAAAATTACAATATCCAATTGGCCAAGAATTATTAATTATATGAATATAGTTTAATCTTAGAAATTATCATTTTATTTAAACAAATCCAGACTTTTAACCTAAATGGATGTGATATTATATCTCCAAAGTAACTAAAAGAGATAAAAGAACATTATCATAAACAAACTAGGTGCCTAAAAATCATTCGTTTCAAACAATAATACTCACTCAAAAGATCTCTTTGTGGGAACCATTTTTGAATCTTCACATTATCCGACACTTTGGGAGGTTCACCGTCTATCTTCCACAGTATATCATAAGGTAGAGCCTTGAAGGCTTTTATGAATACTTGTCTGAAGTCTTCAGTCATCAAAGACACGTGACAGTTGGTTCCTAGACTGACGTAAATGACACCTCTGTTGGAATTGTCCAGATAGGTCTTAAGGTCCTGAAAATATTAACATAAGAATTTCATTTTAGTTGAATATTGACGATATTATATTATGCTTGAGGAATCAAGTTATCTGATGGCATCGTAACAAGAATAATTTCTGTGTCTTGTTGTGAGTGTAGCAGTAGGTATAATATGAATAATTTGGCAATACGTTTTGCGTTCGTTGCGTTATTCGTCATTAGCGCTAGAGAGAGAATATGGTTTAGATTTAAGATGAGAATACTGTCAATCAATCAGTTTATGCTAGTCCACTGCTGGACTTAGGCCTCCCCAAGGGTACGTCACAAAACACGATCATTCGTGATCCTCATGCAGTCACTACCAGTGACCTTCTTGAGGTCATTGGTCCACCTGGCAGGGGGAAACTGAGCTGAGCTGAATATACATTAATAAGAAGTAAACTCAAATATATATGGTTATATGTAATAACAGAATGTCAGCTACACAAAATAAACTACAGTTGCAAAAAAAAATTAACAGTATTTCAGAATTTTCATACCTGAGGCAATTTTTTAACAGGTTTCATCTGCAGACCACCTAAATGTATAACATTAGGAGGCACTGCTCTACTACCTTCAAAAACTGGATTTATGTTCACAAAAAGCAAGTCCACATTAGATATAGAATCCCTAACTTTAGGGTACCCTTTACCCCAATATTTTTCGACTAGTTCATCTTGAATTTCATACCCTAATTCATAAAGGTACCATTGTTCTATTTCTTTGTATATTTCGCTGAATTTCTCCCAAATATTCATGTTATACACTTTATCTCTAACATAGTTTGGATGACTGTAAAAATGCCTTGCCGGGGCGCCTAAAGCTTCATAATTGAACCCAATGCCATAGAAACTACTCATCCATATGAAAGAAGCATTGTAAATAACAGACAAAATTGCCGTTTGGGCATACAAAGATTCTGCTATAACAAGATCGAACTTTTGTCTCTTATCCTTGATCAATGTTTTAAGATCTTCACTTTTTAAGTAGCTTTCAACAAACTCTTTAATAACCTGTTTTATTATTGCTTTATTCATATCACTTGTAAATATGACACCTCGTTCTAGGTTGTCAACTCGAAATAAGTCATCTCGTACAGTTCTGTACATATAACTAAGGTCTATCTCAACTATGTTTAAAGATTCATTTATGTGTCTTATAGGATCTGCGGTTACAGACACCACCTCGTGACCTCTCTTGGCCAATTCCAGAACTAGTTTCCTAAACACGATTTGATGGCTAATAGATGGCGTGGGAGTGAAGAAAAGAATGCGACTAGCACAAATACAATTTAAAAGAGAAAAGAAAATTAATAATTTATAATACATTTTAGTCTTCCTAGTTATCACATGACACTACTAATACACAATACACTATCTGAGCTACTATCTACTATTAAAGAACGTTGATACTTCAATTTACTTTAAGTGGTTGCACGTTTATATGTTTATAATAATCCCGTCCCATCTCGTCGTCTGTTTGTTTGTTAAATATGAAATTGGTTTTCTTCATTAAATGAGTCATTAATAAAAAAGTTGTAAAGAATATCATCAATATAGACATGGTGATTTTGGATGACTAATGCGTATATTTGTGTATAATATATTTTAATAGATTGCTGACCCTTTTACGGTAATCAGAGATTTGAGTTACTATCGTCTTTAAGGTCTTTGGTTACTCAAGTACCATAGATTTTTAAGTGATAGAATATCCATCACCGTTTACTAATACTAGATTTCTCCCTAATAATATATACGGTATATTTCTCGATAATATTATGAAATCACAAATGAAATCGATATTTTCTCAATCAGTATGCTATAAGTGATTTCTGCAGATATTGTATATTCTGTTTTTGAGAGACTGACCATTTTTATTAATTTTATAAGAAATCAGATTGAATTATTTGACCCGTGATCGTGGTGTCGTAACGTAAAGTAATATTTTTTTAATAAAATTTACGCGATAGAAAATTGTATTCTATTTCTATAGACTCTGAAAGAGTTTAATGTTCCTGAATCTTATACCTAAGGAATAGCCAAAGAATGATACTAGTGTTAAACAAATTATAATGCCGAGTACACACTCACACACTTTATTACTGATATTATTATCTCTTTTTGCTTCAAGGACACTTATTATCTTAATTCATTTCTAATTACATAGTATACAATGTTTCCATGTATTTTATTCTTTCACACTGGCTTGGACATTATTACCATGACAACTGCCTCGGACTGTTGTAGGTAATGTATGGTATAACTAATTCATATGTAGTATAACTTATTGTCTTGTGCTGGTATGGGACGTAAAAAGAACGTTATCTATCTGCCGTTCTTGCTGGCATGTCGTAGAAGGCGACTAATGGATGAGAGGTCAATGGAAGCTATTAGCCGATAGGCTAATTACCGTTATCCAATGTTCTATATAACATTGCTACCCCAATATTTATGCTAAAAAGTGACTTAGGAGATACTATCGTCTCTCTAAGATTCTGTCCACCCCGAAAGGGATTTAAGAACGTGAATGTGTATGTATATGAATGTAAATAATTCAATATGCCTGGATGTGATCATTGGTGGCAGGTTGCTAACATGTCAATATGCTAGTATGTAACAAAAATCATTCAGAATAAAAAATATTTACTTACCTTAGGTAACTCTCTTACAGGATTTAAATGTAGAGATCCCAAATGAATAACGTTAGGAGATACCGCCCTGTTGCCTTCAAAAATCGGGTTAGTATTCAAAAACAGCAAATCAACTTTATCTACAACTTCTCTAAGCTTAGGATAACCTTTGCCCCAGTATTTTTTTACTAAATCATCTTGGATAGCATACGCTAATTCTGTTTGATACCACAATTCTAGTTCGATGAATATTTCTTGCAATTTCTCCCATAAAGTTAGGTTATACATTCGGTTCCTTAAATAGTTGACGTGTTGATATGGATGTCTCGTTGGTGCCCCCATGATGTCATAGTTAAAACTCATGCCATAAAAGCTGGAGATCCATATAAAAGAGGCATTGTAGATTGATGCTAGTAAAACCGGTTGCAGATACAAAGACTCTGCTATAACTAGATCAAATGTTTGATTCTTATCTTTGATCAAATTGAGTACTGTTTCGTGTTTCATGAAGCATTCACAGTAATCTTTTACCAGTCTTCTTGTTAATTCTCTATTAGTTTCTTTTGTAAATATAACACCTCTTTGCAAGCTACCTAAGTTGAAGAGGACATTTTTGACACTCGTGTACATGAAACTAATGTCTATTTCGGTAAGATTGTCTAGTTTTTCACTGTCATCTTCAATAGGGTCTGTAGTAAATGATATAACTTCATGGCCATTTTTAGCCAGTTCTACGACCAGTTTTCTAAACACTATCTGATGACTAAGAGCAGGTGTTGGAAAGAAACCTAAAATACGAGCACTATCAACACTTATTATTAAATTCAGCACTAAGATTCCGAACAACATCTTACGTGCTTCAATAAATGCAGTGGACTAAATTAGAATAGGTTGCATATTCATTAAACATGTTTTAAAATGTATAAGCTTTGACGGTCAATGGAACTTGTTTACTTCATTTGGGATTTTTGTTATGCATTAATTTGCATGATGTATTGTGATGTCATGAATTTATTTCCATAAAACCTGTTATTATAAAATGCTGTACTAATTTTGAGTCTTGTGATCAACAACCTTTAATCTAAGACCTTTTAAAAAGGCTACTTAAGGTGACCGAGATTTTTTACCTAGTTCACCAATGAATATAAATATTGCATTTGGCTGTCCGAGTAAACACAAAAAAGTATGAACGTTGATAAATTCTTTTGTAAATACAATATTTTTAGATTATTCTCAATTGATTTAAGTTCATGTATCATGTGTAGTGTACTCGGCGTGTTTATTGTTTTAAAAGTACTATTCTCACCTAAAAAAGGTCGCTGGTAGTGGTTGGCTGAGGGCCACGAGTGATCGTGTTTTGTGGCGTTACCTTGGGGAGGCCTACGTCCAGCAGTGGACTGACATAGGCTGATTGATTCTCACCATGTTTCGTCACTCTAAATTGTCTTATACATCGGGCAAAAATATCTACACAGAAATAAAAAATTCTAATAATTTCTATCATTTATTTTCTCTTCTTACTTGCATCAACTTTCTCTTTCTTAACCAACTTCAACAGCAACTGGACAACTCCTACCACGAACCTCACACTCAATATCAGTACTCCTATACCAACCACAATGAGGTCCAGGAACAGGTATTCCACCCAGGGCATCTGGGCATGCACTGGGCGGAGGTGAGACGTGGTCTTGTGACGCAGAAGGTACTCCGTCCACCAGACTCCTCGCTCTAAGCTGGTCATTGGCTTGTCTTTCACTTGCTTGGATAAGCGGATTATGTTTTCCCTGTAACTGTATAGAAGGGGAGTTACAGTGGAGTTAGTAAAGTTGATGAAACGGTTGCTAAAAGTGAAATTAGTAGTATTAGTAATTAGTGAAATTATACGGTTGCTAAATGCACCGACTTCTAGGGTGAGGGAAAACATCGTGATGAGAGCAACCTGGGGCCCAAGTCTAGTAATCGATTTTTGCAAAATCGTAATTCAGTAATGTTCTGAAGTTGTAACACTTACAACAGTAAACGAATAGGTAATAGTCAGAACTTGTTAGTGCTGACAAGGCTTAATGTCACATTAAGTACTGATTATCTGGTTATCACTGGACATTCGATGGTCTTAATAAAATCTGATTATTTCACAAGGGTAAATGATGCTGAAAGCAATGGCAAAGCTATATGGCAATTTGTCTCATGCTACTGTATGACGTAAATAAAATCATAACTAGCTGTCTTTCTTTTTAGTATGTAGCAGAAAATCAATGAAAACTAGATATATGCGTTAGGCTGAGAACCTTTTAACAATATTTATAGGTATCCTATCTATTTCTTCACTGCATTGGTCATCTATCCTCAAAATGACCGAAGAGATTTGTGGCTCCAAGATTTTGTCAACCTCAAAACTGATGAGATATAATTATATACGTATGTATGTATATGATAGTATCTTTCTAAAAACAACTTTATCCTTATTTACTGATGAATGACATACATATTTTAATCTATAATTAATATCTTAAACTGCCAGATAATCAATGTAAATATTTTCCTATCTGAATCTAACCATATCTTTCGTCATTTAGGTGATTGTTAATTTTGGATTTGTTTCCTTATTTAATCAGTTATCTTACCAGGTAGACATGTCAGTCATGATATGAACAGCAATGTATCTTTAGCATTACTATTGAGAATATATACATGCCTCGCGAACAATATTCATGTTAAAAAGTGTTCAGGAGATATTAAAACTCCATGGTTCTGTCCACCCAGAAATGGATTAAATGACATAAATTTATGTTTGTAGAGGCAACACCTTTAAGCTATAGCCTTATATATTCGTTTATCACTCTATCTATTATTTATATATTATACACGTTAACAAAAATCTATGTATGACCAATAAACTTACTTTTATCATATGCCTATGCATAGAGATAAAACACATAGGAACTTCTTTATCTTTATATTATCAGCAATACTGCATATTTATCATTGTTACAATCACAACCACAGTTTTACAATTATTGTGTTGGTAGCAAAGTAGTTTCGTTTTTTCATGGATACTGTAGGTTTAAATTAGAATTAATATTATGTTTAGTTTAAGTTCTTTTATGTAACAGTTTGTATCCTAAATAAATGAAAAAAAACAAAAACTACTTTCTTTCTTTCTTACCTGTCATCCCTCAACACTTTCTTGACAGCCGACACCAAATCTTCAGCCGTAGCAGTTAGAGAGTGCAACTTAAGCCCAATACCAAGTCGTTCATAGTTTTCAGCATTGTGGTTCTGGTCACCCAAAATAGGAATCGCTACGAGAGGCACACCAGCGTCTATGGCTTCGTCGGTTGACTGGAGGCCCCCTTGGGTTATGAAGAGTTTGATGTTTGGGTGCACTGGAAAAATTAAGGAAGATTGTAGGTCTAAACTTTTAAGTACTATACCTAGACTAACTAACTAAATTTATACTATATTGTCATCTTACTTATATACTATGATGAGGGAAAACATCGTGAGGAAACCTACCTGTTCCCCTAGTAATAGTTAGTGCTTGTAAATGGCGATATGGCTTACCACCTGTCACATTGAGTACTGACTATCTGGTCAACACGTGGGCTCAAGGTGGCTTTAGAATTAGTAGTTCCACGATCCCGTTGGTCATTGATATCACAGAACCCCATCTATCCAGCCTTCATACACAATCGCCGTTTTATAGTTGTACAAACAAAATCGCTTACTCAACAAATCTCTCTGTGGGAACCACTGTTGCGTCTTCACATTGGAGGAGAGGTTGCCCACTTCCCCGTCTACCTTCCACAGGATGTCGTAAGGCAGCTCCGCGAAAGCCTTCGTGAACACTTCCAGGAAGTCTGGGGTCATCATTGACACTTGGCAGTTGGTTCCTAGACTGACGTAAATTACGCCCCGTTTGGATTTGTCTAGATAAGTTTTCAGGTCCTGTAGAAAAATAGATTTTTTATTAAGGAAACAAAACAGAAATGAACACAGAAAATAAATACATAAAAACAAGGATACATAGGAAAATAAATGCGCTCATTTCCACAAAAATATGTCTCACAGAGAACGCAAAATGATAAAGTGAAAAAACTGAACCGAAATAACAAATGACAAATTGGAAATTTGACGCAAAGTAGTACAAATTTTTAAGAATAAAAAAAATAATTAAATGTAGATTTGTCACAACAAACATATATTAGCTAGCTGCTGTTCTTGTCAACATATCGTAAAGGCGACTAAGAGATTAGGAGTCAATGTAATCTGTTGAGCGATGGGCTGGGAACATGTCACTGACGTTTCATGTAAGTGACATCAAAAACGCAACGAAAAGACAGTCATTCATCACACATTTCACCGCCAGTGGACGTAGAGTATAGAACTTTAATTCTCTACTGAATTTTTAGTCTGGTCATTGATTATATATCTATATATAATTATAACAAGAACCTTTCTTAAACCCTACTCTGGTCTACTTGTCAGTACCCTTAACACTAGTATTAAATGAACTGTCCACGGGTCTAGTTTAATTGGTGTAGTGTCTAAACTAAATATTATTATTCATCATCATTCATTCATAATTTCATTGATGCCCATTTTACCGATCCTTAGAAACAACTTTATTTCCATAAACTTTTTCATACACACTCGGTGATTTAAAATACTTCTAATGTCATCCTTTAGTTTTTTTTGTTAATACTTTATATGATTATTATATTGTGTTTGATTAATAATAATAATATTTGGACATTATTACACCAATTAAACTAGCCCCTTGGTAAGTACATTTAAGACTTGTGTTAAGGGTACTAGTCAACGTATATTTAAGAAATGTATACATATTATATATAGATAAATACATATATATAATCAACAACCAGACTGGAAAGCAGACGAGAAGCGTAGTTGATTGAAGACACGTTGAGACATTGTGAGTCAAAAAAATACATAATTAAATTATAGAGATACGAGTTCTATATAATTTATATTCATTGAAGCCTAAAAGTTTCAAAACTATCAAAGACCTCTGTTCAATCGAAGCTTGAGCTAGGCTATTTATTGAAGAATACTATGACCAACATAATAACTTAGGCTTTATCAGCTTTGTTTTGTGTACCTACTTGTTAATGACTATTTAACAACCATGAACATTTCCTGTCGATAAAAGGTATTTCTGTAATCAATTCACATTACGTAATAATTAAATTACCGCATTGTTACTTCAATCTAATAAATTACAGTATTATTTTGATAACACTTTATCACTACATTATTTTAGTATGCCTTATTAATTAAAGGAATTAATTACATGTTTCTAATCTATGTTTATATAAATTTAATTAATAGTTTCCCGTCATAATTAAATTTAATCAATTCTTAATAATTTTAATTCATTAATTCGTTCCGTGCTAGCTGGAACGTAAAACGTATGCTAACTAGCTGCCATTCTTCCCGGTATGTTGTAGGAAGCGATCACGAGAATGAAATGGATTCAATCGAGCGATGTGTTAACAACCTATCAACTATATTCAATATGACATCAAAACCCTTATATTTATTCTAAAAGTGACCTAGGAGATATTAAACCTCCGAGGTTCTACTTAAAAGGGATTAAAAGACGTGAATGTATACGTAATAAATATTTCTTAAGACTCCAGAGACCAAATAGGAAATATAAATATTTCACTTACCTTAGGCAAATCTTTCACAGGCTCCAAATGGACTCCACCCAAATGCACTACCGTAGACGGTATCGGCCTATTGCCTTCAAACTCCGAATATGTATTAACAAACAACAATTGCACTGTGTCCAACAACTCTTCTATTTTCGGTACATCTTTTCCTACATACTTCTGCAGGAGTTTATGCTGTTTCTTCATCGAATCCCTTTCAATGCGCCACGCTTCGAATTCCGTTGACACTTCGTAGAACCGTTCCCATAGAGTCAAGTTATACAGTCGTTTCCTATAGTTAGTTGGATGGATGTATGGGTGCCTACTAGGAGCGCCAACTACCTCATAGTTGAAAGGTTCAGCGTAAAAACTGGAGAACCAAATCGCTGGGGCATTGTACACTTTAGCTAGAAACAGAGGGTATGCATACATACCCTCGACAAACACTAGATCGAAATGTTCATTATTCTTATTCTTAAACAAATCTAGAACCTGTTTGTTTTCTAAAAGCGCTGCTCCGAATCCATTGATCATCACTTCATTGATTTGCCAATTGTAATCATCATCTACAATAACACCTCGTTTTATAACATCAATTTCCAAGAACGCTTTCATTATAACTTCATACATTGCACTGATATCAATTTCCTTATAATTCTTTATGGGTCCATTTCTGGTTATGGGATCTGTAGTGACAGATATTATTTCATGTCCTCTCTTCGCTAGTTCTAACATCAAAGCTCTGAACACTACTTGATGACTTGATGATGCAGAAGGAAACACCCCGAGAATTCTGGCACTGTTAGCCCCATTTCCGATCAGGAAAATCAGTAAGCAAAATCGTAACACAAACATTTTTCAAGACGCCCGATTAGTTTTTGACGAAGTGAACGCACTGGTATCAGTAAGTGATTGTTAGTGATTATGATATCAAGGGGGTTTTTGGATTAAATGATCAAGTTTATCACACTTAAGCATCGCTCTAAAGTATGTGAGAATGACATGCGATTTTTGAAAAAATGTTTTTGGATACGCGTTTTAAAATACTTATAAATAACTTATCTAAATTAATTGATCTATTATCACTAAACTATTGATGTAATTTCTAATACTTACTATCAAATTTTATAAAGAAACTATATCCTGATTCTTCTTTCTACAAGTTATAAATTACACATTATATTTTTTTGATTTAATTTGAACAGTTCAATATCAGATAAATAACAGCGTGAAGTTAGTAATGAATTAGCAAAAGTGACAGATTTCGCCATTATTTTAGCGAAATTTGACACTTTTTACCGATCTTAATGGTGAAATTTGACAGTTTTGGTCAACTACTACCAACCTCACACTATTACTGATCTGATATTGAACTTCGTTCGTGCTAACACGCATAAGTGGATTAAGGTCCTAAATCTTCTGATCTTCTCAATGTTACCATGGCAACATAATAAACATTTATGTGGTATTGAATGAAGTTTATAATTTAGCAGCAATAATAAAACAATAACTGATTAAACTGATAACATTATTGATACGATAATAACTAAATGCCTTTCGGTAAAGGGTATCACAAGTTGTGATGTGGAAATATATTTTAATTGTTATCGGTTGATATGGTGGCAATTTATCACCATGTCGGAAATATTTCATATGATAACTTACAATCGAATTATAGTACTTCTTGTTTTGTTAGTGTATTACTTACTTCTTGTTTTTATCTAGTCTTGCACCTAACTAGATTATAGTTATCATTCTTCCTAAAGGACTAAGAATCATTGGAATCTATTAGGCGATAGACTAGCATCTAGTACTCTCACTAATTCAAATAAAATCTAATAATAATACTATCAAAACTCCATTTATAATGTTTGAAACTTATGATGGACATAATATGTAAACGTTGTTCTATCCATACCGATGACTAATAGAGAATAAAGAACATAAACGTATTTTTATGTATAAGCTTAATACTTAGTCACTTATTATTATGTATATTAGGGTTTTGATGACTTCCATACACCCCTAATCCCGCAGTCGCCTCCTACGACATGCGAGGAAGAACGGCAGCTAGTTATAATAACTATTAAATGGCCAAGAAGATGTTTCATGTCTCCAAAGTTCTGTCCACCCCGAAAGGGATTACAAGAAGTGAATGTATATAAATATAATACTCAGTACAACGTTGACGTCATGGTAGTAAACAAACAAAAATAATATGTTTACATTAACAGTGGTTGTTGTATGAAACAGTGTCATTGGGTAATTGAGTGAATGACAGATAAGGCATTCGCCTACTTTGAAAAGAAATAAATAAGATTACAACGGAAACATTTACAAAAGTATGTTTTTGTTAGCTTAACATCTTTATTACCTAGTAAATAAAATGGTACATAATAATGTCAATGGTAATTCACACCGAAACCGTCTATATACTAAATACTACGGTACGACAATATAATAGCGTATGCTGTGTTAAGAAATTAGTTAAGCGGCTGTAGCCTCAATCAATCAGCCTATGTCAGTCCACTGCTGGACAAAGGCCTCCCCAAGGTTACGCCAAAAAACACGATCACTCGTGGCCCTCAGCCAACAACTACCAGCATTTACCTTTTTAGGTCATCAGTCCATCTAGTAGGGGGGCATCCTACACTACGTTGGGGAAGATATCTGGCTACTTATTAGAGGGCTTTTTTTCGTATCCCGGCTTAGACATGTACCATGGAAAGAAATAAAAAAATGTGTTTTTTATTTACATACATAATTTAAAATCGTCAGCGGTAAGGGAAAATATTCTGAGGAAACCTACCTTTTCTACGCCATAGCTAATAGCTAGTGCTCGTATACGGCGATACGGTTTACTACCTTTCACGTTGGGTACTGTCTATGTAGTGTAATTGCGCGCTTCGAGTGACCCATACCTATCATGCCTTCGACATTTCAGAGATGAGTTCTAAGGCCTCTGACTACCCCGCCACAATAAAAAAGGGAGTGTGTATACACTTGTGAAGCGTAAACATAAAGACCCATTCCATCTGTTAGCATTGAGGATGACAATAAATGAATACAATGTTATGCTATAAATGTTATTATTACATTCAATAACATTTGCTCATAGCAATTTCTATATTACAATGTAATTGTATTCATCAATTCCTTTTTATTTACAACCTTAAGGTGAATAAAACTTTAGTAACTTAAAAGGCTGCTTAACAATGTTGAATTAATCATATGGGCCATACAATTAGACAATACATTATAGTATATCATTCCTCCATACAGACTTCTCAAACACATTAATAGCGTGAAGGTGATATATGACATTATTAAAGTAATAAAATTAACTTTATTCGCAAAGACACAAGATCAACGACGACAGAAACAAAACGGAAAACAACAATTTGATGGAGAAAAGGGGCGTGGCGTATGCTGGCCCCGGGCCCCTGCGAAAGGGATCCGTCTCAGTTACTTGCAAGCAGAAAGCGTAGCCCAATCTGCCAGCACTGGTATTATGACAGACCCCGACACGTCACGCAAACGGATTCGATCGACGGATAATGTGTATTAAGTAAACGCGCGACTTACAAAACGTCGTAAGTCGCACTGACAACGTCATGATTAGATAACAATGTGCATTTTAATTACTATTTGCTTACGTTAATGTGTATTTACATTCGCATACCATTGTCTCTATGGTACAGTATTCCTTCAATGGTTTCAAACGGAACCACATGGTAATAATGTTGCTGTTGAGTTTGTTTACACTAATTTTGCTAAGCAGTGTTGACAGTGGTAGAATTTTGGGATTTTTCCCCTCGCCGTGTTGGAGTCATCAAATCGTTTTCCAAAGGCTTATGCTTGAACTGGCTAAGAGAGGACATGAAGTGACATCTATTACCGCTGACCCAGTAACTGGAAATAATGAAGTGAAAAATCTCAAGGAAATCGATGTAAGTCATACTTATGAAACGTTTAACAGAATGATACTAGATCCTGGACATTCTAAACGAGGTGTTATTCTATCGAAAGATGTAATTCACGATTCTTTAAAAAACAATATGAGAGAAATAACAGAAGAAGTTATATGCAGGCAAAATGTAAAGGAGGTTTTCACCAAGAAGGATAACTTAAACTTCGACGTAATAATAGTTGAATCTATATTTCAATACCCCGTTGTATTGTCAAAGATCTACAATGCCTCTGTGATAGCTATGTCGAGTTTTTACGGCAAAAGTGCGTATTATTACTGGTTAGGAGCACCAAGCAAGCATCCATACTTACATCCATACCAGAACAGAGATAGACTATACAACTTAACCCTATGGGAAAAGATAGATTCAATTTTCTTCGAACTGAAGTATTGGTGGACGATTGAGAATATTTATAAGGCGCAAAATGAAGCTTTGAAGAACTGTATTGGTGAAGGAATACCTAAAGTTGAAGAGGTGTTAGACAATGTTGATTTTCTGTTTGTGAATACCAATCCTGTGTTTGAAGGGAACCGAGCTATACCTCCGAATGTTATACATTTGGGAGGTTTACATTTAAAACCAGAAAAGGATTTGCCGGAGGTATGTGTGATTTTTGTTAATAGAATATATAATAAATACTACGGTGAGGGAAAACATCGTGAGGAAAACCTACATGTTACCCAAACAGGTAATAATTAGTGCTAGTAAATGGCGAGATGGCTTACCACCTGTCACATTAAGTGCTGCCTATCTGGTCAACACGTGGGTTCGAGGTGTCCATAGAATTACTACCTCCGCAATTGCGGAGATGAAAACCTAAACCTTTGACTACCCCGCAAGGGTTAATAATCGTGAACGCGTTTGTCTTTATATAATATTTAGTAACTGTCGATCTTCCCAGCATTAATAAAATTTCTGAGGAGACCTAGCAAACTGTCAAGAATATTTTAATCAAAAATCGCATTAGAATGATGTCCTTTATTAATGATATTATATAGTACCGATAATGAATGTAGGTGAAAATAATAAACACGTTTATAACTCTAAATGTGTAACAGTCACTGTCAGTGATGACACAAAACTGACAATCTGGAAAAATACTGGTTAATAACTATAATAACTATAACAGACCATCAGCTAACGATGGCCAGTAAACCCGTGACCATCCCAAAATGCATGCATGCATGAAGAACAGAAGAGCATGTATGAGAAGGTTAATGGGTGTGAGTGAAGCAAGATTTGTCAGGATCGTTACAGGTGGCGATCGATTATCGACGATAGCTTCTGTCTATCCCCTTAGGAAGCATAAATATATGTATGTACTCGTTGTCAAAAAACAATTCCGTAGGTGGTTTAAACCATAATTGTAAGTAGGTTAGTCATTGCTAGCTGAAGATGATAATTTAAATTCTTATCATGTATTCAACTTCTTAGCTTATCAAACAAACGCGTTCACGACCATTAAACCTTGCGGAGTCAGAGGTTCAGGTTTCCATCTCCGCAATTGCGAATTCTATGGCCACCTCGAACCCACGTGTTTACCAGATAATCAGTAGTCAATGTAACAGGTGGCAAGCCGTGTCGCCGTTTACAAGCACTAAGATAGCTAAATTAGGTAGCCTTAGTTAGTGCTAATCATGTAATACAATAAAATTTAAAAATTACATTTCGAGTAACATGTGATATATGCACAATTTAAATATGTGTTACTTATCTTTACAATAAAGATAAAAAGTCATTATGTCTAGACTGAACCCTGTGCTAGTTGGGGATTAAAATGAAACAGCCATGCTGCAATTGTGCTACGCAAATTTAAAAAAATGTGTTCATTTTTAACACTTTTTGTTTTCAATAAATAATAATATCTTAATTGAGACATCCATCTCAATTACATACAATATTCAACATACAATAGAATTCATAAACAATAATTGGATCACATAATACACAACAGATAAAATTTACATTTCATTCAATTAAATTACATTAATTAATACAATAATGAGCTGAATACAATCTGGACACTATATTAGTATCGTACTGAACGCACTAACATCATTAATGCTACCATACATATGAGTACAACTAATTACAACCTGTATTCATTTAAATCACTACATAGTATAAAACAAAGTCGCTTTCTCTGTCCCTATGTCCCTTTGTATGCTTGAATCTTTGAAACTACGCAACGGATTTTGATGCGGTTTTTTAATAGATAGAGTGATTAAAGAGGAAGGTTTATATGTATAATAACATGCATTAAATAGCCAGAAGTGCGAAGCTGGAGCGGGTCGCTAGTATTGTATAATGTAGTTCGACTATCATTATTGCCACCATTAATATGATTACAATTCATTACAACCTGTATCCAATTAAATATTATGGATTAGTTCAATTTCTCAATTGCACAAATACTAATTTAAAGACTTCCTTGAACCCACGTGTTAACCATATATACATCAACAAATGTAATAAGTATTAAAGCGTATCATTTACAAGCACTGACTATTACCTGTTCCGAGAAAAAGGTACATTTCCTCATGATATGTTTCCTCACCTTCGCTACTGAAATTATAGAGTAATCTTGAATTCATGATTAATAACTAACGGGACTTATTGCGTAAGTTTTTATATAATAAAGTTACCTTTATTAACCCGACGTTTCGGCTACGTTGCAGCAGCCATGGTCACGGACAGGCTGGTTAATAGAGGTAACTTTATTATATAAAAACTTACTCGATAAGTCCCGTTAGTTATTAATCATGAGTATAAATCGCGAATCTCTTAAAACTATAATCTTGAATTATCGTTGGACTAAACCCATTTTATAACATATTTCCGTTACTAACTACTAATGCTGTAAAATCACGTTTTGAATACATGAAAGTCTGTGGTATGGATTATTTAGGATTACGTTAAATTATATAAACTGAATTATGTACCATAAATAAAGAAAGAAAATGAATTCGCTATATTATGTATGTGTAGAGATAACATTAGTTCTAGCCAGACAAACCATATACATTTATATTATACAGCTTTAATATGGATTTCAACATTAAAATTTTATATAAATGCCTAGCTGATTATAAATGTATAAGAAACAACAAAGGAATTATAAATCTATACCGCTTTGTCATATTGTGTGTGATATTGTTTGTCTGAATTAGAAAGATACAAATATAACATACTTTTAGAATTTAATTATGTTTTATTAAGAAAGGAGATTTGTGTAAAAATATGCATATTTCTAATCTTAGACATTTATGTGACACTAATAATAATATTTAGCACATTAGGAACTAGCCCCTTGGTAAGTACATTTAAGACTTGTGTTAAGGGTACTAGTCAACGTATTTTTAACAAATATATAGATAACATATATAGATAAATACATAAATAGCATATATAATCAACAACCAGCCTGGAAAGCAGAAGAAAAGCGTAATTCTTAACTCTCCGGGAATCGAACCCGGGACCTCACAATTAGCGTTCAGATGCTGAACCAATCGAGCCACGGAGGTCGTCAAACTCACACTGAAGCTATATTATATTATCTGCTTATCAGTATAATCTTGGATAGTCATTTTATCTTAGATTTCATAGCAACAGGATTTCTGTTCCGATTGTTCTAATTTTTCCATGATTACCAAAAAATGTATCGTCTGAAACTTTTATGACTAACAAATAATTCGTTTATTTAGTTTTTGAGGCTATCACGAAACGAAACCATTCCGACTGATAAGGGAACTTAAATAGCCCCAGACGTATTTAAGGATTCCTTGCCCTGACTCATTCTAAGTCTACTGTGACAAACCTTAGTGGAATGACTTACTAGCACAAATAATATTTACTAGTGAGAGTGTAATAGTGAAACAAAATGAAGTTGATCTGTGTTTTTCTTGTACTAGTGTCATATCAAACCGGGGTGCAATGTGGTAAAATATTAGGACTGTTCCCTACACCGTCGATCAGTCACCAAGTAGTCTTCAGGTCTCTTATGGTAGAACTGGCGAAACGAGGTCATGACGTCACTACTATCACCACGGACCCCATATCGAAAACGAACTCGATTTCAAATTTAACAGAAATTGACATAGGAGATTTATACGAAGTTTTTAGAAGAAACGTCTTGAAACCGAGGGAAAGCGGACGCGGTGTCATTATCAATAAAGATGACATGCATTCCGTAGTACTAGGGTCGATTGAAGAGTTTACTGACCTATTGCTGCAAAAGAACGAAGTCCAAGCGATATTCAAACGGAAGAACAACGAAACTTTCGACCTTATTATCGTGGAAACATTTTACCAGTACCCTATTCTTCTTTCCAAAGTGTACAACGCACCAGTGATAGTGATATCTAGTTATTATGGCTTCAGTGTCAACTATGAATGGATTGGAGCACCAGCCAGACATCCATATTTACATCCATACGCTAATAGAGATAAGCTATACAACCTAACACTATGGGAAAAGTTCAAAGAGATAAACTATGAACTAGATTTTTGGTGGTCTATGGAAAAGTTCTATGAAATTCAGAATAAAGTGACAAGGAAATATTTAGGAAGTAATTTTCCAAGAGTACAAGAGTCTGTTGATGATGTAGATTTCCTGTTTGTTAATACGAACCCCATTTTTGAAGGCAATAGGGCGGTGCCACCTAATGTGATCAATTTAGGAGGACTACATTTGAAACCGGTTAAGGATTTGCCTCAGGTTATTTAATTACCTATATTCGTAGCTATATTTAGATTACCTGGTGTCATAATTGCAAAGGTTCAATAGCCGCTCATTTAATCTTACTTGTTCTGCAATACATAAAGTAGTGAATCAATCATCGATGTAAATTATTCATAACTTTAACTCGTAAGAACATAAATTTTCCAGTTTCACAAAAATACATTTCACTAACTAAATATTCTAGATCTAAATAGATTTTCAAAATGAATATAGAACTAATTAATAGCTAAGCATAAAATTATATCTAAGCCGTTTTATATGAATAAGGTACATCGCATTAGTTAACTAAATTCTTAGGATTTTAATTTGCATTATGTTACTTGAAAATAAGAAATATCATATTATAACTGTACAGTTTTATTATTGCTAAAAAATATTGTTGTGATATCCATGGTGCGAACGGATAGTAACTTGAACGCTAATCTTAAAGTCCTTGGTTCGATTCTCGTCAGAGACTGAGTTACTGAGAGTTCCATTTATTATAAGTGTTATATATGTATAAATATATTATATAAGTATCTATCAATAACAAGCAAAATATAAACGTTGACGACTTGATTCAAGTCTTAAATTAACTTACAAAGGAAACATTACAATTGATGAATTATGTGTTCGCAATATCATTATTATCAAGAACATGCTTTAATAATTTCAAAATGTATCATGGTACTTATTTTACATAAGCAAAAGTAAATTAAGCATACATATATGTATATTCACGTCCTTTAAGCCCTTTTGGGGTGGGCATACCCTCGGAGATATAACTTTTAGCATGAATAGCCCTTATGTAGTCATAATTTCAATGGGAAACAAGCTGCTAGCTCATAGCCCAATTAGATTCTATTAATTCTGGTCCCAGCTTCGCATTCTACGACATATCAGGAAGAACGGCAGCTAGTTAGCGTTCTTTTTACGTGCTAGCGGGACGGATTTTTAAATAACTTAATGAAGACGATTAAATTGTTTTTGTTACTTTTCCAGGACCTAAAAGCCTACCTGGACAATTCCAAGACCGGCGTGATCTACACAAGTCTAGGCACCAACTGTAGGGTCTCATCTATGACCCCAGACTTCCTGCAGGTCTTCCTAAAAGCCTTCGAGGCTCTACCCTACGATATCCTGTGGAAAGTCGACGGAAACCCTCCCAATATATCGTCGAATGTGAAAATTGAAAAATGGTTTCCCCAAAGAGATTTACTGAGTGAGTTTACACTTTGATATTAAGGAACAGCGGGTCGCGAATAGGTTAGGTGTAGGCAGTATATAAGGGTATTGTGTAGGTAATATACGAGGTAGTTTTACAGTAAATATATAGGATTTGAAGAGTGTACCTATCTGGATTTAGGTAATGTACAAAGTAGTAAGTTATATACAGTGTATAGGTGAAATGTAATGTGATTATAATGTACAATGAATTTAGCAGTGAAAGTACTATATGGTATTTAGGAACCATATTTGTCAGACACCTAAATCTATTATTAATTGTACTAAAGATTTCCTAATATACGTCTAGATTGCCTATTTTAGCATTATAATCAGAATTATAATAACATAAAAAATCATATACAACATTCCCGTACAAAATGAATCAGATAGAGATTATCATACGACCCAAAATAACTAAACACAAAATCATCGACAATATATATCTAAATCATTATTAACCCATTGTACCCACAATTTTCCAGCACACCCAAACATCAAACTCTTCATAACCCAAGGGGGTATGCAGTCAACCGACGAAGCCATAGACGCGGGAGTCCCCTTAGTAGGGATTCCCATTTTGGGGGATCAGAAGATTAATACGGAACAATACGAGAGACTGGGGATAGGGATTCAAATGGATTCGCTGACGGTTACTGCTGAGGACTTAGTGGCAGCTGTTCAGAAGGTTATCGGTGATGACAGGTGAGAAATACATACATATTTTCACGAATCTACGTCCCTAATGGGATAGGCAGAGACTTTAGATTATAACTTGAAACGATAATGACAAATCTCTTGCTTCACTGCGGTGAGAAGTCTGTATGTATATTCAAGTCTACACTCTTAAAGGTATAGGCAGAGATTATTTATTGCCATATTAAATGATCCCAATAATTATGTCTACCAAGTTTATATATGAGTTTATATATTACCAAGACTTTAAGTCATACCAACGGGCCAACGTTAAATATTCTATTCATATACATACTATCACATACATATTATCACTTCATATGTAAATACATATATAGCCAGTGCCCATATACGGTGATACGGCTCACTACCTATCACGTTGGGTGCTATCTATTTAGTGAAATCATTCCTAAGATGCCTTCGAAATTTCGGAGATGGATACTATAGCCTCTGACTTCTCCGCCGCAATAAAAGGGAGGGTGTATACACAAGTCGTGAAGCGTAAGTAATTATGTATGTATTATCTCTAGAACAGTTCAGTACAGTTTACATACACCTCCTCAATTAAATACAAGTCCTAGCTCAGTATCTAATATGATAATACATACATACATATACTTTCATGTTATTTAATCACTTTCCGGTGAATAGAATCTTAAAGACGCGATTATATCGCCTAAGTCACTTTTTTATAATGAATATTAGGGTTGTGATGTCATATCGAACATTAGTGACAGATTACTACTTCATCGTCTCTTAGTCGCTTCCTACGTGCTGGGTAGAACGGCAAGTAGTGAGCATTCTCTTTAAATCACAGCTAGCACGGGACTCGATAGGACAATAATAATCAG
This sequence comes from Leucoptera coffeella, assembly GCA_030578115.1. Lineage (NCBI taxonomy): Eukaryota > Metazoa > Arthropoda > Insecta > Lepidoptera > Lyonetiidae > Leucoptera > Leucoptera coffeella. The sequence goes on along the minus strand of JAMBLF010000060.1, from coordinate 230,667 downwards.
AACCCGGAATTTCAAACCCAAACGGTATTTCCCGGAATCCAGTCAACATTTACTTTTCAAAATTCCGAACTGAATTTATGGATAATTGAAATTTCTATTTACTTACATATCTGTCGAGGTTAGTTATGTGGAGATGGCTTCTTTGCAAAAGATTAGTTATCTCTATACTATCACATATACCTTTAATTTATTTATCTATTTATTAAAAAAGAAATCTTATGCGTATGCTAACCATATATTGACGCTATATTGAAAAAGGTGACGTGACGAGATAAGGGAAAACATCGTAAGGAAACCTACGGATACTTGGAAACAGGCAACGCCTTTATAAGGTGCTGACTATCTGGTTAACACGTGGGTTCGAGGTGACCATAGCATACCTCGCGTTACATGAAGCTCAGACCTTTTACAAAAAGTATTTAGTGTCAGGTAGACGCTATATTGAAAAAAGGTGACGTTAGGAGTACCTATAACCGGCGAGAGCGTATGAGAAGATGTATCAGTGTCAATGAAGCGAAAGTGGTCTGTCAGGATCGGGACAAATGGGGATCCGTGGTACCCCTTAACAGGGAATCAGGCGTGATGTGTATGTATGCGTGCTAATAAATTATTATTTATACATATTGAACATATAAATTACCACTTTAAATATTACTACTGTTACTTACACTACGAATAACTTAATTACGGCTTTGGCGAACTCATCCAACTCACATGAAAATATATCTACTGTAGTCGAGACCACATTGAGAAATTATTATTATTAACAGAATGAATGCGATAGAGATTAGGTTTCTCAGAAAATTCAATTGTGGTATGAAAAAAAGAAAGGATTTCAAAATTGGTTTGAGCCCATGAAACCGACGGATGGAAGGTCGGGTAGGACGGGGTAGGCCACGTAGAACATATAGAGATCAATATAATTTTTATCCATATTAAATTACCAATTTTGTTTCAATTTAATGTAATAAATTACTCGTCTAACAGTCCAAGTAGATTGACCGATTTCAATTATAACTAAAATTTCAAAATAAACTTTTAATATTGTGTTTCCATGTACTGAATAGCATGAATTCATATGTATTTGGTAATTAATTCTCGTTATATGTAATAATTTTTGAATCAGGTTTGATTCAGGTTTCCATGTCAGCAATTGCCTCGAACCCACGTGTTGTATAGTCAGTACTCAATGTGACAATTAATAAGCCATGTCGCCATTTAAGTAACATATAGAGATCCCGCCACATAAGCTGGCAGTAGCCAAACTTGGAACTAAATTTGACGTTTCCGCAATTGCGTGTTATTTTGTATGAAAGGTAAATTTAGTATTACCAGCGTTGTGTTTTTTGCCCACTCTTTGTAATTTTTATGTTTGTTAAGGGTGATTATAATAAATTGATTTCCGGAGTTTCTTGTTAGTTCTTCTCCAAGCTAGGGTCTCCGCTGAACTTCTTCTTCTCAATCGTTACGCTCTTATCAGAGCGGTCGTGGTCTTCATGACGTGGCATCTTGAGCAGCCGAAATGGTTGGTGAACTAACCTCGGTAAAAATATGTAAAGACAATGCTCAGTGCCATGTTTGAAATAGTTTTTTTACATACATACATACACATCACGCCTGATTCCCTGTAGAGGGGTAGGCAGAGATCACGGATCCCCATTTGTCCCGATCCTGACAGACCACTTTCGCTTCATTGACATTCATACATTCTCTAATACACTCTCGGTGGTTATAAGTACTCCTAACGTCACCTTTTTTCAATATAGCGTCTATCTGACTGTTACATATATGTCTTATTAGGCCGGCCCCTACGTAACCGCCCTTCCACTTCACTCATATATATTCCTTTTGTCAATATATAGTTTTTTTAATTTGTACTTAGATCATAAAATAACTTTCAAAGAGAGCTTATGATAGGGCCTATTTTGAATAAAAATATTTTGACTTTTGACTTTGGTATATTAATTTGTTTTATTTGAGTTTATAGCTCTGCAACCAAAGATCGTTACAAATGAAACCTCAATATAATGTATCGAGCCGTATGGCACAGTGAGTGCTAGTTTTGGCGTGTTTACTGGCAACACTGGATTACGCGACTGTGGCGACGCCTCCAACTGCCACCTTATGTGGCGGGTACTCTAGTTAGTATTTATGTTTTTTTATTTACAGTTACCGTCGAAATGTCAAAAAGCTGTCACTATTATACAAAGATCAACCACAGACTCCGCTAGAGAGAGCAGTTTGGTACACAGAATATTTACTAAGACACGGTTCGGCCAAACATTACCGACCAGTATTAGCCAGAATGTCATGGACTGAGTATCTGTTTTTGGACGTAATTGGCGTATTACTAGTTGTTACTGTCGGTATCTTGTTGTTACTTAGCAAAGTTGTGCGTTTAGTTGTAAATAGGTTTTTGAGTGCTAAAAGTATGTTGAAAGTTAGTAGGAAGAAAAGGGATTGAGTAATTTAAGTATTTGTTTTAAGTGTAATTGTATATAAAGACAGAAGATAGTCTGGCAGCTTAGTATAAAATTTAATTTAAAAAATGTTTAAGTTGAAAAGAAATACATTCACGTCCTTTAATCCCTTTTGTGGTGGAGTTGCGATGTCATATCGGAACATTGGTGACAGGTTGCTAGCCTATCACTCTATAGATTCTATTTACGCTTAGTCGCCTCTTACGACATGCAGCGAAGAACGGCAGCTAGTTAACATTCTTTTTACATCGCAAACTAGCACAGTAAGTTGCTTGAATATCAGTTGTGCTACTCAAATAGAATGGTTTAATCATAAACTGCGAAGAATATTTTCCTTAAATAAAATACATATATTATGGTCTTTGTAAAAAAATGTAAATGTTATAAAGTATTATACCTTGTCAACGTTTGTCAACGCATCTCTCAGTATGTTTTTGCATAGATATTTAGTGACCAACTTTGTCATAAATATACACAAATACATTCACGTCCTTTAATCCCTTTCGGGGTGGACAGAACCTTGGAGAGATGAAAGCATTATCTTGGTATATTAGCATGTATAATGGGGTTTTGATATCAAATGGAATATTGGTGACAGGTTGCCAGCCTATCGCCTTAAAGACTTCATTCAACCTAGTCCCTTGGTCGCCTCCTACGACATGCTGGAAAGAACTGCAGCTAGTTAGCTTTCTTTTTACGACCCAGACTTGCAGGGGCTTAACTTTGTCATGCCGGGAAGAAAGGCTGTATTTTTAAGTACAGACTAAACACATCTTAATTTTATAATTATTATTATACTTAACGTCTGAGTACTATGCCATAACTAAAAATTGAATAACTGTAATAATACTTGTAAGATTTCGTAATAAAATACTCTTTAAAAACTCGACTAAACTTTTTTAATCGTCGTTTTGTCCATCCTAGAGAATTATTAAACACAATGGAAATTTCAGAACTAGTACTTCTTACTAAAACTATAAATAAATACTATATTTATAGTCGTGTAGATATGATATAAGAGTTGTAAGTAGTCTATGAAGTGAAATTAGTTTACAGCGTGGAAAAAAGTTTGATCTCTATCTTTGTAAGGAAACTAGGAACACGTATTTGTAAGTATGTTTTTTACATATTTTCTTTATCACTATTAGCGTTGATACTAGATACTGCTGACAAGATGCTAGTCCATCGCCAAATAGATTCCTTCGACCCCTTACTTGCCTCTTACGACATTGTAGTACGAATAGCAGCTAGTTATATACACAGTTGACGGCCTCCGTGGCGCGAATCGTGAGGGTTCGATTTCCGGTGGAGGCAGGGTTAAGAACTACGCTTTCTTCTGCTTTTCTGTCTAGTCGTTGATTATACATGCCATATATGTATTTATCCATATATAAGTATTTATTTCTTAAATATACATTGATTAGTACCCTTAACACAAGTCTTCAATATTCTTAGCAAGGGGCTAGTTCAATTGGTGTAATGTCGAAATATTATTATTATTTGTTATAATTCTATTTACGTCCTATATCTTCTTTGGATTATCTGTTAATTAGTGATACGTAATGCTTTATTCTAATCAACTGATTAAGCAGGTGATAGATATAATGGCGTGTTCACTACATGATTTTACGCACATACATATCAGGTTTGTAATCCTTTTTATCATAGTCAGTGGTGTAAAGTTGTATTCGATGAGCAACTATGATGAAATGAAATGAAATCTTTGTATGCAATGTAAGGATTATAAAATCACTTATTAAAAGACAAGACAGTTTTTTATCAAACATTTTATCATTAGCTTAAACTAAATCTTAAAATTAGATTAACTTAACTATTGGCATTTCGTAAAGAAAACCTGCAAAGAAGAAATGCCAAGGAACTCTGAAGATATTTTTTGCAGATGATGTACCTTGAAATATACCAACTTTTAATGGAACTTTATAATAATATTTAAGTGACATAACGTGAGCTAAATAACAAGAAATTTGTCACTTGAAACATAACGGATTTAGATTATTAGTCAGAGACATAAATAATGCAATACTTGGTCTGATGTTTCAGCGATAATTATTTTCAGTATGAAGATCTTCGTCAAATCAAAGCCTCAATATGACATATAGTAAGTTACCTTACATTTACAGTTATAGATAGGTTTTCCCACAATTTCTTCCTTACTAAAATTTATACCACATGATCACCCATCCCAATACTAACCTCACCCAACTTTGCTTAACTTATTTATCTAACAAAAGTCAAGGCCACGTCTGTTTTCAACTACAGTTGGATGATAATAGCGTGAATATGGTATCAATACACGGATATAAAAAACTTTATGCATTGTACAAAAATATCAACAATTACGCAACTACAAATTGCGATTAGGAAGTAATTATATCACATTTATTCTTAAAACGATTGCCTTATCAAACGAATCATACAAATTCGTGATAACATATTTCAAGAATCTTCAATCTGTCAATAACTCTCTGGAAGAATGGTGTTAAAATATTTCATAAGTTTTTTCCTCCTGGCAAATGCCGTACAAACTGCCAGAATCCTGGGGGTTTTCCCCACCCCTTCAGTCAGCCATCAAGTGGTCTTTCGGGAGCTCATGATAGAATTGGCGAAACGGGGCCATGAAGTAGTTTCAGTTACCACCGACCCCATAACCAACAAAACCGGACCCGTGCAAAACCTGACAGAAATCGACGTAAGTTCCTTATACCAGATTATTTTAGCAGCGCTCGCAAGTCCCGAAATGATGGATCTTAAACGCGGTGTGATTACTACCGTAGAAATGAATTGGAAGGCCAATGAATTCATGAGATACGGTATCGGTGGTGCTTTGCTTCAAATTCCGGAATTTCAAGACCTGATTGCTAATAAGAAGAATGAGCATTTCGACCTAATATTCGTTGAAGGTCTACATTCATTTCCTTTGATACTTTCCAAAGTCTACAATGCTCCTGTTATATGGATATCTAGCTTTTACGGATCGGGTTTGAACTGCGAAACAGTTGGGGCTCCTGCGAGGCATCCTTACCTGCACCCTGAATACAGTAGACAAAGACTGTACAACTTGAGTCTGTGGGAAAAGGTATACGAACTGTACATACAGTACCAATCGTGGTGGTTAGAGAGAGAAGCTTTGGAAATTGAGAATATTTTGCTGCAAACTTACGTAGGCAAAGATGTACCGAAAGTGGAGGAATTGTTAAACAATGTGCAAATGCTGTTTGTGAATACACACGAAATATTTGAAGGGAACCGGCCTGTCCCACCGACAGTAGTGCATTTGGGAGGAGCGCATTTACAGCCTGTCAAAGAGTTGCCTTCGGTGAGTCCTTTAAATTGTTACTATTGACTACGACTATACGAAATATTGAATAGTATTCTTATATCTGTGCTATAGAGAATTTGTGAATTATTGGATTGGTTTGCTTTTATACATACAGTCATACGTTCGTTCGCGCTCAAATATACGTATACTTGGATATCATTGGTGATGGATAAAACCTCAGTGAAAATAATAACTTACTATCCCATTTGAATAAAGTCCAACGAAAGATAAATTTAGACTAAGATAAATATGAAAGATTAATCTATTAGTCCAGATGTGTAACTACGAATCAGTCACCAAATCTGGGTAAGATTTAGACCACAGTGTTAAATAAGCATATGTAATACTTGATGAAGTTTAACTTGTGTATCAAAGTTTATGGTAGCATAGCCTTAAAATTATCACCAATCACGAGCAATCTTTCTTCCGCATACCTAACCTAAATGCTTTTGTTAATAGTTACTTATTATCTCTTATCGTCTATAAAATCTGATAATAATTAAAAACATCAAAACTTAAAATAATTGAGGATAATAATTGAATTAAAATATTTTATTATTTAGGATTTAAAGACATTCTTAAAAATAAAATCTATGCCTACGTATTCTCCAAAATTTTCAGGACCTAAAAACTTACTTGGACAATTCCAAACGAGGCGTAATTTACGTCAGCATGGGAACCAACTGCAAGATCTCAATGATGACCCCAGACTTCCTGGAGGTGTTCACGAAGGCTTTCGCGGAGCTGCCTTACGACATCCTGTGGAAGGTAGACGGGGAAGTGGGCAACCTCTCCTCCAATGTGAAGACGCAACAGTGGTTCCCTCAGAGAGATTTGCTAAGTAAGTCTTTAGAATGTTGGCTGATTTATATAGGATTTGTTTTGAGGAAACAATTCACCTTATTACAAATAATTTACCTATTTATACTTTAGGAACGTAATTGATCAGTAATCCTAGTGCGATAGTCATAGGTAAATATTTAAACATGTCGGAAGGAAAAAGTATCCAACTGAGTTGATTGGCATTTCTTGGCTAAACTACCTAATCTCTTGACTTTCACACATCTTTGCACTCCCAAAAGCAGTATAAATGTAACGATAGATTCTTTAATTTTATCAATGATCATTCAAAGGGTTCAAGATTCTTTAGCTTTATCAAAGTTTCAGGGTTCATTGATAAAATCAGTGTCAATGCATATAAACTTAACATTTGTTAAACCACCTACCACAAAATTTTAAAAATAATGTAGCACATATAATAAAAAAGAGTAACTCTTACTTCCACCTTTCAGCGCACCCAAACATCAAGCTCTTTATCACCCAAGGGGGTCTACAGTCATCCGACGAAACCATTGATGCTGGTGTGCCTTTAGTCATAATACCTATTCTGGGAGACCAATGGGTGAATGCAGAGCAACACGAAAGGCTTGGTATTGCCATCAAACTGGACTCCCTTACTGTGACTGCTGATGATCTTGTCAAAGCTGTCAACAAGGTTATCGATGATAAAAGGTACGTGAAAATATAATCCAATGACAGTGACAAATTTTTAGATATATTTTATTTATAGTTACAAGTTAATATTTTGTTAATTTAACTTAAACCCGTGTTAGCTAAGATGCAAATATAATGATAGTTTTAAGAGATTCGACGAAGCGATTTATACTCATGATTAATAACTATCGGGACTTATCGCGTAAGTTTTTATATAATAAAGTTACCTTTATTAACCCGACGTTTCGGCTACGTTGCAGCAGCCATGGTCACGGGCAGACTGTGTCCGTATAATAAAGATAACTTTATTAAATAAAAACTTACGCGGTAAGTCCCGATAGTTATTAATCATGTGCAAATATAATGTTACGCTATATATAATGTTTTGCTCAATAGATTCCATATATTCAGTTCATCTGTGTCTTCTTACAACTAACAATCGATCGAATATTACTTGTATCACTTGCTTGGTTAAAGGTTCGGGTGTCCATCTCCGCAATTACGAAATTAGCAATTCTATGTCCATCTACATCCCACGTGTAAACAAGAGAGTCATAACTTAATGTGATAGGTGATAAGCCGTGTCGTCATTAACAAGCTCTGGCTATTACTGCACGTTATGTGAAAGGTGATAAGCCATTTCACCTTTTACAAACACTAGCTATTATGGCTATTACCTGTTACAAGGAATAGGTTACCTTTTCTCGCAATGTTTTCCCGCACCTTACTGCATGCATGTTGCATTTCACATGTGTGTTTTTATTGCTAAGACAAGCCCAAAAAGTTTTTATGCATTCTATATACGTTTTAAACATCATACTTGTAAATTCCGTTCCCTATGTAAATCCATAAAAGGCCTAACACAAAACCTTATCTTCTGAGACAGTTTATAACCGAGTGGCAGCTAGTTTCATTCTATTTTATTTTATTATATTTGACGGCCTCCGTGGCGCGATCGGTTAGACGCCTAAACGCTAATCGTGAGGTTCCGGGTTCAATTCCCGATGGAAGAAAAGTTAAGGACTACGCTTTTTTCTGCTTTCCAGTCTGGTTGTTGATTATTTATACTATATATGTATTTATCTATATATATATCCTTAAATATACGTTGACTAGAACCCTTAATGAAGAAGTAAATAACTGAATATTTAACTTATATTTCCAGCTACCGCGACCGAGCCAAGCAAGTATCCACCTTGGTGAAAGACCAGCCGATGTCAGGCATACAGCGAGGAGTCTGGTGGACGGAGTACCTTCTGCGTCACAAGACCACGTCTCACCTCCGCCCAGTGCATGCCCAGATGCCCTGGGTGGAATACCTGTTCCTGGACCTCATTGCACTGGCTTTAGGAGCACTGGTACTAGGTATTAGTGCGCTCGTGTTCGTGCTTAAGTCGGTATTGAGATTATTTGGTGGGAAGGGTAAGAAAAGTAGGAAGGTTGATTGATAGTTGAAGGTGTTTTAAGTTCCGGAATAATTTGGAAAGTAAGTTCTCTAGATCTGTTTCTTGCTGACGTGTCGTAAAATTCCATAAATGTACAATAATGTCCTAACAGGAAAACCTTTCGACATTATTGGAGTAACAATTAAAAAAAATTAACATAACGTAACAACACATAGGTAGAAGTACATATGAAAATAAACAGAGAGATTAACTCATTTCGTAGCATATGTAGCGCATGGCAACCCTCTTAAAGTCAGGCTTACTGCAGATGAAGAGGTTCACCATGTCGGCTTGGCCGTTAAACAGATGTAACAAAATGTAATAAAAGACAAAGGAAACTAAATATTAATACTAAAACAATTCTGTTAGTTATGCTGAATGAGACTGAGGTGACATCATTATCTATGATTACAGTAAGTCTAGTAATGTGGCATATAACTAACCCATTGACTATGGAAAATTAATTATGAGCTGCCAGGTTTTAATGTTTTTTTAATTATAAGCTTAATTTAGTTTTTAATTAAAATTATAAGTATTAATAAATAAGTTGTATTATAATTATAACATGTTATTTTATTTAAACGTACTCTTGTACCTATAGTTTTAAGAGATTCGCGATTTATACTCATGATTAATTACTAACGGGACTTATCGGGTATGTTTTTATATAATAAAGTTACCTTTATTAACCCAACGTTTCGGCTACGTTGGAGCAGCCATGGTACGGGCAGACTGACGATGCATATTTCTTCGCCTCCACCGTAGCGCCCTGTCAGATTCTTCTCCGACTACCCTCACTGCTACGTTTTAATTAATAACACGCGACCTACACACTACTAGCTAAGCTAAGAGTACTCATGATTAATAACGAAGTCCCGTTAGTAATTAATCATGAGTACTCTTGTACCTTTACATTTCCTTCCCAGGCTCTCAAGAAAAGACTTTTTTTAGAGATAATTTGTTAGAAATTACTATCATACAAGAAAAGGTAACAGACTTTCTTCACCAAAGAGTTTGAAGGTTACAATGATGGACTTTAACTTAAGAAGAACATTCAAGATTTCCGAATGATTCAAAGTTAAAGTCCAAAATTTTTAATTCAATATAAGTGAGTGACACTAGTTGTCTAACAACTATGACTCTACCGTTGGTTCAAAAGCTCTAGGTTGGAGAAGACTCAACAAGAAACTCCAGCCTCAGGGATTTTCGGTTCAGTGCCAAATCACAAAACTAAATACTCATTTTTGTTTCAATACTAAGTTTTTTTGATTTTGCACAGCCTTGACGCATTCATTGCCAACATTAAACATCAGTGAGATAATCTTCAAACATATAGGGGTGCCCAAATAAATTATCAACAAAAGTTTTTCTAAGATTAATGACATTATAAACATCCGTAATCCGTTTGGGGTGGCCAGAACCTTGAGACTTATAATCTCCTAAGTCACTTTTAGCATTCATATTGTAATTGTAATGTGCTATATGGAACAATGGCGACATCGACCAATAGGTTTCATTGACCCCAGAAAGAACGACCTTCATTTTACGTCCCATACTAACAGGGATATAAATACATACATATTACGCCTAATTCCCTCTAGAGGAGTAGGCAGAGATCACAGATCCCAACTGTCCCGATCCTGGCAAACCACTTTCACTTCATTGACACTCTTGCACCTCATACAAACTCAGCAAGTACTTTTAATGTCAGACTTTTTTATATTTTAGAGATATAAAGTATCATATACCTACATACGATCTATCCTACCCTTACAATCTTAAAATCCCCATTTAATCCGCCATTTCCAATCACTCAAACAGCTGATCTTTCACAATGCGATCTTTGTAAGCCTGAACCGGGATTTGTTCATTCATTCATTCGTTCCTTCGTTCATCTCGTTCAGCGGGAAATTAATTGAGAATTTTGTTTTTCAACTTCCACGTTGATTGTCTCGAAGTTGCGGATACTGCCTGTTAGGTAATGTTTAGATAAATAATAATAATATATCTTTATTTGTTCTCTCATAACAACACTTGTTAGTGAGAGAATTGGTGCCTTAACTAAGACAATTAAGTCCTGTGTCTTAAGACACCAGCTCTCCCTTCCAGTTTTGCTTATAACTACAAATACAGGGAACGGTTACAAACATGAGACAGCACATAAATTCTTAATTTTTATTTGTTTAGCGATACACTTTCATAAATACATACATACAGAACTATAAATAAACAAACGTAGGTGCATGTTCATACACATTAATACCAGATAGGGGCTTGGTCATAGCAAACACACATCCAAGATTTCGCCTGGTGGTGTTACAAAATTGTTATGAAGGAATTTTTAGGTAGTTTTCTGTGGCATCGTATGTCATTCCACACAGCCACCGGGCCAATAATGAGAACATCATTATAAGGCCCCGGCATGTCATAAAGCTCCTATGTACGTAAAAAGGATGCTAACTAGCTGCCGTTCTTCCCAGCATGTCGTGTGATCAGTCAACGATGTTCCATGTGAGATCATAATCCCAATATCTATGCTAAAAAGTGACCTAGGAAATACTAAATCTCCGAGGTTCTGTCCACCCCGAAAGAGAGTGAAGAACGTGTATATATATATATATATATATATACGATGATCTAACAACCTGTCACTTATGTTGGATTATGATATCGCAACCCCAATTTTCATGCTAAAAAGTGAATTAGGAGATATTATATCTCCGAGATTTTGTCCACCCCGAAAGGGATTAAAGGACGTGAATGTATATGAATGTCATTCTATTAAATACAATGTGACAGAGGTCTTTTTAGCATCCATTTAATTTTGAAAACTTCTACGATAAGGGAAAACATCGTAAGGAAACCTGCCGATACTTGGAAACAGGCAACGCCTTTATATGGTGCTGATTAACTGGTTAATGTGGGTTGAAAAAAGGTGACGTTAAGAGTACCTATAACCGGCGAGAGTGTATGAAAGTCAATGAAGCGAAAGTGGTCTGTCAGGATCGGGGCAAATTGGGATCTGTGATCTCTGCCTATCCCCCTAAATGGAATTAGGTGTGATGTGTATGTATTCATATCCCTGCTAGTCTAAGACATAAAATGAAGACCGTTCCATCTTTAATAAAACCTATTGAACGATGTCGCTATTGTTCCATATAGCACATCACAATTAAATAAAATAAAATTCCTTTTATTCATGCAGTTATACATATACAGAAATACAGAAAAGAATTAATTATGTAATAATTTACATTAATGGAACCAAGCGCACATAGCAACCCCGCGCAAGTGTGAATAAATTTGTTTCAGCTAATGTTGATTGTGTAAAATTCACACTGCCAACGCTGATATTCCAATTTAAAATATTCCAATTACAATAGTTCATTACAATTCAAGTTCCGAGGTTCTGTCCACCCCTAAAGGATTAAGAAAGAATGTATGTAATGTCGTTAAGTCAATATTTGTTACCATAAAAATCATTGGTGAAAGTTGTGAGTCGCCCTTGTGTTTTCTATGATAATAATACATAGATACGCTTCACGACTTGTGTATACACACTCCCTTTATTATTATGGCGGGGTAGTCAGAGGCTTGAGTGCCCATCTCAGAAATTTCAAAGGCATGTTATGTATGGGTCATTCGAAGCCCGCGTATCACTAGATAGACAGCACCCAACGTGATAGGTAGTGAACCGTATCGCCGTATATAGGCACTGCCTATTACCTATCCTGAGGGATAGGCATGTTTCCTCACGATGTTTTCCCTCACCGTTAGCGACTGTAAATTATGTACGTGAATGAAAAACACTTATGATAGTAATCTATAACAACCAAATAAGCGTTAGAGCAAAGTGGTTCTCGATTGGAGGCTGCGTCTCGGTAAACGTAGTGTAGGACGCCCTCTGCTAGATGGACGGATGACCTGAAAAAGGTCGCTGGTAGTGGTTGGCTTAGGGCCACGAGTGATCGTGTTTTGTGGCGTAACCTTGGGGAGGCCTACGTTTAGCAGTGGACTTACATTGGCTGATTGATTGATTGAAATTTCTAACCAATTATCTCTATTAAAGTAGTTTCGTGATATTTTGGAGCGTAAATGCAAAGGTATAGAAATACGTTTGAATAAAACATTATGCTATAATACAACTAATTTATTAATACTTATAGATTAGAAACTTAACTAAGTACATAACCAACTTATAACTTAAAAGTGGAAGCACAAAATTAATTTTCCGTAGTCAAGAGTTTAGTAACCTGTTAGAAATATCGCATATTAATGTTATCAGTACCCAGATTGTTATAATAAAGGTTAGTAAGAAAATATTATGATCTCGAAGATATAATATTTTCTTAATAACATTAAGCAGAACTATAAGAATTGTTTTGGCCTTTATATACACTGTCTCAGTAAACGTAGTGTGGGGCGCCCTTGGCAAGGTGGGAAGACGACCTGCGCAGGTTGGCCGGCATCGAATGGATGCGAACGGCCACTGACAGGAAGAAGTGGCGTCATTTGGGGGAGGCCTATGTCCAACAGTGGATTACTACAGACTGATGATGATGATGATACACTATCCTTGACCCTTTTATTACCTTATACGACATGCCAGGAAAAAAACTATTTGTATGTATAAGTAAGTTTTTTTTTATTTGAATTTTTAACTGGCACTTGGTAAAAAATCCTGAAAGCAGGAGTTTCTCGTTGGTTCTTCTCCGAGCCAGGCCAGGCATAACCAACGGTAGGTTAAGAGACAACCAGTGTTAGACAAATGTTTGGACTCTCAATTAATGTACTGTACTTATATTTTAAGATGAAAGATTGAAAAGGCCATGCTTCGATGGTTTGGACATGTTATGCGGATGAATGATAGCAGATTGCAAAAGGAATATATGTGGGTGAAGTGGAAGGGAGGTTACGTAGGGGCCGGCCCAATAAGACATATGACAGTCAGATGGACGCTATATTGATAAAGGGTGACGTTAGAAGTATCTATAACCGCGCCATGTGTATGGAGGTGTATGAATGTCAATGAAGCGAAAGTGATATGTCAGGATCGGGACGAATGAGGATCTGTGATCGCTGCCTACAGGAAATCAGGCGTGATGTGTATGTTATATTTTAATCAACACATTGGAGTTAAAAACGTATCTAGAAAACTTACTTTCCAAATTACTACGGAACTTAAAACACCTTCAACTATCAATCAACCTTCCTACTTTTCTTACCCTTCCCACCAAATAATCTCAATACCGACTTAACCACGAACACGAGCGCACTAATACCTAGTACCAGTGCTCCTAAAGCCAGTGCAATGAGGTCCAGGAACAGGTATTCCACCCAGGGCATCTGGGCATGCACTGGGCGGAGGTGAGACGTGGTCTTGTGACGCAGAAGGTACTCCGTCCACCAGACTCCTCGCTGTATGCCTGTCATCGGCTGGTCTTTCAACAAGGTGGATACTTGCTTGGCTCGGTCGCGGTAGCTGGAAATATAAGTGTAATATTCAGTTATTTACTTCCTTAGATATCGTTTGTTAATAATAATAATAAAAAGCGTTTATCGGCCACAAAAACATACACAATACAAAACGTTTACAAATCAAACTTATAAACTAGTAGGTATAGCTTGTGCATGTTATTGTCTCAGCAAAAGGGTTCTAACTCAGCTGGATATGTTGCGTCTGGTAACAAACGCAACGCTGATATTATGTTAGAACCAACAAAAGGACAAAATTAACAATAAGAGCTTAATAAACATACATATTAATAAGTGTGAATTATAAATATTTTAACTTATTTACATCTTTACATATAGTTGTTTACATACGTAATTAAATTGAGAAAGGTGATAATAGAATAGAATAAAATATAATAAGTCTTTGCTTATTCATTATTACTTCTTTAGATGTTATTAATAATGCATAAGTAATTAAATTTCAAAAGGGTGACGTTAGAAGTAAATATGACAGCCGAGTGAGAATGAAAAAGTATGCCAATGAAGCCAAGTGAGTGATCAGGCCCTTACTCCACTAATTAACTTTGACAGCCACTCAACTGCGTCGCTACTGCGTTATTTCTGCGTCTCGGCTGTAAAAGTGGCACTCTGCTAATATTTTGACAGCTACAGTTGTGCTTCAATAGCGAGTCAGTAGTACTTCAGTGGCAACTCAAGTATGGAAATGTCAATAGTGGAGTACCAAATATAAGGCTATTGAACTGACATTACCGACGTTTGGTTAGTGGAGTAGCTTTTTTATACTTCAGACGCAGAAGTACTTATGTAGTTCGATAGCGCCTCAGTGGCCAAAATTTTTTAGTAAAGTAAACAAATTACGGCCACTGAAGTACCACAGTATCGATACTGAAGTAATATTGTGGCTAAAATGAATTAGTGGAGTAAGGGCCCAGGCATGATGTGTATGTGTGATGTGATAATTATTCGAGCATACCTATAAAACCAATTAACTTTTATCAGTTTCTTAGTGATCAGAAACATGACATAAAAGTAATGTACTTCATAAACATTATCTTGTATGTTATCGTAAGTCTATCTCTGCAATTTATAGAATTATCAAACTTATAAATCGTATAAATCGTAGCTTAGCATCAAAAGTGACAAGTGATATACCTATCTACTACATAGTAAATGTACAGTCAACACCAAAAGTCGATGAACAGAATCAACTTAACAAAACACCTGTTCACAATAAAATGCCATAAGTTATAGTCGCAACTAGGAAACAAAATAGCCTGTACACCACAGTATATGTATGGTGTACAGGCTATTTTGTTTCCTAGTTGCGACTATAACTTATGGCATTTTATTGTAAACAGGTGTTTTGTTAAGTTGATTCTGTTCATCGACTTTTGGTGCTGACTGTACATTACTACAAAGGCTACGGTTTTTAGATACATACAACATACATATACATACACATATATTTAGATACATACATCATCATCAGCCTGAAGTAATCCACTGTTGGACATAGGCCTCCCCCAAATGACGCCACTTCTCCCTGTCAGTGGCCGTTCGCATCCATTCGATGCCGGCTAACCTGCGCAGGTCGTCTTCCCACCTTGCCGGGGGGCGCCCCACACTACATTTACTGAGACGCGGTCTCCACTCTTGGACTTTTTTGCTCCAACGACCATCAGTCCTCCTGCATACGTGACCAGCCCAACTCCACTTCAGCGTGCTAATTCTTTTCATAATGTCGGTAACTTTAGTTCTCTGGCGTATCACCTCATTTCTGATGCGATCTACCAGAGAAACCCCGAGCATCTTCCGCTCCATAGCACGCTGAGCGACCTTGAATTTATGGGCTAGTCCCGCAGTGAGTGTCCACGTCTCAGATCCGTACGTCATAACGGGGAGCACACACTGATTGAAAACCTTAGTTTTCAGGCATTGTGGTAAAGACGACTTGAGGACATGTATTAGCCTTCCAAATGCTGCCCATCCTAGCTTTATTCTTCTGTCCGCCTCCCTCTCGAAGTTGTTTCTGCCAAGCTGTATAATTTGGCCTAAGTAAGTGTATTGGGAAACAACTTCTACGGGAGTGCCCCAAGGGCAACCGGTCTCGGGAATACCAAATCATTAAACATGATTTTGGTTTTTTCTAAATTCATCCCGAGTCCGATGCGTCGAGAAGCAGCATTTAATTCGGACAGCATTTCCTCCAGATCCTGCAGCGACTCCGTCATCAGAACGATATCATCAGCAAAGCGGAGGTGCGAGATGTATTCCCCATTGATATTTATTCCTCGTTCAACCCAATCCAACATTTTGAAAACATCTTCCAGTGCACTCGAGAACAGTTTCGGGGACATAACATCCCCCTGTCTGACACCTCTCTGCAACTGGATAGGTTTCGTGCCGTGGCCTTGGAGTTGAACGGTCATCATGGCGGAATCATAAATATGTCTCAGCACACTCACGTATCGCCAGTCGACTTGAGTTCGCTGCAAGGATTCCATGACCGCCCAGGTCTCGACCGAGTCAAAAGCTTTCTCATAGTCCACAAACGCGAGGCAGAGTGGCTGGTTATACTCGTTAGTTTTCTGTATAACTTGCCTCAACGTGTGGATGTGATCTATGGTGCTAAAACCCCGTCGAAACCCGGCCTGTTCTGGAGGCTGAAAGCTATCGAGCCTGGCTGAGAGTCTATTGGAGATGACCCTTGAGAACAGCTTATATATGTGGCTCAGAAGTGTTATCGGCCTGTAGTTGTTCAAGAGGGTTTTATCTCCCTTCTTGAAGAACAGAACGGCCACACCTCTGCCCCAACATTTTGGAGTTCTTCCGGAGAAGATGACATTGTTAAAAATTCTCTGGAGCTCCCTCAGAACTGGTCTTCCACCAGATTTCAGGAGCTCAGAGGTGATTCCATCCTCTCCCGGAGCTTTTCCATTTTTGAGCTGTTTTAAGGCCGTCTCAATCTCATCCATAGCTATTTCGGGCATGTCCTCTGTGAAGTGGCGTGTCAACGTGGCCCTTGAATCGGAGGGGTCAGGATCCGGATTTCGGCAGCGCGAGCGGTATAACTGGCCGTAAAAATCTTCTATCTCAGACAAGATCTCTGGTTTAGAGGTGACCATGTCTCCACGAGCTGTCCTCAACTTCGTCATGTGGCTACGTCCCAGTTTTCGGGCGAATACGCGCAACCCACGGTTTTGCTCGATCAACTCTTTTATGAGGAGAGCATTAGCCTTACGTAGGTCACGTCGTATTGCCTTCTTTATTTGTTTGTTTAGCGTAGCTGTTTGCGAAGGAGATGTCTGTGGAGTTTCTCGTCTTAACCTCATAAGATCCAAAGTCTCGTCCGAGAGATCCGACTTTCGGTTCCCAGCTCGAGCGCTGCAGAACCGGTTCCCTTCCTCGCCGATTATTTTGCTCACATTTTCGAGGTCCTCGTCAACATTGGTCGCGGTGTGCAGAATGGCAAAGCGGTTCTGGAGTTCCAACTGGAACTTGGATGAACCAGCAGCCATTTGCAGTCGGTTAGGTCGGAGCGTGGACTTCATCATGCGCATCCTTTCCAGCTTACAATTGATATTCAGGGTGCCTCTAACCATGCGGTGATCACTTCCGGTATTAAACCTGTTGATCACGGAGACATCCCTGAATATATGCTTTTTATCCGCCATGATGAAGTCGATCTCATTAAAGGTGTTTCCGCTGGGACTTTTCCAGGTCCACTTCCGTTGAGGCTTTTTCTTATAAAATAAGTTCATAAGATACAGCCCCTGTGATTCAAGAAAGTGGACCAACATGTGTCCCCTGGAATTCCGACTGCCAATGCCGTGTGGCCCCATCCTCGTTTCACCACTCTCCCTTTGACCAACTTTTGCGTTGAAGTCCCCCATCACAACGTTGTAGTGAGCGGACGTGGTATGATGTAAGGCCCGTTCGATGTCCTCGTATAGGGCCTCTACATCTTGGTCTGAGTGTGCCGATGTGGGGGCGTACACCTGGATCATTTTGAGTGAGTAGCGATCCGAGAGCTTAAGAACGATGTACGCCACCCTTGTCGACACGCTGGACACTTCCACAACGTTGTTACAGAGGACTTTGTTGACGAGGAATCCTACGCCCCCCTGGGACTTGCAGTCTCCTTCCCGGAAGTAGAACAGATGGCCAGAGCTTAGGGTTAAGCAGTCCTCGCCCAGTCTTCGGACCTCGCTTAACCCCAAGATATGCCACCTGATCCTGGAAAGTTCTACTTCCAGTTCGGCAAGATGCGAATCCAGCCGGAGACTGCGTCCGTTGTACGTCGCCACGGTGAGTTGTTTTGGTGACTCGTATGACGCCTGGGGATTCTTCGCACCCCTGGCACTGTCGCTGCCCCGACCGTCACCGTGGCCAGGACGACAGTGCCGCCAGGAACTCGGGGCCATCTTTTTAAGTGTTGTCATTACATGGTGGGGGGGTGTTGCCCTAATCTCCACGCTGGGCAGGCGGGTTGGAGAGATCGCAGTGATAAGGAGGTTAGCACAAATGACGCTGCTGCCCGTCATTGGCTTTGTATTTGGTCTCCCTACCCTTTTATGATGGATATACCGCCATCGGTCGGTCGCACAATAGTATTTGCGGATCATGACGCACAATAATATTACAATAAATACAATAATCAATTTTATAAAAAAGTTGACGGTGGTAGCCAAAAATATTTGAAATTAAAAATATCATTTAGAATTTTATTTTATACCACCGTCAAAAAATATGAATCAGTTATAACTTTTATAGGTACCCTCAAAATATTTATAAAAAATAATGCTTATAATTTCATTAGTATTTATAATTTTAATTCGATAATATATATAAATTAATTTAATGTTGATAATATATATATACAATAAATACATGCATCATAATCCACAAACATCATGTGGTTTGGAACCTATACTTCTGAAAGGTCTAATTAGTCCCTTAGTCGCCTCCTACGACACCCACGGGAAGAGATGGGGTGGCTGACTGCAATAATGTATTACAGTCTTTTTCTAAAGCCGCCGCCACACGGCATAGATACATACACATAATAGTAATATTAATATTTGGACATTATTACACCAATTGAACTAGCCCCTTGGTAAGTTCATTTAAGACTTGTGTTAAGGGTACCAGTCAACGTATATTTAAGAAATATATACATATTATACATAGATAAATACATATATAGCATATATAATTTACGACCAGTCTGGAAATCAGTAGAAAAGCGTAGTTCTCAACTCGGCCTCCACCGGAAATCGAACCTGGGACCTCACGATTAGCGTTCCGGCGGTTAACCGATCGCGCCACGGAGGTCGTCAAATCACGGATGATTCCTGTAGAGTGGTAAGCAGAGATCACGGAGCCCCATTTGTCCCGATCCTGACAGACCGCTTTCGTTTCATTGACACTCATACGTCTTCTCATACACACTCGGCGGTTATAGGTACTCCTAACCTCACCCTTTTACAATATAGCGTCTATCTGACTGATTTTGACATTTACCTTTTTTATTTATTTTGTATAATTGTATGTTTGTGTTCATATTATTATCAATTTGTAATGTTTTGCGTCTCAATTCAATTATTTCATATGTCATTTATTTGACGATCACGTTATGCTTTTGAGATATTGCAATTGAATTATTGTATGTGAACATTGATAATATTATGTAATAAATAAATAAAAGAATCTAAAATCATGTGCTTCTACTACCGTATTTGCCTTTTACAATATGACTAATGAAATCAAACTCGTTATATGTCATTAGTTTATCCAATTATTTCATAAGACACACAATCTACCAAATTGTATTAGCTACCAAAATCCCACGATAAGATTAAAATGTCTGCCCATTTAGTCATTGCATGATCACTCAAACATAGGTCGGTTGTATATCAGAGATAATTATTTATAGTTCCTTATTATAACGTGTTGAATCCGTGATAGCTGGGACTTAATAATAATAATATTGTAGGACGTTATTACACCAATTGATCTAGTCCCTTGCTAAGTACGTTTAAGACTGGTGTTAAGGATACTAGTCAACGTATATTTAACAAATATATACTTATTATGTATAGATAAATACATGTATAGCATATATAATCAACGACCAAACTGGAAAGCAGAAGAAAAGCGAAGTCCTTAACTCTTCTTCCACCGGGAATCGAACCCGTAACCTCCCGATTAGCGTTCAGGCGTCTATCCGATCGCGCCACGGAGGTCGTCAAATAAAATAAAATAGAATAGAAACTAGTTGCCATTCGGTTATAAACTGCCTAAGAAGATAAGGTTTTGTGTTAGGCCTTTTATGAATTTAGATTAGGAATGGAATTTACAAGTATGATGTTTGAAACGTTGATAGAATGCAAAATAATTTTTGGGCATGTCTTAGCAATAAAAATACACGTGTGAAATGCACTCAGTAAGCTGCGGGAAACCATGGTGAGGAAAGCTATCTATTTCATGGTATAAGTAATAGTCACAGCTTGTAAATGGCGACACGGCTTATCACCTGTCACATTACGTACTGACTATCTAGTTTGCACGTGGGATCTAGATGGATATAGAATTAATAATATCGCAATTGTAGAGATGCACAAACGAACCTTTAACCACTCGACAAGGGATACGAATAACAATACTTGTACTTCATTAACAAGAAATGACAAATATTCTTGGAATAAATGGATTCTATTATGCAATGAACTAGCAACTTTTCACCAATCACTACATAGTATAAAACAAAGTCGCTTTCTCTGTCCCTATATCCCTTTGTATGCTTAAATCTTTGAAACCACGCAACGGATTTTGATGCGGTTTTTTTAATAGATAGAGTGATTCAAGAGGACGGTTTATATGTATAATAACATCCATTAAATAGTGGAGTAGGCTATATATTTTATACCCGTGCGAAGTCGGAGCGGGTCGCTAGTATTTCATATAAATACCATTACAATTTTCAGGAACATTTCTATCTACACTTCCATTTACAATGATTTAAACTTTTACACTTTTACATGGACCATTAGTACATACCTTTTATCATCAATAACCTTGTTGACAGCTTTGACAAGATCATCAGCTGTGACAGTAAGGGAGTCCAGTTTGATGGCAATACCAAGCCTTTCGTGTTGCTCCGCGTTCCCCCATTGGTCAGCTAGAATAGGTATTATGACTAAAGGTACACCGGCATCAATGGTTTCGTCGGATGACTGTAGACCCCCTTGGGTGATAAAGAGCTTGATGTTTGGATGCGCTGAAAGGTGAAAGTAAGAGTTACTCTTTTTTATTATATGTCCTACATTATTTTTAAAATTTTTTGGTAGGTTCTTTAAGAAATGTTAAGTTTGTGCATTGACACTGATTTTATCCATGAACCCTGAAACTTTGATAGAGCTCAAGAATCTTGAACCCTTTGAATGAACATTGATAAAATTAAAGAATCTATCGTTACATTTATACTGCTTTTGGGGGCGCAAAGATGTGTGAAAGTCAGGAGATTATGTAGTTCAGCCAAGAAATGCCAATCAACTCAGTTGGATACTTTTTCCTTTCGACATGTTTAATTATTTACCTATGACTATAGCATTATTAATATATCGCGAGGGGTGCCTTCCGCAATATGCGAAACATCCTTTGTAGCAAAGGTCTTAAAATTGCCCTAAGGATACGCCTACTTCAGTGTTACATTTGGCCAGTCATCCTCTACGGCTGCGAGTCTTGGACTCTGACAGAAGATCTATGCCGACGAATAGGAGCATTTGAAATGTGGGCTTATAGGCGTATTCTAGCCTTTAGCTGGACTCAGAAGGTCTCAAATGTGGAAGTACTTCGTCGAATAAACCGTTCTCAGCCAGAGCTACTGCAGACTGTCAAAAACAGAAAAGTTTCATATCTCGGACATGTTTTAAGACATGAAAGATGTGACTTGCTGCAACTCATTATGATGGGCAAGATAGCCGGAAGAAGAGGTGTTGGACGAAGGAAAAAGTCGTGGCTCCGCAACATACGAGAGTGGACGGGAATCAAGAGCGCCGCCGAGTTGTTCCATCTCGCCAGGGATCGGACTAAATTTGCCGAAGTGACTGCTAAGCTTCGTTAGTCGGACAGGCACCATCAGAGAGAGAGAGATAGCAATAGGATTACTGATCAAATACGGTCCTTAAATTTAAATAGGTAAATTATTTGCAATTGTTGAATTGTTTCCTCAAAAGAAATCCTTTAAAAATCAGCCGACATTCTAAAGACTTACTTAGCAAATCTCTCTGAGGGAACCACTGTTGCGTCTTCACATTGGAGGAGAGGTTGCCCACTTCCCCGTCTACCTTCCACAGGATGTCGTAAGGCAGCTCCGCGAAAGCCTTTGTGAATACTTCCAAAAAGTCTGGGGTCATCATTGAGATCTTGCAGTTGGTTCCCATGCTGACGTAAATTACGCCTCGTTTGGAATTGTCCAAGTAAGATTTTAGGTCCTGAAAATTTTGGAGAATACGTAGGTATAGATTTTATTTTTAAGAATGTCTTTAAATCCTGAAAGTTTAGGATATTACATTTAATATTAAAATATTAAATGTAATATCTTAAATAATAAAATATTTTATTTCAATTATTATCCTCAATTATTTTCAATTTTAATAAGAAAATTTTAAGTTTTGATGTTTTTAATTATTATCAGATTTTATAGACGATAAGAGATAATAAGTAACTATTAACAAGGACAGTTAGGTAGGTATGCGGAAGAAAGATTATTCGTGATTTGTGATAATTTTAAGGCTGTGCTACCATAAACTTTGATACACAAGGTAAACTTCATCAAGTATTAGGTATTTGCCATGCTCATTTAACACTATGGCGAGATAGATTTGGTGACTGATTAATAGTAAAAAGTTACACATCTAGATTAATAGATTAATCTTTTATATTTTTTTATTCTTCATTCATATTTCGTTTGACTTGATTCAAGAGGGAGTGTATATCATTTATCGTCACCAATGATATCCAAGTATACGTATATTTGAGTGCGAGCAAACGTATGACTGTATGTATAAGAGCAAATCAACCCAAATAGTCCCAAATTCTCTATAGCACAGATTTAAGAATACTATTCAATAGTTCGTATAGTCGTAGTCAATAGTAACAATTTAAAGGACTCACCGAAGGCAACTCTTTCACAGGCTGTAAATGCGCTCCTCCCAAATGCACTACTGTCGGTGGGACAGGCCGGTTTCCTTCAAAAATCTCGTGAGTATTCACAAACAGCATTTGCACATTATTCAACAATTCCTCCACTTTCGGTACATCTTTGCCTACGTAAGTTTGTAGCAAAATATTCTCGATTTCTAAAGCTTCTCTCTCTAGCCACCACGATTGGTACTGTATATATAGTTCGTTTACCTTTTCCCACAGACTCAAGTTGAATAGTTTTTGTCTACTGTATTCAGGGTGCAGGTAAGGATGCCTCGCAGGAGCCCCAACGGCTTCGTAGTTCAAACCCGATCCGTAAAAGCTAGATATCCATATAACAGGAGCATTGTACACTTTGGAAAGTATCAAAGGAAACGAATGTAGTCCTTCAACGAATATTAGGTCGAAATGCTCATTCTTCTTATTAGCAATCAGGTCTTGAAATTCCGGAATTTGAAGCAGAGCACCACCGAAGCCGTATCTCATGAATTCATTGGCCCTCCAATTCATTTCTATGGTACTAATCACACCGCGTTTAAGATCTACCATTTCGGGACTTGTGAACGCTGCTAAAATAATCTGGTATAAGGAACTTACGTCGATTTCTGTCAGGTTTTGCACGGGTCCGGTTTTATTGGTTATGGGGTCGGTGTTAACTGAAACTACTTCATGGCCCCGTTTCGCCAATTCTATCATGAGCTCCCGAAAGACCACTTGATGGCTGACTGAAGGGGTGGGGAATACCCCCAGGATTCTGGCAGTTTGTACGGCATTTGCCAGGAGGAAAAAACTTATGAAATATTTTAACACCATCCTTTCAGAGAGTTATAGACAGATTGAGGATTCTTGAAATATGTTATCGTGAATTCGTATGATTCGTTTGATAAGGCAATCGTTTTAAGAATGAATGTGATATAATTACTTCCTAATCGCAATTTGTGGTTGCGTAATTGTTGATATCTTTGTACAGTGTACAAAGTTTTTTATATCCGTGTACTGATACGAATATTCACGCTATTATCATCCAACTGTAGTTGAAAACAGACGTGACCTTGTCTTTTGTTAGATAAATAAGTTAAGCAAAGTTGGGTGAGGTTAGTATTGGGATGGGTGATCCTAATTTGCCCCGATCCTGACAAACCACTTTCGCCTCAATTACACTCATAAACCTCCTCATACAGACTCGGAAACGTACTTCTAACGACGCCATTATTTTATTTTAGGTATATAAGGTATCATATACCTACATACGATCCCACTTTAACCAATAAACGTTGAAGTCACGTGTTCTGTTTTTTAATATCTTTTATACATATATTTGTTCTGATTACACAGAATATTACAATTGATAAATTCTTTTGGTTTAAATCGAAACTCAAACTTTAATACAGGGCCCTTACTCCACTAATAAACTTTGACAGCCACACAACTGCGTCGCTACTGCGTTACTTCTGCGTCTCGGCTGTAAAAGTGGCACTCTGCTAATATTTTGATTGCCACTGTTGTGCCTCTATAGCGAATCAGTGGCGCTTCAGTGGTGCTTCAGTGGCAACTCAAATTTTGAAACGTCAATAGTGCAGTAACAAATATAAGGCTATTGAACTGACATTGACGGACGTTTGGTTAGTGGAGTAGCTTTTTTATACTTCAGATGCAGAAGTACTTCAGATGAAGTTCGATACCGCTTCAATGAGCAAAATTTGTTAGTGGAGTGCCAAAAGTGTCAAATTACGGCCACTGAAGTATTACAATATCGATACTGAAGTAATATTGTGGCTAAAATGAAATAGTGGAGTAAGGGCCCTGGCCATTCATTGAACCATTACTGTTGATTTTATTTTAGTAATGACATACATATACGCACTCATTCCCGCACGCACTTTTCCCTGTAGGACAGACTAATCAATTTATACTTAATTGCAATAATTAATCCAACATCTTCTTTTCCTCTTATCTCAAAGAAACCTCGTAAAAGATAAATAGATAACAACTAAACATCTAAAATGCACTTCTCTTAATGATATAGATAGATAAGCCATAAATAATAAATAATATACAGTCAGCGCTAAAAGTGCAGTCCCAGTAACTTTTTATAAGATTTAAGTTTATAAGAGAAAAAATACAATATTTTACTTTTTAAAACTGGCGCCACTATGCATTGTCATGGCATACGTGCTTCGAAGTTAAAATATTGTCTTTTGTTCTTATAAACGTAAACCTTATAAAAAGTTACTGGGACTGCGCTTTTAGCGCTGACTGTACATAAAATAATGAGGTAAATTATATGAATGCCTTTTCGGGAATGGCCTTTCTTAATCTTGTCAAGAGATGGCGTAACTTTCTTTAATTGCGCAACTTTGGCAGATGAGTCGGCAAATAGCGAAATTTAGGATGTTGTTTATGAAATGATGTTAATAAGATATTTGTAGCTTGTCAAAGTCGAAATGTTATGAGAGATGTAAATAGAATTAGAATTTAATGTCGTTTTTGTATGATAATCTGAGATATAGATACTAATGAGTAATTGAGATGAAAATGAGTGATAAAGAAGTACATACATACATACAAATAATGCCGCTACTACAGTGGGGTAGGCAGAGATTATGATCACTTAGTTATCTCGATAATTCTCTGACACCTGTAGACCTGTTTTCATACATAACCTTAACCCATGCTTCTTCGTTGAAACTAATGTTGTAATAAAGATTATATAATACTCTTTTAACAAGACTGTGTATGACTGTTAATGAAACGAAAGTGGTTTGTCAGGACTGAACATTTGGAGTCCATGATCAATGCCTTGAGCCTTTTCCTCTACAGTGAAACGGGCGTGATCTGTATGAATGTACATACGTATTTAAACTCGCCTAAAGAATAACATTTACTTCTTACGATATAAGTACCTTAAAGCTAAATAAATATATTTAGATACTTTCCTTTCATATTCACTCTAAACCTAAATCTAATACCAAAGGAAATGTCAGTAGTTTTCCACCACTCAAGACCCTTAAATGCCTAATGAAATAACGAACAGCGTCGCCTCTCGAAGCACCTGTGGCGGCCTCTAGTGCCGTGACTGGAGAGCTCTCGTGTCGAATCGCAATTAACAGACGCTTCCCTATTAGCGAACAATTTTGTGTTTCAGGGGCCTTACTATTGGTAAAACCTTTTTATATTATGCCAAGATGAGATTTATGCTAATACTAAAAGTGACCAAGAAGATATTATGACTTCAATGTTTTGTCCACCCTGAAAGGGATTTAAGGACGTGATATGCTAATGTATCATTTTAAATATATAATCATTTTATATAATATAATCATTTGACGACCTCCGTGGCGCGATCGGTTAGCCGCCGGAACGCTAACGGGTTCGATTTCCGGTGGAGGCGGAGTTAAGAACTACGCTTTTCTACTGCTTTCCAGTCTGGTCGTTGATTATATATGCTATATATGTATTTATCTATATATGTATAATATGTATATTTCTTAAATATACGTTGACTAGTACCCACAACTACATTAGCACTACACTAGTAGACTAGTAACACAAATCTTAAATGAACTTACCAAGGGGGTAGTTCAATAGGTGTGATAATGTCCAAATATTATTATTATTTTAACATGGAGAAGTATTCTTGATTTCTATTCACAATATTTCCATACAAAAAAGAATGAATTTCACCATCTAGGGTGAAGGAAAACTTCGTGAGTAAACCTAACTATTCCTATATATGTTTCTAAATGGCGACACAATTAACCACCTATCATATTAGGTACAAAGCAAACTCAAACACAAAAAAGACGACGCGTTCACGACAGTCAGAGTTTCAGGTTTCCATCTCCACAACTACGAAGGTAGTAATTCTATGGCCACCTCGAACCCACATATAGACTAGATAGTCAGTTCTCAATGTGACAGGTGGTAAGCCGTGTCACCATTTACAAGCACTAACTATTACATTTTAAGAAATTCGCGATTTATACACATGATTAATAACTAACGAGCCTTATCGCGTAAGTTTTTATATAATAAAATTACCCTGCCCGTGACCATGGCTACTGCAACGTAGCCGAAACGTCGGGTTAATAAAAGTAATTTTTTTTTTTTTAATTCTTTATTAAGCCATTCACCACTAAGGTTATGTCGGCTGAAGTACAAAAACTGATGCCACGGCGTTTGCACTTCTTGTTATTCCATCGCCATGGTTACGCCAACCCCGACAGCCGCTGCAACCGAAGAAAAACGAAATCGATGCTCCAATTCCTTGCTCTCTTCCTTGTTCTTCGGTTCGTTCCAGTTGAGGATTCAAATTTTATCCCAAAGCGAACATATTTAGCCAGTTTGGCATCACAATAACGTAATTTTATTATATAAAAACTTACGCGATAAGTCCCGTTAGTTATTAATCATAACTATTACATGCTCGGGGAACAGGTAGGTTTCCTCACGACGTTTTCCCTCACCGTAGTAAGCCCTACGATAAATACCAGTCGGCAATCAATCGAATCGCCCTTATCTTATTCCTCACGTCCAACACAGATGTTTAATAACGGCTGATATCGTGCCTCTGTTCGCCCTATTTGGGAAAGCGGGTGTTATTGATGGCTTTACTAAGTTGGTAATTAGTTGATTTGTTATGTGATAGTCGGGTTGGTATTGTAAGTAATTAGAAAGGGTGGCGTTAGAAGTGCTTATAACTGCCGAGTGTGTATGAGGAGGTGTATGAGCGAAAGTGGTTTGTCAGATCGGGTCAGGGATTCGTGATCTCTGCCTACCTCTCTACAGGGAATCAGGCGTGATTTGTGTGTATGTAATTAACAGAAATTTGTTATCTAAGGAGTTTATGAAAAAAAATATTTGTATATACAGTATTTTGGTGTAATGATTAAGTTTTCTTTGTTTGTTATATAATGAAGTGAATTCATACATACATTTATGAGGTGAAAGTATAAGCAAAAACAATCACGCCATAATCTCCTAAATAGAGGACAAAACAAAAGGTACCAAATAAATTTACATGCACATAATAATAATAAAGCATTCATTTACAGCAAGAAAAACATACACAATACAAATATTTTACAAATCAAACTTACAAACTAGGAGGTATAATAGCTTGTGCATGTTATTGTCGCAGCAAAAAGGTTCTAACTCAGCTGGGTATGTTACGTTTGGTGGCAAACGCAACAATCATCTATCAATCATCAAGCAGTTATTGGTATACATATAATAAACTTAAGAGCATTAATGATACTTACTAACCTATCAGACAAACATACCTCCTCATACACACTCTACTCTTATAAGTATGTGTAAAAGTAAATAATCCTGCCCTATTCTGGGACGTAAAAAGAATGTTAACTAGCTGCCGTTCTTTCCGGCACGTCATAGGAGGTGACTAAGGGACTAGGGTTAAATATAATCTATACAGCAATGGGCTATCAACCTGTCACCAATGTTCCATTATAACCCCGATATTCATGCTAAAAAGTGACTTAGAGATATTATTATCCCCAAAGGTCTGTCCACTCCGAAAGAGAATAAAGGACGTGAATGTATATGTATGTAAAAGTAAATAATTCTTTTCACACTTTGCAGATTGCCAAATGAGGTATAGATAGGTTTTTGGGTCATTAAAATCTCATTACATCCAAAAAGAACTTTTTGCGACTATAACAAAGTACTTTTTACAAAGAATATGAATGATGACAATTTTGATGATGTTTTCGATCGCCCTTACTTCAAAAACAGACAATCGCGTTCACGACCATTAACCCTTGTGGGGTAGTCAGAGGTTCAGGTTTCCATCTCCGAACAGGTAGCAGTGTTGAGTGTTCATTATCAATTGAATCTAAATGAGGTGAAAAAGGGAGACGTTAGAAGCACTTATAACCGCCGAGTGTGTATGAGGAGGTGTCTGTGTCTATGTAAATGTTTGCAGTAAAAATACATTTGCGAAATGCACCCAGTATCACGGTGAAGGAAAACATCGTAAGGAAGCCTACCTGTTTCCCGAATAGGTAATAGTTAGTACTTGTAAATGGCGACATGGCTTACTACCTGTCACATTAAAGAACTGACTATAAGATCAACACGTGGGTTCGAGTTGATCATAAACTTACTAAATCGGGATTTTAAAAATGGACACCCCAACCTTATGGGGTACTAAGGTTTTTTTTTTATTCTTTAGAAAACTATTCCTACTAAGGTTATGTTGGTTAAAGTAAAAAACACTGATGCCAAGACGTTTCTTGATATTCCGTCGCCATGGTTACTCCAACGCCGCCAGCCGCTACAACCTAAGAAAAACGAAGTCGAAGCTCCAATTCTGCTCTTTCTTGTTCCTCGGTTCGTAACGGTTGAAGATCCAAATATAATCTCAAAGCGAACATATTTAGCCTGTTCGGCATCACAATTGACTTAATATTGAGCCGAGAATAATTAATCGTATTTACTACCTTCGCAATTGCGGAGATGGACACCTAAACCTCTGACTACCCCGTAAGGTTTAATGGTCGTGAATGCGTTCGTTTTGTTTTTGTTCAACTTGCACTGAGCTGCTGACTTTGTTGACGAACCATAGACGACTGTACGTAAGAATTAATATTTGTGAAATTGTTTGTTTAATCGTCTAGAGAATCCATAAACGCAGTGAAGATTTTTTTAGAAGTAAAAATGGGACCAAACGATTTAATATTAGTCCAAAAAGTATTTTCAACAAAAAGGTATTAGCGGAGACTATTTGTCACTTAGTTAGCAACTCTGCTCTGAGAAACTCAAAACATTTTTGGGGTTCCCTTGGAAGATTCTTTAGGTTATTACTTTATGACTTAGGTTGGTAATGGGCTAGCAACCTTTGGGTTACTAGTACAGTTTACTTATTGCTGTGCCCTGAGTAAGTAGAGAGTTTTAAGCCAATTTACTGTCGAGAAACATTTTCAGGGTAGTCAGAGGTTCAGTGACCACCGTTGTAGCATATTTGCTCACCCAAAATTCAGTAGCAATTAGTTTCCCAAATGACAGATGGTGAACCATGCAGCCGTATACAGATGACTATTACCTATTAGGTTTCCTCAGGATGTTTTTCCTTACCGTAATTATGAAATACATACATATCATTTACGTCCTCAAATCCCTTTCGGGGTGGACAGAACCTTGGTGACCATAATATCTCTATGGTCACTTTTTAGCATCAAATTTGGGGTTGTCATCTTATATGGAGCATTGTTGACTACTAGTCTATCGCTCAACAGATTCCATTGAACCCTAGTAGCTTAGTCACCTCTTTCAACATGACTGGAAGAATGGCAGCTAGTTTGCATTCGTGTGCGTCCCAGACTAGCACGGGACAATATTATTATAAAATACATAGTATATCATATATTAATATAGTCATATATCATAGTCATCCTAAAAATCTTACGGAACCATTCATTTCACATTAAGTGTTTTTCATTATATACCCTCGTTTTCTGAGTGAAAATTAAATAAGTCTCGTTTGAATTATAGGAGTTACTAATTCAACAGCTGCAAGCAATTTTGAAAGTTAAAGACACAGATGATGTAACACTAACTAAAGTATGTAGTATAATGTCTATTATAAATCCCTTGCTAGTTGGGGAGTAAAAACAAAACTAACTTGATGTTGTCGTCGTATATATTTCTGTCAATTCAATGTTGATGTTGTTCAAGATTCCCGGTTGAAGGTGACTAACCATAACGAACTAAAAAGACAAACGCGTTCCCAACCATTAAACCTTACAGGTAGTCAGAGGTTCAGGTGTGCATCTCCGCAATTGTGAAGGTACTAATTCTATGGCCCCCTCGAACTCACGTGTTAACCAGATAGTCAGTACTCAATGTGACAGGTGCTAAGCCATATCGCCATTTACAAGCACTGACTATTACCTGTTCGGGGAACAGGTAGGTTTCCACACGATCTTTTCCCTAACCGTAGCATTAAACATAACGGAGGTTAATAGAATCTATTGACCATTGAGTAGTAATGTGTCACAAATATTTCATATCAATAATAACAATAATAATCTTTATTTCATATTAAGTTGTTAACCGAACTAGGTAGAACCTGTATCTCGGGTCACAGAGCTCTTTTGTGAACTCAATTAAAAGATACAACAATGGAAAATACAATATTTGAATTAACATTATTAACCAATGCATTTATGTCCCAATTTTTATGGTTTATGTAATCGAAGACAAAAAAATGTACAATCAACGCTAAAAGTGCAGTCCCAGTAACTTTTTATAAGGTTTACGTTTATAAGAACAAAAGACCATATTTTACTTTTCGAAGCACGCGAACGTATAGTGGGCATGACAATGCATAGTGGCGCCACTTTTAAAATGTTTAATATTGTTATTATTGTTCTTATAAACGTAAACCTTATGAAAAGTTACTAAGACTGCACTTTCAGCATTGACTGTACATATCAGTATTTTTGTTGTGCATTGAATGATTTTCCGTTCTAAAGTACCATTCTATTGTCATTTTCAACCAGTACCATTCAATATATTTATTTATTTATGCCAAGCTCCAAAGCTTTCCTTTAGCTAGAGGCAGTGGCAAATTTCCAAAAGGATTCAACCAAATCCGAACCAAATCCATCGCAACCCAATATGGAATAGACTTTGTTATTTAAATCTACACTTTTTTGTAAAAGTGGATAGATTGAGAGGATTTTGTGTCCCGTGCAAGCTGGGACGAAAAAAGAATGCTTACTAGTCGCTGATCTTTCTGGCCACTATTAGGATTAGCGGTAAATGCAATGAATTAGGGGATTGGCTAGCAACCTGTGACCAATGTACTATATGGTGTCAAAACTCCAATATTCATGCTAAAATATTCATACTACTGAAGATCCACGAATACTACGGTGAGGGAAAACATCGGGAGGAATCCTACCTGTTCCCCAAACATGTAATAGTTAGTACTTGTAAATGGCGACATGGCTTACCTCCTGTCACATTGAGTACTAACTGTCTGATCAACGCGTGGGTTAGAGGTAGCCAGGGAATTACTACCTCCGTGATTGCGGAGATGGAAACCTGAACCTCTGACTACCCCGCATGGGTTAATGGTCGTGAATGCGTTTGTCTTTGTTTATATAAAAAGTAAGAAAAAACAATATGCATGTGCGAAAACAAACAAATGGCCCCGAGTCTCCGGTGCTCCTTAAATGGAGTAGGGGTGCAAATAATCTCCGGGGGCCAAGTCGGCGATGAGGTCCTCCGTGATTGTAGAGATGGATACCTGGATCGCTGTATACCTCGCATGGGTTATCGGTCGTGAACGCATTTCGCTTTTATTGTCAAGATCCGCGGTTCTGTTCATCCCGAAAGAGATTAAAGAACATAATACTTATAGATTCATGTTCTTCAATCTATTTCGGGATGATCAGAATATAAGTATATTAGTATTTGGAATGGGAAAGTAGTTATATGGATTATTTTGTGACGGTATCATCCAGTAAATTCATTCCAGTGTCACATGCATTTATGTCATTGAATCCCTTTAGGATGGACAGAACCGTAGAGACACGATTTATGTCCTAGGTCACTTGAGCATGAATATGTATTCGGGTTGTTGAAATGAATATGTATGAAAGAAAAACTGAATGTGTTTAGTGCATTCTAATTGTTATGATAAGGTAATGAATATTTTTAACTATTGGAATAAAAATTAAAAAAATATATTACAGACTTTGCAATGAATATTTCAATGACACATACATACGCTTGTGAATACACACTCCCTTTTTTATTGTGCCGGAGCGGACAAAGGCTTGAGTGTCCATCTCCGAAATTTCGAAGACACTAGATAGACAGCACCCAACGATAGACATTGAACCGTATGGCCGTATACAGGCACTAGCTATTTTCTCTTGTTTCACGATGTGTCCCCTCGCACCATCTGTCCCGATCCAGACTAATGACCTTATTTTATTAACAAAACATAACATCAGCTGACTACTTTGTCAGCTAGTTTTCACGAACACATTCAAATAGAGGGCTGTGTGAATTGAAACTACAGATTTTACTGTTCTATTTAATCGGCGACGGACCATACAATCTATTGTTGTTTCGTAGTTGTAATCGTAGCAGTAGTAATATATCAGAAAACATATGAAACATTCCTATACTTACTCCTCTATTGCCCTACCGTGATAGGTAGAGACCAAGGAGTAATTGAAAAAAGGAGTGGCCCTTTCGAAATGTTTGTATGGAAACTAGTGTGGCACTACGCGGGGTGAAACGAGGTACCCGTGTCGGAAGAGCGATATTACAACCAATCAAAACACGGCATTGGCCAATCAAAACAAGTATATTCTTTCTACTACACATTTTTAGACTCCGCACCAATTAAAACATGCCATTTGGCCTCCACACCGCGTAACGGGAACCGTTCCTTACGCCGGGTCCACTTTATATTTGGTTCGTGGTAAAGACTACCGATCGCCACCTGGAACGATCCTGACTAATCTCTCTTGTTTCTCTCATACCCATTTCCTTCTCATACATGCTGTTCTGTTCTTCACACTACGTACACCCGCTTTGAGAATATATGCCGCTTATATAAGTTCAAAGGAGTTTGAGTATCTATTCAATTATTTGTATTGAAGTCCCATGCTAGTTGGGACGTAGAGACGTAGAGCCAAACGTACAGACAAACAACTAGCTGCCGTTCTTCCCGGCATGGAGGCGACTCAGTGTTAGAATAAATGAGATCAAAGGGGCGTTCGGCTAGCAACCTGTCACCAATGTTACATATGACATCACAACCCCAATATTTATGCTAAAAGTGACCTAGGAGATACTAAATATCCCAATAGGGAATGAAGGTCGTGAATACATATGTCTATGTATATGTTTAAAGGCGTCTGTGTCATTTGTATAGGGAAAGAAAAACTTTATGTGTATTTGTCTCAAACAAATGAATATTCTTTCATCATAATATGATAATGTATGTGTTCGAGGTCAAGAAACAAAAAGCGAGTTTTCATTGAGCTATTGTCATTTATTTGAGCAAATTATCAAACTAGTAACTAAACAAATATATGTTTTTACATACAATGAAATAATTATTAATTCAATAACGTTATTTCCTGAGCTATGTTCTTAGAAAGATTCCGTAAGAGTTTATCTTCTGTCATTGTTGTTGCAGAATTGTCCATTTCACATTCATTGATTAAAAGAGAGCTGTAAAAGAGTAAAACATGAAATTAATTTAAATAATTACTACTACTACCTACTGCATATAGGTTGAAAAGTCGTGAAAACTTAAAGTAAAATGAAGTATATACATAGTAAAAGACAAACGCGCTCACGACCATCAACCCTTCAGGGGTAGTCAGAGGTTCAGATTTCAATCTCCGCAATCACGGAGGTAGAAATTATATTGGCACTTCGAATCCACGTGTTGACCAGATAGTCAGTGCTCAATATGACAGGTGGTAAGCCATGTCGCTACTTACAAGCACTAACTATTACCTGTTCCAGGAACAGGTAGGAATATAAATAGAATTTAAAATTAGTAATGTATCTTGTAATAATTACGGACCTAAATAAAATACCAACTAGTTGCAGTTCTTCCCAGCATGTATAGGAGGTGACTAAGAACCTACGGGTCAATAAAATCTATGTTAAAGAGCTTACAATATATCTATCTATGTTACATCACTACATAGTATAAAACAAAGTCGCTTTCTTTGTCCCTATGTCCCTTTGTATGCTCAAATCTTTGAAACTACGCAACGGATTTTGATGCGGTTTTTTTTAATAGATAGAGTGATTCAAGAGGAAAGCTTATATGTATAATAATTTCCATTAAATAGTGGAGTAGGCTATATATTTTATATCCATGCGAAGCCGGAGAGGGTCACTAGTGTTAGTATAATCACAACTACGAGAGTGTAACAAAGAGTCACGAAGAAGAAAAAGACATGACAATCTCCGAGGTTCTGTATACTCCCAAAGGGAAAAAGGTCGTGAATATATAATATAATATGTATGTCTCAAAAGGGTAAGCAGAGACTCCGCCACTTACATTGGATGATGGTGACGCTTCTCCTAACGGGACCATGGTTCCAGTTGCTGTAACGATAATGGTGATGGAATGACAATCTGCCTTGATTGATAAAGGTACATGTACTACGTCTGTACCTCAATAGAGGGGTTAGTAAATACCCCTTTTTCCCCGATCGTGGCAAATGCCATACAACTCCTCATGCACACTCGGTGGTTATAGGTACTTCTAATGTCAATATAGTCGTAGTGCAGTCTTTCTGAATGTCATATTATGGGTCGACCTAAGGCGACCGCTCTTCAATATTCATGCTAAGAAAAGACCAAGGTATATTTTAATATATCCGAGGTTCTGTCCACCCTGAAAGGGATTAAAGAACGTGAATGTATATGTATATTGTCCCTCAACATATTTTATTTTTATTTCTTTATTAAGCCATTCACCACTAAGGTAATGTCGGCTGAAGTACAAACACAGATGCCATGGCGTTTGCACTTTTTGTTATTCAGTCGCCATGGTTGCACCAACGCCGCCAGCCGCTACAACCGAAGAAAAACTGCAATTCTTCTCTTGATTGTTCTTCGGTTCGTTCCAGTTGAGGATCCAAATATAATCCCAAAGCAAACATATTTAGCCAGTTTGGCATCACAATTGACTAAATATTCAGCCGAAAATAATTATTTGTATTTTCAACTTTCACTGAGCTGCTGACTTTGTTGACGAACCATAGACGACTGTCCCCCAACATTGTCCCTTTAAATAAATGAATCTCAGATGTGAACATTTAACCTCTGAACACTTCGAAAGGGATAATAGTCGTAATGAATATGTACTTACTGCGATCCAACGATGTGTCCATCAGTGGCTACTTCTCTGGCTACCCTATCCAGGGTTGCAGTCGGTTCGATGTCCTGGTTCAATGCTAAGGAAATAGGTAGACTATTAGAGTGAGACTATATCATGAAACGGGTTAATATAAGGCGAACGACGTGGGAACGGCGAGGTATAAAAAACAAACGCATTCACGACCATTAACCCTTGCGGGGTAGTCAGAGGTTCAGGTGTGCATCTCCGCAATTGCGAAGGTAGTAATTCTATGACCACCTCGAACCCACGTGTTAACCAGATAGTCAGTACTCAATGTGACAGGTGGTCGGCCATGTCGCCATTTACAAGCAATAACTATTACCTGTTCGACGAACAGGTAGGTTTCCTCACGATGTTTTCCCTCACCGTACGATGTTTTTCCTCGCCGTAATATATTAAAGCGAGGTATATTAAAGCAAAAACGGGTGCATGCGTTTTGCACCCGCTGTATCAATTTCCTAGTTCGGCCAAGTATGCAGCTACCATAGACAACATCACAGTAGTTCAGCCTCGACAATATCAACGCTTCACTCAAGCACGCAAGTCTTCACTGAGATATTCGCGGATATTGTAAAGCACCTTTAAACGGTAGAAGCAGTTCCCAACCACACTGAGGACATGCTTCTCAAAACGAAGCCCACTGTCCATCAGTAGGCCCAGGTTCCTGACCTCCTCTACCCTTTCTATGACGTTTTCCCTCATAGATACACCATTGGCCGACAAGACATCCACCGTACTTCGAATTTGCGACCGGCTTCCAAGAACTAAAAGCTTAGATCCCGTGATCTATGTTGCATGTTAATATAATCACAACTACGATTGTATAACAAAGAGTCACGAAAAAGATATTGTCTTGTCTCCGTGTTCTGTATACTCCCAAAGGAAAAAAGGTCATGAATATATAATATACTATGTACGTCTCAAAAGGGTAAACAGAGACTCTGCCACTTACATTGGATGATGGTGACGCTCCTCTTAACAGGACTGGCTACTCTGTGGAGTGTGATAGACTCGTCGAGTCCGCTTACTGTAAGGACAATAGTTTGACTATTATGGTAACATGCGAGAGATTCGTAAATGACTAAATAAGTAAAGTAAGAACTTGATAGGCTAGTGACATACATACATTCACATCACGCCTGATTTCCTGTAAAGGTAGGTAGGCAGAGATCCTGATCCGGACAAACATGCACTTCAGTCACACTCATACTACTCTTCATACACACTCGGTGGTTATAGGTTAGCAACCCATCACTAAAAGCTAAACAATAGCACGTGAGGTATGAGCCACTCACATTCCGCGTTTCACTAGATAGACAGCAACGTGATAGGTAGTGAACAGTATAGTCATATACAGGCACTGACTATTACCTATCACGAGTGATAGGCAGGTTTCCTTACGCTTTTTTCCCTCACTGTTAAAAATGTACTTGCACGTAAGACTTGAATAATAAAAATGCAACTTTGGCTTCTTACTACTAGATTTGTGATAGACAGGATTCTTTACTACTTACAATGTCCAGTCATGAAGCCGCTCCTTTTTTCCCTGACCGATGACAGAGCAGGAGTTGGTCTGATCTCTTCATACACTGAAAAAGAAACTATATATGAGATACTCATACATACAGTCACTCGTCACACAACCTCGCAGTTCCACTACTGGACTAAAGCCTCTTCAAAAACATGATCACTCGTAGCCCTCATTCAACCACTACCAGCGACCAAACCAGCGACTACTTTCGCAAAGACAAATATATAAAAACCCAAGTTGCTTAATCTTGTTGGGAATTATATTTTTGTATTAGATGTTAGATTTTTGCGGTCAATAAATTGGATACCAATAGGTCAGCAATAGCCAAACATCTGCTAAACGAGGGTTCAAATCATTGGATTGAGCTTCATAAACCCACTGTGCTCTCTAATGAACGCCGATATTACAGTAGAATAGTATGCGAGGCGATTGAAATAAAAAAGCACAGTACTTACAATCGTGAAGGAGGTTACAAACTGTGTTCGGCGTAGAATACCGTAATAGATCGCCATTTGGGTCAGCATGATCGTGTAAAGCCACAAGATACTGTGAGTGTAGTTTGTATGTCGCGTGTTATTGATAAAAACGTTGCAGTGATGGTAGTCGGAGAAGAATCTGACATAACGATGCGGTGGAGGCGAAGAAATATGAATCGTCAGTCTGCCCGTGACCATGACTACTGCAACGTAGCCGAAACGTCGGGTTAATAAAGGTAATTTTATTATATAAAAACTTACACGATAAGTCCCATTAGTTATTATACAATTATATATTAACGCGCATCAATTTTTCTGGATAGGTAGTACTAAATATCCCTTAAAATACGCAATATTCAGTATCTGTAACTACCTATTGGTACTTACTGGTAATGTGGATTCTGATTAACCAAACTTTGCAAGGTATTTACTGAAGCTTTTTGCCACCCGGGCAAGATGAATAATAACAATGCGTATGTAATTTATACTCACAAGCTGAAGATGAGTCAAACAAGACCAAAGTGGCCACAGCGGCAAGGAGGATTAGTTTGCAAGTCATGTTGAACAGCTATCTTCGAGTCTCACTGGAGAATGATGGTCAGCTAGATGAGACAGGACCTATTTAAAGGAAAACGCGAACATATGTTCGCAAAACTCTAGCGTCATTTTTATTTCCTCCTCTTTATTCGCAACAAATTGCATGACGTAAATTTTGCTATACCTTTTGAAGTCGAAAGAGATAACAATGTTTTTTATATAAAGTTTCCACAGATAACAAAAGGCTTTGGAAAGTATCGAAAAAATGATAGTCATTTAAGTGACAAAGCACATGTGCCATGAAAAGACAATACTATTTCAAATATACATGACAAAACACCTTCAAATTCAATTAAAAGATGGAAATGTTTTTTCTAGAATTAACCTTAAGGAATTAACTTGCGTAACACATTTTCATATTATTCATTCATGACAATGGTTTTTCGCCCCACTTATACAAGATTAACAAAAGTACGAGATCATATTAAATTTAAAAAAAACCTAATATAATATTGTAAAAAATTTTAGGTTAAAATGGCTATCCAATTTACCCAAACAAAATTTCTGCTCAATCAAAAACAGGAAGTGTATCACACAATATAACTTCCAAGATTTGATTATAAACATCTACACCGGTCAGATAAAAAAAAGCTTGTAATGATAATTCAATTTAGAGTCAGAGGAAACACCGACGGCTTACCTATCCTGCCTAATTTTAAAACCCGTACAGAGGAAATTGGACAAAACAAAGACAAACGCGTTCATGACCATTAACCCTTGCGGGGTAGTCATTCAGGGTTCAGGTTTCAATCACCGAATTTGCGAAGGTAGTAATTCTATGAACAATTTAAATCCACGTGTTGACCAGATAGTCAGTACTCAACGTGACGGGTGGTAAGTCATGTCGCTTTAACTATTACCTGTTCAGGGAACAGGTAGGTTTCCTCACTATATTTTCCCTCACCGTAGTATTCGACGCATTTCCTAAATGTATTTTTATTTCGAAAATGTATATAGAAGTTCATTAAACTTCATTTCCATTGGTACATGCCCAAGCGGGATTTGAACCTTGCACCCTCGATATAGAGTCAAGCCCCAAACAACTAAGCTACGTCAAATGAAATTTTGGGAAAATTGACTACTTAATATATGCTCTGACTATCTGAAATCTACCTAATTCTACGTAGTC
Organism: Leucoptera coffeella; assembly: GCA_030578115.1. NCBI lineage: Eukaryota > Metazoa > Arthropoda > Insecta > Lepidoptera > Lyonetiidae > Leucoptera > Leucoptera coffeella. Next base: position 190,580 of record JAMBLF010000060.1, on the reverse strand, counting down.
ATAGTCATATCTACGTAATGACCTAATCAGTTATAATTCGTTCTGAAACATCGATTTCGAAGAAAGTTTTTCCTACGAAATTGTAAATGAGTAATATTTGACGACCTCCGTGGTGCGATCGGTTAGACACCTGAACGCTAATCGTGGGGTCCCGGGTTCGGTTCCCGGTGGTGGCAGAGTTAGGAACAACGCTTTTCTACTGCTTTCTAGTCTGGTCGTTGATTATATATGCTATATATGTATTTATCTACATAATATGTATACATTTCTTAAATATACGTTGATTAGTACCCTTAACACAAGTCTTAAATGTATTTACCAAGGGGCCAGTTCAATTGGTGTAAAAATGTCCAAATAATATTATTATTATTATATTATAATTATTTCATATTAGTGCAGAACAGAAGAACACGTATGATACATATGTATTCTAACTTCATAGTATGGTTATTAAGATCAAAATTTGAGAATTGGCCGCGTAGAACTTATACAGTTCAAATTGGAGGATCATTTTTATCACAGTGTGTGTACATAAAGTACAGCACAGAAAAGGATGTATGAGAAGGTTAAAGGGTGTGAGTGAAGCAAGAGAAATTTGTCAGGATCGTTCCAGGTAGCGATCGACAGTCTCCACCTATCCCGTTGGAGACGTAGAGACGTGAATGTTCCTATTGTGTTTGGAATGGTCATCAATTTGTACCTGCCTCGTTATCAGTTATTGATGTAATCTTGCAAGTAGAATTTGGTCTTCTTTGAAAGTAAGCATGCAAGTTTAAGTCGCTTGAAAATATTATTACTATGACATGGCAATGATATCATACGATGGAGCAGGTATAAACCCATAGGAATTTCTCAATGAAATGACGCGAATCCATCGATTTCTTGCTAGTTTAATTCGTCTCGACGAACTTAACCCCTTTTAAGGTGGATAAAACCGTAAATACACTATAACATCCCCTAGGTAATTTTTTGCATGAAAAGTGCCGCGCGCGTCGCCCAATAGATTGCATTAACCCCTAGTCCCTTTTGGTTGCCTACGCCATGCCTAGAAGAACGGCAGTTTTATGATTTTACGTCCCAGACTCTCACAGGATTTTTATTATAATTTTAATAGTTTTTTATTGTAATTATAATAATAAATTTTTATAGTTTTATATATCTATACTAATATTATAAATCTGAAGAGTTTGTTTGTTTGAACGCGCTAATCTGAATTTCTGGTTCGAATTCAAAAATTCTTTTTGTGTTAGATAGACCATTTATTGAGGAAGGTTTTAGGCTATACAACATTACCCTTTAACTAATAGGAGCGAAGAATATAATATAAAAATCAAATTATAATTATCTATGTGTCATGTAATGAAAACTTCTGAAAAAGTAAAAATGTGGCAAATTATTTGATATTGCTTGTATTATAGAAAGTTTCTAAAAAGGCTCTCATTGATAAACTTGTTAACAAATGTCGTCGATAAGTGCGCATTATAAAAATTGTGACCAATGTTTCAATACGTCAATATATTATGCTCTAACAACTAACTTTCAATCCTTTGTTCTATTTAATTATTTCTTATAATATGTTTTGCGTATGTTTTTGTATTATATGACCTACATATTATTTTTTTAAGGAAAAAAATACATGTTTATCAATAATTGTGAAATTTCATTCAATACATTAACGCACAACAAAGGTTAGGTTAGCTAGAGTAAAGTGTAGTCAGTAGTCGTAAGTGTAGTGTAAGGAGTAAAGCACAGTCGTCTATGGTGCGTCAACAAAGAGAGCAGCTTAGTGAAAGTTGAAAATACAAATAATAATTTTCGGCTGATTATTTAGTCAATTGTGATGCCAAACTGGCGAAATATGTTTGCTTTGGGATTTTATTTGGATCATCAACTGGAACGAACCGAAGAACAAAGAAGAGCAGAATTGCAGCTTGGACTTCGTTTTTCTTCGGTTGTAGCGCCTGGCGGCGTTGGTGTAACCATTGCGATTGAATAACAAGTACAAACGCCGTGGCATCAGTGTTTGTACTTGAGCCGACATAACCTTATTGGTGAATGGCTTAATAAAGAGTTTAAAAAAAAACTTATTCATTTCAGTATCATATGCATTTATGTCGCTAAATCCCTGTGGAGTGGACAGAACCTCGGAGATGATAACAACCCAAAGTACACTATTTAGCATGAATATTTGAATAGAATTTAATGTTAAATGAAATGAAATGTAATTTTATGGTTTTTGTATCGTGTGATTCAATTATTGTCTATGAATTCTATTGTATGTTGAATATTGTATGTAATTGATGTGGATGTCTCAATAAAGATATTATTATTATTTGGGTTGTGGTGTCATATGGAACAATAGTGACAGGTTGCTAGTTCATCGCCTCTTTCGACATGAGAACGGCAGCTAGTTAGCATTCTTTTTACATCCCAAACTACCACTGTACAAGACACATTTTGTACTCAAAAATTAAATTAAGATACCTATACTAAAGTTCCATACGTATTTAATAAAAATGTTTCTCACAGAGTAGCTGGCAGATTAAATTTTAATCTGTGGCTCCAAAGAGACGTCAGGCTGGAGTGGAGCCAGAAAATTAGCAATGAGCGAAACAGCGCTGAAAACTTAGCACAGATTGTGTACAGAGATTACTGTAAGACAAATTCTATATAAATTTAAAACCCGTGTATATGCGTCTCGGTAAACGTAGTGTAGGACGCCCCCCTGCTAGATGGACCGATGACCTGAAAAAGGTCTCTGGTAGTGGTTGGCTGAGGGCCACGAGTGATCGTGTTTTGTGACGTAACCTTGGGGAGGCCTACGTCCAGCAGTGGACTGACAATGGCTGCTTGATTGATTGGTGTATGTACGTATTATAGGTATACGTATACATTCACGTCCTTTATTCCCTTCCGGGGTGGATAGAACCTCGAAGATATAATATGTCCTAAGTCACTATTTAGCATGCATGGGGTTGCGATGTTAAAACAGAACATTGGTGACAGGGTAGCAAGTAGTTGTGTATATGTTAATAATTACTCTTTACCAACATCCATAAATATTGAATCTATACATATAACTTTATTGTAGGCTTTCTTACGATATCATTCAAGATATAAATTACTACGTTTATGGATAGATTCATTTCCGTAACGATCTTGTAGGACTTCAAAAGCGCACATAGTTAATAGTCATTTTGTATTACTGCACATAATTATAAAAGTGATAACGTGTAATAAAAGTTGTACTCATGATTACTATTAGTATCTAGTTAAATTGTACAGAATATTATTATTTTGTACTATTCAATTAAAGTGTACAAGAATTTTATCATTATTTTATAAGCATATTCCAGCGTATTAGGGAAACTTGCAATTCTATGTATTATAAATTATGGTTGAAACAAATATTGTATATTCTCAATAATTTAAAGTAGTTACTTTACACTAAAATTAAAATAGTCATTTCTCTACCTTTACTATACCTCCGTTACTTTTCGAATGTAAGTTAACACGGGCACTTCTCGACTGCAGCCGTGAAAGGAAATCGTTGTATCGCACTCATAGAACGTCTTCAAACCACCAAGTCACACGATAAATCAACAATAGACATGTATATTTACGTTCTACAATTCATTTTGGGATGGATAGATCAACGAAGACATAAGATATTATTGTTCAGTTGTTTGGTTAATGTTGAGATAGTAATGGCATTGTTATTGGGACATTAATATGTGATATTGGAGGCAGGTTGCTATCATATCGCTCAATGGATGTAATTTATCCCTATTCCCGCAGTCACCTTTACAACCATCTGAAGTATGTTGGCTAGTTAGGATTTTATAAACTGCCTAATAGTGGACTTAACTTGACTTTACAACAACAGGAAGTACTCAATATTTGAGATTTGCGAGATTTACATCGTTTACAGTGAGGGAAAACATGGTGAGGTAACCAGTCTATTATTCGGTACTATCAGTATTTATTAACAAGAATTACATTCATTAAAAGGGGTGTTGGGACCTCCTAGTAAGCATCAAAAGGCACTTGTGACAGGAGACGCCATTTCACTCCAACTAGTACAGGATTCTCTTACATAGATTTATAACTACTAGATATTATTGACTACTAAGTACTAAGTGAATGCCTATACACTGTGATACTGGGCAAAAGATCATGTTGAAAGCTAACTAACTAACCTGCCTATATGGTAGAAAATGTCCTTTGTCTTTGCGTGCCTCTGACTGAATAATATATTCTAGTATAAGTGAATGCTCGTATAATAATATTTAGGACACTATTACTCCAATCGAACTAACCCCTTGATAAGTTCATTTAAGACTTGTGTTAAGGGTAAACTCAACGTATATTTAAGAAATATAAACTTATTATACATAGATAAATACATATATAGGACACATAATCAACAACCTGACTGGAAAGCAGAAGAAAAGCGTACCTCATGATTAGCGTTCAGGTGGTTAACCGATCGCGCCACGAAGGTCGTCAATGTATATACATTTGTACGTATTTATGAATATAAATTCGTCTAAAAATTTCCCTCTACGAACAAATATCGTATGTTCTGTTGAAACGCGCAAAGTTCAGTTACGGGCACCGAAAGGGATATCATAAAATGACATATTGAGCAACTTTCGCGATTCGGTCCTTCGGAAAGTTGCACGGAAATGAGTATAAGTTAGCGATGTTTGTTCATAAGCGAAAAAGTTTGGTACGAATCGTGTTTATTAGTTCGTTATTTAGTGCCTTAACATATGTATATGTAACCATTGAAAAATGTAACCATTAGAACTTGGTAGAGATGGTAATAATATCTCCTAAGGAAACAGATTGAGTGTCCATCATCAATTGAATCCACAATCTCAATCAGTCGCTTAATAAAGAAAGAAGCAGTCAGCAGCAGTGACGTTGAAGTACTTACCTATATCCGCCGAGTGTGTATGGGGAGGTGTATGAGTTGGTTTCTTTATTGGCACGTTTGGATGTTTATTAGGGTTGAGTTGATTCTATACCAGATAGAGGCATATAAACAAAATCAAGTGTAGTTTGTCTGTGAAAGTCATTAGAATTCAAAATAGTGTGATAAGAGAAGGTTGCGGTTTGAAAGAGGATGTAGCGACCAAGATTGAAAAGGGCATGCTTCGATGGTTTGGACATGTTATGCGGATGAATGATAGTAGATTGACCAAATGGAATATATGTGTGTGAAGTTTAATGATGGTTACATAGGACCCGGCCCAATAGGATATTTTGACAGTCAGACAGACGCTATATTGAATAAGGGTGATGTTAGAAGTACCTTTAACCGCTGATTTTGTATAAGGAGGAGTGTCAATGAAGCGAAAGTGTATTGTCAGGATCGGAACTGAGGGATCGGTGATATCTACCTACCCCTTTACAGGGATCCGGGCGTAATATGTATGTATGTTAAAAGTTAATTTAGCATGTTGTCCCGTAGATGTTGAATAATTGTCAAAGGTTTTCCAATAGCTTAAATTGATCTTAAGCCAATTAGTTAATAATAATATTATCTTTATTGAGACATCCATATTAATAATTGCTATATTTAACATTAAAAAAATAAATAATTGGATTACAACGAGGGTATAACACTTAATTACATTAGATTTAATTAAAACATGTTATCACTCTCTAGAACCCTTAAGGCTCCACAAAGCCGTCAATTTTCAGCTGGCAGCTCACAGAGTGTAGATTAATAGTTACCATGTAATATTCTGATTAAAAAGGCAATTATTCAGTATTGTTTCACGTTTCATAGCACGATATCACGTTGTATACCCATACCTTATTCCGAAATAAACCTATACAGACAGTAATTAATTTCTATCCCGAACGACAGGCAGATTTTCTCACGATGTTTTCTGATGTTTTCCCTAACATATACCTTACCTACAAATATTATTACATCAGTTCGTCCTGTTCTAGTCTGGGACATCAAAAAATGCTAACTAGCTGCCGTTCTTCCCAGCATGTTGAAGAAGGCGAATAAGGGACTAGGAGTAAATAAAATGTATTGTTCGACGGTCTAGCAACTTATCACTAATGTTCCATACCATATAATTACCCTAAAATTCATCCTAAAAAGAGATCGAGGAGATATAATCGTATCTTGAAGGTTCTGTCCACCCCGAAAGAGACTAAAACACGTGAATGTACTACTATGTACTACTACTCCACAATCTAACTTTACTTTAACTACTTTCGCTTTTCTTTTTGTTATAGAATTATTATTATAGTATTTTAATCGTTTAATCTTCTTTTCGTCAAACGCATGAAATGTTGGCATATAATTAAACTTCACCTAACTGTATACATTTAAATCACGTTTTTATGTTCCGTTCTACAAATCCTGGTTAGTAGCCTTAAAGAAAAATAGATAAACAAATACTACTACACGACAATCACAATACCAAACTCGCACTGTCTCTCGTAAGGATGTAGAGCACTCAATAAGTGAAGTCAAACGCACAGATACGGGTTAAGTATTGATTTAAGAGAGGATGTTCTGAGAATTATTGTACGGTGTTGGTCAGGGACTGAGAGGAAGGTAAACAGCTGTCGTTTTCATTGTATTGTGCTATTTAATGAAGGGGTGGAGATGAAGAAAGTAGGAGTAGGTTAATAGTTAAGGTAGTGTATTGAATATATTTATACTTCTCTCTATCAACAGGTTAATTGAAAGGATTCTTTGGAATCTTGTTCTATCCATTCATTTAAGTGTGTTATGTGTTGAAGCAAATTGGAGCAGCATAATCGGATTTCAATATCACGTCAGTAATAGTGTGATGTTGAATAACAAATGTATCAATTTCGTCAATTTGAAGGTAAAATTTGTAATTTTTGTTTTCATGAATAATGAAATTTGACGCTTTCGCTAATCCCTGACTATTACTACTACTGAAGTGATATTAAATTTTGGTTGTACTAAAACGTATTAGGAGAATTGTAGGCCTGTTGTGTTGATTACAATAACAACTCTATTACAATTTAAGCTTTGCAGTCACCTGTCACGCTAAGAGGAAGCCTCTTTAAAACATTATATTCAAAAACTATCATAGAAAAATACAATAACCAATATACATATGTTACTGTACCTATTCATAAATACGTAACCTATTCTATAACATATGTATGTAAACCTATTCTACAAATAACTAACAAAATTACATACTTATACGATGAAATATAATAATTTATTTAGCATTAATCTAAAATTTAAAAACTACCCTACAGAATTCATTTTAATGCGATAGCTTTAACTTATTCATACTTCATTAACATAATCATTCAGATATTAAATCTACGATCCTATACGCTAAATAGAACTATAGTACTTAGGTACACTTAAGCATGCCAAAATGACTTAGTTCCACCTTAGTGCTAAGTTCAGTGTTCAATGTGATTAAATGAGCTTAACCTCCTTGATAAGAGGATTAAGTTCAAGGCTTAAGTGAAGATCGATAATCAATTGTGCCGTGTCTGGGAAGTGAGTTGAATGGGAAGTAGCTGCCGTCCTTCCCGGTATATTGAAGGAGGCGACTAAGGGACTAGGGGTTAAAGGAATATATAAGAAGATGAATTATTATTAAATTTAATGTAGGTACACATTGTCTGCAGAGTTTCTTTGAATTTCTTCTCTGCAGAGTTTGTCTTTACGAAGTGCCATTAGTTTTAGTTTTATTAATCTAAATTATTTTAAGAATAAGTTTTATGTTAATGACATATTTTTTATGAAAAATGTTTTTTTTTACGGTCAATAAGTGATATTAATATCCTTATGTTGAATAAAAGATTTTCATTTTCATTTCATTTCAGATGGGTGGTGATAAAAGACTAATGATAAAGTGACCTAGGAGATATTGTAGCTTCAGGGAAATAATGACTTATTTTATAAACTAAGTATTTATTCAGAGAAAATGTTCGGTTTATGCCAGATGCTTTTTACCACAACGTAAGTTCAGCAAAAATCAACAGGAATTCCTGATCAAAACCCAGATGGTCCTAATTAAAATTGTCTTCTACATTAGTGATTAAACAAAATAATAAATGAAAACACTCTTACGATCATTAACGTTCACGTTTGTGTGACTTTGTCCGCAATAGAGGAGGTAGTAATTAAACTGTTGACCAGATAGGCAATACTCAATGTGACAGGCGGTAAGCAGTGTCTCCATTTACAAGCACTGACTATCACCTTTTTTAAGGAATAGGTAGGTATATTCAAGATGTTTTCCCTAGCCGTAGTATTCATTTTACTTATAGTTTTAAGAGATTCGCGATTTATACTCATGATTAATAACTAGCGAGACTTATCGCGTATGTTTTTAAAGTTTTAGATTAATACTGAATAAATGATTATATTTCATCGTAAAAGTAAGTAATTTTGTTACTTATTTGTAGAATAGGTTTACATACATATGTTATAGAATAGGTTCATTTTACTTGCCAAAACCAAACCAAAACCTGTCTAATTCCTTATTGGCCAATCCAACGCCTCTTAATATCCAAAATCAGTACCTTCTGAACGCCTTAATCCTAACTACCCCATTCGGTAACTATGCTTATACCTGAATACCTGTCTCATTTGGCTGTGTGCCAAATTTAAGCGACCAAGTGAGCTTCCACCATTGTTATGCAGCCTGCTTGCTAAAGGACGGAGTTATACTGTACTGAATCATGGAATTTAAATATTATAATAATTTAGGACACTATTACACCAATTGAACTAGGTAAGTTCATTTAAGACTTGTGTTAAGGGTACTAGTCAACGTAAATTTAATAAATATATATTTATTATACATAGATAAATACATATATAGCATATATAATCAATGACCAGACTGGAAATCAGGAGAATAGCGTACTTAGTTCTTTATTCTGCCTCCATCGGGAATTGAACCCGAGACCTCACGATTAGCGTTCAGGTACTTGACCAATCGCGCCACAGAGGTCGTAAAAAAATAGATTATATAAAAATAGATTATAATTGTCTAAAACAATGTAAGTAAATTAATACATAACTAAATTAATATAGGAAAACGGATTTGTTCTGTGCTAGCTGGGACATAAGAGAATGCTAACTAGCTGCCGTTCTTTCCGGCGTGTCGTAGTAGGCAACTAAGCGACTAAGGGTAAATAAAATTAATTGGGCGATGGACAAGCTAACCAAACCTATGTTCCGTTGTCATCAGAATGCTAATACATGCTAAAAAGAGACCTAGAAGATATTTTCGTATCTCCGAGTATAGCTATCGTTTCTATGAGTATAGCTACCTTTCATCCATCCGCTCCATGTGCCCAAACCTTAACATACCATTCTTCATTTGGACTTAAGAAGCGCACACAGTTAATTGTCATTTTGTATTACTGCACATAATTATAAAAGTAACGGGTTCTAAAAGTTTTACTCATTATTAATTCGACGTAGCTCAGTTGTTTGGGGCTTGGCTCTGTATCAGAGGGTACAGGGTTCAAATCCCGCTTCAGCATGTACCAATGAAAATGAAGTTTAATGAATTTCTATGTACATTTTCGTAATAAAAATACATTAACGAAATGCATCGAATTTTACGGTGAAGGAAAACATCGTGAGGAAACCTACCTGTTCCCCGAACAAGCAATTTGCAGGGCTTATAAATGGCGACACGGCTTACCACCTGTCACATTGAGTACTGGCTATCTGGTTAACTCGTGGGTTCGAGGTGGCCATAGAATTACTGCCTTCGCAATTACGGAGATGGATACCTGAACCTCTGACTACCCAGTAAGGGTTAATGGTCGTGAACGCGTTAGTCGTTTTGATATATTACATATGTATGTATTACAATAACAAAGACAATAACACAAACAGCACCAATCTAATTCGACTGCAAACAAACAAGTTTTTCTAGTCGAGATGAAATGGCGAAGTTTGTAAGTTATTTTATTATCCAATCCCGATTTTTGCCCTCTAGGGTAATAGAAAAAGATTATGTTTGCTCGGACTATATTTCGGTGGAAAATAGGTAAATATTTTCATTGCAACAATGTGTTTAAAGACCTGGGCCCCAAGTCTGCGTTTTTCTACTAATGCGTTTTATCACAAACCCAGTTCAATATTAGATAGTATGAACTTGGTAGAGGATGACCAAATGTGTCAAATTACAACATTGAAATCGGGAAAAGTATCAAATTTGGTTAAAACATAGCGAAAATTGTCACTTTACACTATTTTATGACTAAGGCGCACAGGTTAATACTTACGTCATGTTTGTATGTGTAGCTATATAAGAGATCTTTATCAACATAGATTACATACATATATAAAAATTCAAAAGAGATCTTAATTATATTAGTAGAAACTTAAGATTTTAATTATATCTATTAGTAGACAAACATTTTCCGTAATCTGTTGGAAGTTTAAGTTTATTTTATAATTACATATTATTATGTCCCGTCCTATTCTGGGATGCAAAATAATAAAAACTAGCTGTCGTTCTTACCGGAATGGCGTAAGAAGGGACTGAGGGACTAGAGGTAATTACAATCTGTTTGTATCATCACAACCCCAATATTGATACTAACCTTGGAGATATTCTTTTCAAAGTTTTGTCCACCCCGAAAGAGATTACAGGACGTATATGTATATGTATTAATTACAGAAATACATAAAGAAACTCACATATGTTATATAAACTCAGTAGGTAGTATATCATGTCTGTTTGATATAAAACCTACGGACACGCAAGGTCTTTGCCTAAATCCTACTCCAGATGGAGAATACTCGAGAAAAGAATAGGACCATATCACGCTTGAATTCTAAGCTGCACTCGACTTACATCGGTATGTAATATGAAATCTGTGACTAAAACGAATGAAAGTAGCTGTCATGATTGACATTTACATGACATGGTGACGTTATGTCAGGTGAAACTTAAGTCAGTTGCAGTATTAGGAACAGGGTGTCATTTTGCAATGGCGCAAAAATGTGGTTTTTGTTGTTTACTCAAAGAGCATTTTGAAACTTATACATACATACATACTCCCAGTGTGTCTTGAGTTCACGCCATTTCAAAAGAAGCCATCATCTCCATTGTATCAATATTTTTCTCTTCATCTTTATTATTTCATCTAAAAGAAGAAACACAAATACTGCTGTTATAATTATTGTGGCTAATCATGAAAACGGATTGCCATCATAAAAAAAAAAATGTTGTAGATATTCTTATGAACAATAATTGCGGAGTTAGATATTCTATAGCCACTCAAACCTACGTGTTAAATATTATAATAATATATCACTCAATCAGTCTATACTAGTCCTCTGCTGGACGTAGGCCTCCCCAAGGGTACGCTACAAAACACGATCACTCGTGGCCCTCATCCAGCCACTACCAGCGACCTTCTTGAGGTCATCGGTCCACCTGGCAGGGGGGCGTCCTACACTACGTTTGCCTAGACGCGGCCTCCACTCGAGAACCGTTTTTATAATAATATATAGCCTGTCTATTTTTCTCACCACACATTATTAAAACATCGTCTTCATCTATTTTAAATGACATATGTCAGAAACCTGTCAAGTTAACGTCATGAGGGTTTGTGAACTCCTAATCTGTCATTTACATATTCAAATTGGCATGTTTATGAAGGGTCTAGAGCCTTGAATAACTATAAAAAGATATGAAAAACCTAGGGCTTAACTGAAACCTAATATTAAAAGCTAAGGGTTTCGTTTATAGCTTAGACTTTTGCGGGGTATATAAAGGTCATAAATGTGTTGTAAGGTTGACAGAGATTTGACTTCATTAAGATAATTAATAAAGATATTTATTATAAGATTCATTCCTTTCGGGGTGGACAGAACCTCGAAGATACGATAATATCTCTTAGGTCACTTTTTAGCATAAATATTGATACGATGGGGCTGCCATGTTACATGAAACATTGGTGACAGGTTGCTAGCCCATCGCCCAATTGATTCCATGTACCACTAGTCCCTTAGTCGCCTCCTACGACATTGTTTTCCGTGTTACATCATAACCCCAATATTCATGCTATGTGAACTAGTGATATTATTGTATCCCCAGGGTTCTGTTCACCCCAAAAGGTATTAAAGGACGTGAATGTATATCACTACATAGTATAAAACAAAGTCGCTTTCTTTGTCCCTATGTTCCTTTGTATGCTTAAATCTTTGAAACTACGCAACGGATTTTGATGCGGGTTTTTTTAATATATAGAGTGATTCAAGAGGAAGGTTTATATGTATAATAACATCCATTAAATAGTGGAGTAGGCTATATATTTTATACCCGTGCGAAGCCGGAGCGGGTCACTAGTTATATATATAAAGAAAAGGCCCAATATCTCATAATAACATCTCTCTTGATGAACAAAATAATAGGTTACGTTGATTGCATATTTGTTCTGTCTGGATTTTAGTTGTTCCATTTACTTGAGATGATTCATTTTGTATTGGTTACCTATTCTCATCCTTTAATCCCTTTCGGGGTGGACAGAACCTAAGAGACATAATATCTCCTAGGTCACCTTTTAGCGTAAATATTAAGGTTGTAATGACATATGCACCATTGGTGACAGGTTGCTACCGCATCGCTTAATAGATTATATTGATACCGAGTTACTTAGTCACCTCTTACGACAAGCATACATTTTGTATAAGTTACATATTTTCATCCTATAATCCCTTTCGGGGTAGGCACAGATTTAAGTGACCAATGTACTGATGTATTATTTCTCCGTACTGAATTTAAATGAATACTTACCTTTAATTAGATTCAGGTGGTAGATCGGTGACAGGTTGCTAGCACATCACTCTATAGATCTCTTTTACCCCTAGTCCCTTAGTCGCCTCCTACTACATATCGGGAAGAACGGCAGCTAGTTAGCATTCTTTTTACATCTAAGTCTAGGACGGATAATTTACTATTAAGATATTATATTAAAGCCTTAGTTCTGACTATATTATTGTATAGTGGCTATAGCCTATTGGTTAAGATATTTGACGTCTTATTAGAGGTACTAGGTTCGAATCCCGGTTCTGGCACGTAACAATAAATTAAATATAAAAATGTGTTAGTCATTTACGTACATTATTTACATCGTGAGGAAGCCTGCCTATCTCTCGGGATAGTATTCGGTGATACGGTTCACTACCTATCACGTTAGGTGCTGTCTATCTAATGAAACGCGGGCTTCAAGTGACCCATATCTAACATGCCTACAAAAATTCAGTTACGGCTACTCAAGCCTCTAACTACACTGCCTCAATAAAAATGGGAGTGTATACACAAGTCGTGAAGCCTATTTATATTTATGTTTAAAACACATAGAGATCGCCCCACATAAATTGGCAGTTGGAGGCGTCGCCACAGTCGCGTAATTCAGTGTTACCAGTAAACACGCCAAAACTAGCACTCACTGTGCCATACTCTATCACAAGCTCTCTTTGAATGTTATCTTATGATCTAAGTATAACAACAATAAAGATTATTATTTTTATAATTAACAAACATAAAGATTACAAAGAAAGTGAGCAGTGTGCCAGTTTTTCCTTAACAATAATTATGATCCATATGGATTTGTTAATTATAAAAATAATAATCTTTATTGTTGTTATCCTTAGATCATAAGATAACTTTCAATAAGAGCTTGTAATAGGGCCTATTTTGAATAAAAATATTTTGACTTTTGTCTTTGATATATTAATTTGTTTTATTTAAGTTTAGAGCTCTGCAACCAAAGACCGTTACAAATGAAACCTATAATGTATCGAGCCGTATGCCACAGTGATTGCTAGTTTTGGCGTGTTTACTGGCAACTGTGAATTATGCAACTGCGGCGACGCCTCCATCTGCCATAATATATTCAAAATTATAAATATCACAAGCTCTCTTTGAAAGTTATCTTATGATCTAAGTATAAATTAAAAAAACTATTTCTAACATGGCACTGAGCATTGTCTTTACATATTTTTTACCGAGGTTAGATCAGCGGAGACCCTAGCTTGGAGAAGAACTAACAAGAAACTCCGGAAATCAATTTATTATAATCACCCTTAACAAACATAAAAATTACAAAGAGTGAGCAAAAAACACAACGCTGGTAATACTAAATTTACCTTTCATACAAAATAACACGCAATGGCGGAAACGTCAAATTTAGTTCCAAGTTTGGCTACTGCCAATTTATGTGGGGCGATCTCTAGTACGTCCAGCAGTGGACTGTCATAGGCTGATTGATTGATTGATTGATTGATCTCTAGTACCGATATTATATATTAAAAAGACATATTATAACAGTCAGATAGACGCTATATTGAAAAAAGGTGACGTTAGAAGTACTTATAACCACCAAGAATGTATGAATGTCAATGAGTCGAAAGTGGTGTGTCGGGATCGGGACAAATGGGGATCCGTGATCTTTGCCTACCCTTCTACAGGGAATCAGGCGTGATCTGTATGTATGTACCGATATTTAAATTCTAGGGACAGTCTGTAGGTTCTAGTGCTTAGATTATATGTTATATTTAAGTACAAAATATATGCATTGGATCACTTCTGCATACCCCGGTCCCTATCTCGTCGTAATGAAAGAAAAACAATGCCTTTGCAAAGAGGCCTGGACAATTGAGCATTCAGCTTGTGAAGACTCAACATGCTTTCACAGTTATCAGCTCTTTATACTCACGACGTTTGCCTTTTGGGGTGGATAGCAGCTTGGTAGCATTGTATTTTATAGTAGTAATATTGTAGGATGTGAACCAGTTGAACTAGCCCCTTGGTAAGTACGTTTAAGACTTGTTAAGGGTACTAGTCAACGTATATTTCAGAAATATAAACTTATTATATATAGATAAATACATATAAAGCATATATAATCAACAACCAGACTGGAAAACAGCAGAAAAGCGAAGTTCTTAACTCTGCCTCCACCGGGAATCGAACCCAGGACCTCACGATTAGCGTTCAGGCGTCTAACCGATCACGCCACGGAGGTTGTCATATAATAATAATAAATTTAATAGTAATTAAAGTGGCTTTGTGTCTATTTGGAGTGCTTAGTATATGTATAACTAGTGACCCGCTTCGGCTTTGCACGGGTATAAAATATATAGCCTACTCCACTATTCAATGGATGTTATTATACATGTAAACCTTTCTCTTGAATCACTCTATTAAAAAAACCGCATCAAAATCCGTTGCGTAGTTTCAAAGATTTAAGCATACAAAGGGACATAGGGACAAAGAAAGCGACTTTGTTTTATACTATGTAGTGATAAGAATTTAATTGTAAAATTTGTATCGTGCTATTCAGATACAAAATATGCTAACTAGCTGCCGCTCTTCCCATCATGTAGTAGGAGGTGACTAAGGGACTAGGGTCAATGGAATTAAGTTCGCTTCATTGACACTCATACACCTCCTCATACACACTCGGCGGTTTTAGGTAATAATAATAATATCTTTTGTAATAATATCTTTATTGAGACTACCACATCAATTACATACAATATTCAACATACAATAGAATTCAAAGACAATAATTGGATTACATAATACACAACACATACATACATTTCATTCAATTAAGGTACTTCTAAGTGCATCTAAGCTATATGTGCAAAGATAATTATGTTTCTGTATAATTTGTTTTTGTAACTGGCACTGGGCAAAAAATCCTGAAAGCCGGAGTTTCTTGTTGGTTCTTCTCCGAGCCAGGGCTTCCGAACCAACGATAGAATTTCAATGCTAAGAGACAACCAGTGTCAGACAAATGTTTTGACTTTCAATGAATGTACTGTACTTGTACTTATGTTGAATAAAAACATTTGACTTTGCTTTTAACGTCATTCTTTTTCAATATGCAGCTATATTACTCCTATGAAATCTCAGTCATTCTAGATAGTTCTCAATAAGGCGCTTCTAGACTGCCAAGAATCTCCATTAAGGCCTAACCCAGTAGCCTGGATCACCTGACCTTAGACTATTTGTTCCTAGGTGCACTAGAATCTAAGCACTAAGACCTACAGGCTGTGTCTAGATGATAAGAAAAAGACAAATACGTTTTCTACCATTGCGTGATAGCTAGAGGTCCAGGTTTCCATCTCCACAATCACGGAGGTACTAATTTGAATTGACCAGATAGTCAGTACTCAATAAGAATGTCGCCATTTACAAGCACTTACTATTACCCGTTCGGGACAGATAGGTTTCCCTCACCGTAGTATTCGTAGATCTTGAGTAGTATGAATATATTATATGGTATATTTCCGGAAATTAATTTATATCTACAATCAGAACTTTATTTCCATTGGTACGTGCTGCGAGTTTTGAACCCCGTACCTACTGATACAGGCGTAGAATATATAAGAATGTTTAAAATAGAAAAATACCGAAAGATAGCAAAGGGAGGGTTTGGTATTATTTTGACGAATAATTCAGTAGCTTTATGCACATTTATTATATGATGTTCGTTTAAATAAGGCTAGTAGGCCTTAAAATAATTGTCATATATATATATATATATATAATATTTAAACATTTAGAAAAAGCAATAAGTTAGGACGAGAGCCGATCAACTTATAGTATAATAAACTCAAATATGATATTTACGGTCAGATAGACGCCATATTGAAACGATAAAAAGTGGGTTTAAAGTGGGCTTAGAATCACTACCTTATGTTATTTAGTGTTCTATGTATATCTTAATATCCCCATTTACAATCACTAACTATTATCTGTTCGGGGAACAGGTAGGTTTCCTCGCGATGTTTTCCCTCACCGTAGTATTCGACGCATTTCGTAAATGTATTTTTATTACGAAAATGTACATAGCGATTCATTAAACTTCATTTCTATTGGTACATGCTCAACCGGAATTTGAACCCTATACCCACTGATACAGAGCCAAGCCCCAAACAACTGAGCTACGTCGATTTTAGTTTAGTACCTACAAATAATATAGTAGGCATATTTTATTGAACAGCCTGTATGCAAGTGTTCGATATGAAGTCTTTATTGTTCGTTTAAGTGAAACGTCGATGATTCTCATAAGAACAAGTAACTCTGGTATTATGTGCGGCCCCTCTCCGATATATAATGTCCCTTATATTCCATTCAAAGTAGGCAGAAGCTTTGATTATAATTTACTACACTTATGCTTACCCACTGGGCTACAGTGATAAAGATCCTAGGTTCAAATCCCGGCTCTGGCATGTACCAAAGAATGAAATTTAAATATGTGTTTTCATTTACATACATAATGTACAGTCGCTAACGGTGAGAGAAAACATCGTGAGGAAACCTGCCTATCCTTTGGGTAGTTAGCCAGTGCCTATATACAGCGATACGGTTCACTACCTATCACGTTGGGTGCTGTCTATCTAGTGAAACGCGGCCTTCTAGTGACCCATACCTAAAATGCTTTCGAAATTTCGGAGATGGGCATTCAACCCTCTAACTACCCCGCCACAATAAAAAGGGAGTGTATATAGACAAGTTGGGAAGCGTATGTTTATGTTTATTAATATATACTTAAGTGGAAGGAGGGTTACGTAGGGGCGGCCGAATAAGACATGACATTTAAATGGACGCCATATTGAAAAAGGGATCGTCAAATTGTCTGACAAGGTGTAGGAATGAAGCGAAAGTGATTTGTCAGGATCGGGACAGTTGATCCGTGGTCTCTGTCTACCCCTCTAGGGGCGTGTATGTATGTATTTATACAGGCATAGTAACTATTGACTTTAATACGATATGGGTCACAAACATTATTTTTTGACCTTTACACCTACAATGTATTTGCATCCGAACTCTTTGATAACTACTTGTTGTACTTACATACATATACATTCACGTCCTCTACTCCCTTTTGGGGTGGACAGAACCTCGTTGATATAATATCTCCAAGGTCACTTTTTAGATTCATGGAACATTGGTAACAGTTTGCTAGTCCATCGCCCAACTGATTCCATTGACCTCCAGTCCCTTAGTCGCCTTCTATTACATGTCGAGAAGAATGGCAGCTAGTTTTCTCTATTTTGAGTCTCAGATTAGCATGGGCTTGTTGTTATGATACTTAGAATTGCTTATTACACAATGACTAACTAAAAACCAATCGATTGTTCCGTGCTGGTATGGGACCAGAATACAATATTATTAACTGGTTTTCTTCTCGGTTTATTATAGTTAGATACGAAAGAAGAACGAAAGCAGGTAAAAGGAATCTTTAAGAAATCTTTAAGACTTGCTAGCATCTTTTATTAAAATCCTCTCATATCCATAGCTAAGCTAAAAGTGATTGATAAGATATGTTCAAGATTCTGTCTACTCTAAAACTGTAAAATAAGTTTAATTTATGCATGTATGTGTGTAAAATGTAAATAATATCGAATAAACGAATCTTTATCTCGTTACCAATTTTGAACATTAAATAACAATTTTATCAGTAACTTTGAATACATTGATAAAATTGTACATCTTTCGCGCTATTGTTATAAATTAAATCAAAATGTGCAATATTTCGACCATTTTAAAATTGTTTACATTGTTATTTTTATTTCAATACACTTTTCCTGTCAACGGCTTCGACTTTTATGCCGGCACGGGCTTTGGCACTAGGACATCATACATAGAAGTTAAGAAACAAGGATTTTTATTCTTCAAAAGGACTGAAACTGAGGTTATTCAATACCCTGAAAGGACTAATATTACCGGTATAGCCTGCGTAGACCTCACACCAAGACACGGCAGTATAGTCAATATAACAAGTGGTGGGATAAACGAAAATACCGTAGAATTGACGTTTGAGAGTGAAAGAAGTTACGGGTTAAGGTATATTTGTGAAATTTATACGTCGCCGTGCAAGGAGGTTGAGAATTGTAGGATCTATTAGATTTGACAGGTAAGTGTCAAACTTATTATTGTCGTCGTCGCCGAGATAGAGTACCCGCCACATAAGGTGGCAGTAGCCAAACTTGGAACTAAATTTGACGTTTCCGCCATTGCGTGTTATTTTGTATGAAAGGTAAATTTAGTATTACCAGCGTTGTGTTTTTTGCCCACTCTTTGTAATTTTTATGTTTGTTAAGGGTGATTATAATAAATTGATTTCTGGAGTTTCTTGTTAGTTCTTCTCCAAGGGTCTCCGCTGAACTTCTGCTTCTCAATCGTTACGCTCTTATCAGAGCGGTCGTGGTCTTCATGACGTGGCATCTTGAGCAGCCGAAATGGTTGGTGAACTAACCTCGGTAAAAATATGTAAAGACAATGCTCAGTGCCATGTTTGAAATAGTTTTTTTACATACATACATACACATCACGCCTGATTCCCTGTAGAGGGGTAGGCAGAGATCACGGATCCCCATTTGTCCCGATCCTGACAGACCACTTTCGCTTCATTGACATTCATACATTCTCTAATACACTCTCGGCGGTTATAGGTACTCCTAACGTCACCTTTTTTCAATATAGCGTCTATCTGACTGTTACATATATGTCTTATTAGGCCGGCCCCTACGTAACCGCCCTTCCACTTCACTCATATATATTCCTTTTGTCAATATATAGTTTTTTTAATTTGTACTTAGATCATAAAATAACTTTCAAAGAGAGCTTATGATAGGGCCTATTTTGAATAAAAATATTTTGACTTTTGACTTTGGTATATTAATTTGTTTTATTTGAGTTTATAGCTCTGCAACCAAAGATCGTTACAAATGAAACCTCAATATAATATATCGAGCCGTATGGCACAGTGAGTGCTAGTTTTGGCGTGTTTACTGGCAACACTGGATTACGCGACTGTGGCGACGCCTCCAACTGCCACCTACTGAATGGCGGGCTTGACAACTTAAAAAAAATAAAACAGTAAAATCACCAAAAAAATTATAATATTATTAATGTGTAAAATTACAATATGTATAATGTAATTTTGAAAGTTTTTCTAGATCTAACTGGTATCTAGAACAATGGCTGACACTTTTTCTTTTCATCCTTGAAATGCTTATAGACTTGAACACCAATTTCCTTAGCGCGGCTTTTTAAGACTCGATACATTATATTTAGTAAGTAAAAAATATAATCAACACTTCTTTTGCAAACCATATTTAACTCAGATATATTTAATGACGTCATTTTGCAAAATATTTAATTGACAAGCGCGCATTCACTCAATGGACGCTAAATACTTTATTTTGTTCCCTCTTTGGGTAGAACAAGATACCTATAGTCCCTTTGTCACTTTTTTGGACATTCAGAAAGAATGCTAGTTTTAAATCGGTAAACATCTCAAACTCGCATGGGAAGTAATAAACAAAAAGACAAACGCGGTCACGACCATTAAACCTTGCGGGGTAGTCAGAGGTTCAGGTGTCCATCTCCGCAATTGCGAAGGTAGTAATTCTATGGCCACCTCGAACCAAAATGTTGACCAGATAGTCAGTACTCAATGTGACAGATGGTAAGCCATGTCGCCATTTACAAGCACTAACTATTACCTATTCTGGGTACAAGTATGTTTCCTCACGATGTTTTCCCTCACCGTGGTTTTTATGGGAAGTAATAATATGGATATAGGTCACATCTACAATGCAATCATAACATAAATATAACAACTGTTAATATATGAAACAATTTCACGTGTTCAATTCATTGAAGAGGATTAAACCAATCTTTGAAACTTTAGAACTACTTACATACATACACATCACGCCTGATTCCCTGCAGAGGAGTAAGCAGAGATCACAGATCCGCATTTGTCCCGATCCTGACAGACCACTTTCGCTTCATTGACACTCACACATCTTCTCATACGCACTCGGTGAACTACTTACCTTTAATATATAGGTATAGATATCAACCTTAAGACATAAAGAATTAGCACGCTGAAGTGGAGATGGGCTGGTCACGTATGCAGAAGGACTGATGGTCGCTGGAGTAAAAAAGTCCTACAGTGGAGACCGCGTCTCAGTAAACGTAGTGTGGGGCGCCCCCCGGCAAGGTGGGAAGACGACCTGCGCAGGTTGGCCGGCATCGAATGGATGCGAACGGCCACTGACAGGGAGAAGTGGCGTCATTTGGGGGAGGCCTATGTCCAACAGTGGATTCAGACAGGCTGATGATGATGATGATGATGATCTACCTACCAAGGGATTTAATTAGAGACTTCAATAGATTAAAATAACGGCCATCGTAAATCCCAAAGGGTACCCAATACTCTATCTATGCTCTCGATTTTTACTCATAGGGAAGTATTAAATAGTAAAATTGTACACGTAGAACATATCCCTTTATTATTAATAATATATAATCATAATAATATTGTAAGACGTTATTACACTAATTAAACTAACCCCTTGGCACAGATAATAAAATACTACAGCCCATGGTAAGTACATTTAAGACTTATGTTAAGGGTACTAGTCATCGTATATTAAAGAAATCTATACATATTATATATAGATAAATACATATATATATATAGCATATATAATCAAGGATCAGACTGGAAAGCAGAAGAAAAGCGTATTTCTTAACTCTGCCTCCACCGGGAATCGAACCCGGGACCTCACGATTAGCGTTCAGGCGTCTAACCGATCGCGCCACGGAGGTCGTCAAATTATTAAAGTCACAATTCAGTGTAGCTCAGTCGTTAGAGGTTGACAATGAATCTGTGGGTTCAGGGTTCAAACCCTGAAACATGCATATATGGAAATATAGTTTTCTGATTTTCTGTGAGGAAAAACAGAGCAAACATGCTTTTTTCCCAAACAGGTAGTCAGTGCTTGTAAATGGCTTACCACCTGCCACATTGAGTATTGACTATCTGGTCAACATGCGGCTTCGATCTAGCCATAGAAATATTAACTCCGTGGTTGCGAAAATGAGCACCCAAACATCTGACTACCCTGTGAGTAAAGGTAACAAAATATTTATGATTATGTGAAAATATTACTTTTTTTTCAGGATTCAAGCTGCATGTAGGAGATGAAAAAATAAATATATGAAAAAGTGATTGAACACTATTCTTTGACAACTTCATACAATTACACAGAAATTTATTATTAATTCAAACTAAACTTATCAATATCCGAATAATATCAAGATAAAATTAATATGTGTACAAGTGCATCTCATAATCATCATCATCAATCCCATTGAACTTGTAATTATTTTAACGTGCTTCTAGATAAGGGCAAAATTACCTATGAGAATCTCAGTAAATGCTGTCAATGTCAATAAACGCTCAACAATTTTCCATATATGTCAGATTTATGTTGATTGTTGAATTGTTGATTATTTAGATTTTAATCTCGCGGTTTTGTCGTCATATGGCTGTGTTTTTGAGATAATTCGCTTACAGTTTCTATGGAACTCTACACAATATTTATTTGCGTAAAAATGCCGGAAAATGTCCTCCACGATGCGTAAGAAAACTCAAGTCTCTTTCGTGATCCGGGACGAGGAGGAGACGCGGCATAGAAATGGTGTCAGCTCTTTGCAATTGGACCACATCCAGGGAAGATTGTACTCCGCCGGTCGAGATGGCATCATTCGCGTGTGGAATTCCAGTACTGGAGTCCAAGAGAGGTACATACAAAGCATGGAACACCACACTGATTGGGTCAATGACATAATATTGTGTTGCGGCGGCAAAAATCTTATCAGTGCTTCCTCTGATACCACTGTAAAGGTATGGAACGCGCCCAAAGGCTTTTGTATGTCCACTCTACGGACTCACAAGGATTATGTAAGGACCCTAGCTTATGCTAAAGATAAGGAGCAGGTTGCTAGCGCGGGATTAGACCGTGCTATATTCCTGTGGGATGTGAACACTTTGACGGCTCTAACGGCCAGTAATAACACAGTAACAACTTCTAGTCTTGTCGGTAATAAGGAATCTATATATAGTCTAGCCATGAATCCGTCTGGATCCATTTTGGTGAGTGGTTCTACAGAAAAAGTGCTTAGGGTTTGGGATCCAAGAACATGCGCAAGGCTGATGAAATTGAAGGGTCATGCTGATAATGTGAAAGGTCTAGTCATCAGTAGAGATGGTTCTCAGTGTGTGTCCGGCAGTTCTGATGGTACTATCAAACTATGGTCACTTATACAACAAAGATGTATATCAACGATAAAAATACATTCCGAAGCAGTATGGGCATTGATAGCAAATGATAACTTCACCCACATAGTCTCAGGTGGGCGAGATAAGCTAGTAATAGTAACAGAACTGAGAAATCCTGACAATTTCATGATTGTATGTGAAGAAACTGCGCCAATACTGAAGCTTTGTTTCACCAGTGACCAACAAGCTGTATGGGTAGCCACTTCGGACTCTGATATTCGCTGCTGGAAACTCCCGCCCCTAAACCTGCTCAGTTCAAACAATTACGAGAACAACTACAATCCTAACAACGTATACCAAACGGTTCCATTACACCACATTCCCGGCGGCCCCGCCATTAAACAGTATTCAATACTAAACGACAAACGACACATTCTAACAAAAGACTCAGTTAACGACGTAGCCCTTTTCGACGTTTTAAAAGCTCGGAAAATAGAAGATTTAGGCCAGGTAGACTTTGACGAGGAGGTCAAGAAGCGTTTCAAGATGGTATACGTACCGAATTGGTTCAACGTTGATCTTAAGACTGGAATGCTGACGATACACTTGGGGCAGGACGAAACTGATTGCTTCAGTGCCTGGGTCAGTGCCAAAGAAGCTGGTTTGACGGTGGAAAATGACCAGAAAGTGAATTTTGGAGCCCTACTGCTACAAGCCCTGTTGGAAAACTGGAATCATCCGAGTCGGATAAATGAAGCAGGTCAAAAGGTTATTGGGAACAGTTTCTTTGATGTTCCTTACCATACGCCGCTGATATTTAGTGAAGTTAGCGGACGGACACTGTATAGAGTGCAGGTAAGGCTATTTACCGTTCTGACACGCTTTAACTATGTTTTAATATTTTTCTTTTTGTTTGCTCACACATATTGGAAAGAAAAATCCATTAGCAGTATATTATCTACTGTCATGACTACTATAGCAACTTATGTTGCAAAAGTGACCTTAAAGCTTAAGAGTATTATTAGCAACTGATTGTTTTGGCCAAAGTTTCTTAAAAAAGAACTATAACTATATCTCTTAAACTCTATATACCCAGAAAGGGATAAAAGATGTGAACATGTAATTATTTTTTAGTAATTGTTTAAGATTTACTGTCTTTTAGTTTGCAAAATTAAACAATATATATTATCTATTATACATTTTACTAAAATTTCTTATTCTATACTCTTATTAATATTAATAAAAAAACAAGTTGTTTGAGGCTTGGCTCTGTATCAGTGTACAGGGTTCAAATCCCACTTGAGCATGTACCAATGTAAATAAAGTTTAATGAATTTCTATGTATATTTTCATAATATAAATACATTTACGAAATGCATCAAATACTACAGTAAGGAAAAACATAGTGAGGAACCTACCTGATCCCCGAACAGTTAATAGATAGTGCTTGTAAATGGTGACATGGTTTACCACCTGTCACATTATGTACTAACTATCTGGTCACCACGGGGGTTCGAGGTGGCCATATAATTACTACCTTCACAATTGCAGAGATGGACACCTGAACCCCTGACTACCCAGGGTTAATGGTCGTAAACGCTTTTGTCTTTTACTTAATCATAAACATTATGTGTTGTGTATGTTTTTGTAGCTGTAAATAGGTAAACACTATTTATTATGAAATTTCTAGGTAGGAGACACAGGTGGGGAGACAGAAAGCAATCTGCTCACGGAGACAGTGCCCTCGTGGGTGGTGGACCATGCCATAGAAATGGTGGCGCCCAAACTCAACAAGCTGCACTTCTACCTCATAGCGCATCCCACTTGCACTATCAAGCAGGATAGGCAGAAAAAGGTATGTTAATACACTAAAAGTTTAAATAGTATCAATATTCATTTACTTACAATTTGTAGCTTTAATCTAATATGATGGGAATTTTATAATAGTAAAATAATAATTACTAAAAAATAATAAATTACGTGTGTCTATATTAATAATTATGGCAATAGAGTTTATAGCAGTAATTTTGCTAAAATTGCATCCTGGACGAGTGAGTTTATATTGTCATTCCTTATTATTCCTGTCTTTGTGGCGCAGTAAGAGGTTTACTACGAGTATCTCCTTAATTTTGCTAGTGCTTCTATGGTATCCCTGAATATTGTTTAATTTAAAGTAGACATTGTCTGCAGAGTTTCTTGGCAATTCTTCTCTACAGTGATTTTTCTTTTCTAAGTGCCATTCGTTTTATTAATCTTATTTCATTTATTTAAGAATTAGTTTATGATAATTATAAGATTATTTTTTTCTATTTTCAATAAGTGATTTTAGGATCCTTATTCCTTATGTTAAATAAAATAAAAAGACTTTTATTTCATTTAATTGTCCACATGTTAACCTGATAATGACCACCTATTGTGACAAGTTGAAAAGCATATCTTCTTAAAGAAGTGCCAACTCTCTTGTTATAAGATGATTTCCTTGATATATTCCATACAAGTTTCTAAGCCACCCTTCCGAACATTACAGGATCGTCTGGTAGCGAATGACTTCATACAAGTACGGAAAGTGGCAGAGCATGTCCTGGAAAAGATAGTGGGTGCCGGAGACATGCCGGTCAACAATTCCCGGACCAACGGCAACTCGGAAAGCTGTGACCATACCGATGATAAGGTTGAGATGCTGTGCTGCGATCAGGTAGGAAAACCTTTTGGTTACTTTATTTACTTTACTGCCTGCAATGTAGAGGGTGATTTAGAGATATATAAGGAAATTATAAGGAATAATTCGACGTAGCTCAGCTACAGGGTTCAAATCTCGCTTGAGCATGTACCAATGGAAATGAATTTCTATGTACATTTTCGTAATGAAAACACATTTACGAAATACATCGAATTATACGGTGAGGGAAAACATCGTGAGGAAACCTACCTGTTCATCGAACAGATAATAGCTAGTGCTTGTAAATGGCGACATGGCTGACCACCTGTCACATTGAGTACTGACTATCTGGTTAACACGTGGGTTCGAGGTGTCCATAGAATTACTACCTTCGCAATTGCGGAGATGGACGCCTGAACCTCTGACTACCCCGCAAGGGTTAATGGTCGTGAATGCGTTTGTTTTGTATAAGGAATTTATTTAGCTGGCAATAAGTAAAATTTAGCTAAATGAGCTACAGTCCAAATTGGATGGGTGTTTCCAATTGTTTATTCCTTAAAAGTAGTTAGAATCCATTGTGTCCTACAGGAAAAGAGGGAGGGAGGCTAATGGCCTGAGTTGGAAATTTGTATATATTATCTTCTTTCTTTTTCTCTTGTAACATAACATACGCAGCTGAGTTAGAACCTTTTTGCTGCTACAGTAACATGCACAAGCTATACCCCCTATAGTCTATTCGCGTTAAGTTAATAGTGACGTCATGCTAGTCAGAGGGTAAACTGGCCAATGAGACGTGAGAAAATGAGGAAAGAAGGCACATTGACCAATCGCAGACAACCGTTGTCACGTCTCATTGGTCGAATCGTGGGGACATGATGACGTCACTATTTTTTAATGCGAATATACTATAGTTTGTAAGTTTAAATCGTAAACTTTTTGTATTGTGTATGTTTTTGTGGCTGTAAATAAATGCTTTATTATTATTGTTGTCCTGTGTATTCCATTACTTTTCTCATGTAAACTTTTTTTTCATTTCAGCTACTGGACCCTAACATGGACCTGCGTACAGTGAGACACTTTATATGGAAGTCAAATAACGAGTTCACACTTCACTATAGAATACTCAAGCAGTGAATTGTATGTTAGATCTCTTCATACAGGCTAAACAAATTTGAACCTAAGTGGCTTGTATATTACTGTGGCAGAGTGATTCTATTATGAAAGTCGCTTGTATGCAAGAAATGTATAGTGGAGAGACGAACTTGCATATATATATATATATATATATATATATATACATTTACGTCCTATAATCCCCTTTCAGGTGGACAGAACCTTAAAGAAATAATCTACTTGTTTTTTTAGTTTTTAAAAAGAAATAGCATTCAATTATATATTAAAATAAATGTGCAAGTGTCAAGTCATGAAAATATATGGCTGGAATAACTTGCAAGTATACTACTCTATCTTGAATGCAAGTTGAAAGAAAAACAACAATAATATGTAAATTTTAATCTGTTTAAGGTCTGCAGAAAAATTAAAATCATATTGTGAATTATTATAATTTTGCATATATAAAATAAAGTTCAGTCGTCTATGGTTCGTCAACAAAGTCAGCACCTCAGTGAAAGTTGAAAATACAAATAATTCTTTTCGGCTGAATTCTGATGCCAAACTGGCTAAATATGTTTGCTCTGGGATCATATTTGGATCCTCAATTGGAATGAGCCGAAGAACAAGGAAGAGCAGAATTGTAGCGTCGACTACGTTTTTCTTCGGTTGTAGCGACTGGCGGCGTTGGTGTAACCATGGCGACTGAATAACAAATGCAAACGCCATGGCATCAGTGTTTGTACTTGAGCCGACATAACCTTAGTGGTGAATGGCTTATGAAAGAAAAGTAATGTTGTTACCAATTAATTAATTGTCATACATTCATGAAAGTGACATATTGGAACTGCGGCTTAAATGTAAGGCATTTTGTTTAAGAACTACACTTCATTGGAAACACTATAATATGACCTGAACTTACATAGTTATTATAAGCTAGTTAGGTTCAAGTTCGGATGGTTGCCTTGAGTGTTTATAAGGTTCCTATAGAAATCTTTAATAACTTTTACCTTGATTTGATACAATATATTGAAGGAATATACTTAAATACATATACATTCACGTCTTTTAATCCCTTTCGAGGTGGACAAAACTTAGAAGACATTATAGTATCTTTAAGGTCACTTTATAGCATGAATATTGGGGTTATAAAGTCATGTGGAACATTGGTGACAGGTTGCTAGCCCATCGCCCAATAGATTAAATTTTTCTATGTCAATGTTTAGTAAGATAATTGATTTGATAAAAGAATATTTTGAAGGTATATTAAAAGAGCAAAAAAGGTAATAGTTTTCTTACTATTATGTTAATTGTTTTGTGTAAAAGTTATATGATATTGAATGTAACGGTATGTGAAAACAAAATTATATAGCAATTTATCATTTCTAAACATTTCTTAGTTATTATAGTTAACACCATATTCCATTTATTACTATTAATCATTTCATTTATATTTCTTTTTCTCTGATGTAAAGTTAGTAGACTAGGTAGCTAAAGAATTTGCAAGTAGGGGTAATTCGAGGTTCTATCTACCCCAAAGGTACTTTATTTAAAGAATTATATGCTAAAGTGATGTATGTTAATTTCCTTCTCATATATTGTAGAAAACACTAAGGGTAAATTTATACTATCACAGTCGAAACTTCTATCCAAAACTGTGCATTACAAATTCAACCTTAACTCAACAGCATAACTCACAAATTCATATACCTCCGAATTCGCGCGTCTTTGACATCCTGACATAGTTTTGATTTAGTTGTAATTATGTGCTTTATGCAATGAAGATAAGGTTTAATTTGGTGTAATAAAGTTTTGGATTGACTGTTCGCTTCGATTCTGCACTTGTGTTAATTGATCCTAAGAGATAAATGTGTTAATAAGTAATGTCTCGAGATTCAGTTCAACTTCTTAATTTTAATCATAAATTCACAACGCAACTTAAATTAGTATTATTTATGAAGGAAGAAAAACTTAATATTTAAAGCTAGCAACATTTTTACTTGGCCACATTAGGGTGACCGTGCTAAATAAATGAAAAAGCATTTATTCCATTCTTGTTTGTATTCGTAAGTTTTAAATATTAATGTGCTTAGATTTTATGCCATATTTAAATTGTTAGCTTGGCTATAAATAGTATAATTGTGCATACTTATGTGATGTGATGACAAACATTTCGATACGATGTTGTTTTTAAAACATTTTTTAATCATTTACTCATAAAAATGTCTGTATTGAAATATAATATGCATACTAAGCCAATTCACGTAATAAATTAATTAATTGTTAATAATTACAGGAATGTTATTGGCATTTAGGCAACTGTTTTGTAAAATGCGACTGCATATGTCTATACATACATGCACATCCTTGAATTCTCTACGGGGTGTATAAAACCTTGGAAACATAATAAATATCTTCTTGGTCACTTTTAGTTAAAACCTTACCATTTAAATTTTTAAATACATTTCACAACTACAAAAAACTTGTTACAAATCTGTAAAATATTATCTTTTTCAGCATTTTTATGAGTAAAAAAAGATTATGAGCACTGTTTTCTTTTTCCTGTTGTATATGTATACAATTAAATGTAAGTGTACCTACTTTTTAAGAGTTATTAGTAAAATAAATGATGAATGTGAATTCACTTGTTTTATTTTATATATACATTGATGTATTGACACCTCAACGTCCCTGACAGGAAATGCAATGACTATTGGTCGCCACCTGGAACGATCTTACCAAATTTCTGTGGCTTCACTTACGCCCATTAAACTTTTCATACATGCTCTTCCGTTAAATAATCCCGCCTTAAGCAGAATACAACATGTCCGTTTAATAAATGCCTATATTTATTGTATGCCTTAGACCTCAAATGTAGATCTAAATTAGATTGAAGAGGTGGACACGCGAAGCTCTGATCTGCCACGAATGGGATTGCTAATTGCATGTTTATATGACAGTTTGTCTTATATATATTCACACTACTTCCCTAACAGAATAGATAGAAAGTATCAACGCCGCCTTAAACAATATCTTTCGCTTCACTTGCACCTATTACAATTCTCATACATGCTGTTCCGTTCTTCACACTACGTAATTTTAATCTGTATATATGTTAAATACAGTGAAGCTATTTATAAGAACTTTCGGATTAAAACCCGTATGTAAACTTCGAAATGACGTTTATTTCGACAGAATTTGATAACATCATTCATTTCGTTCGATCTTCTGAAATTTGTTAAAAATAATAAAAGCGTTTATTTACAGCCACAAAACATACACAATACAAGACATTAACATACAAACTATATGACTTGTGCATATTGTCACAGCATAAGGGTTTCAACTCATTATAGCAACCGCAGCGCTGGTCTTATGTCGAAACCATTGGAGAGCAAAATTTGTCTATTTCAGCACAACAGTCTTACTTGTTTTCAACTATATACATACATATATATTGACGTCCTTCAATCCCTTTAGGAGTAGAAAACATCTTCTTGGTCTTTTATTAGTGTGTCATATGGAATATTGGTGACAAGCTACCAACCAATAGATTTCATATACCCCAAAACCCCTAGTCACCTCTTTCAACATGTCGGGAGAAACGGCAGCTAGTTAGCATTCATTTTACGTCCCAGCTATTTAGCACAGGACAAAATTGTTTTCAACTAAAGTAACCCAAAACATTTTCTTGTCTTGTATTATAGTAAAGTATATTCAAATGTCAGTCAAATATGTTTCATAACAATTAAATAACCTCAAAAAGGAGTATTAATTATTTTACACCATGAAAGGCCTAGTATTTAGAGCTTTGTACCACAATATCGTGCGCTTACGTCCTAATACTAATAATAACAGAACAAAAATACTATGCACAAGTGTATTTCGTGTAAATTTTTGCACAAAACCGCAGAAGAAAGTTGTGGAGAAAAATCATATAAATATTGGAACTATTGGGCATGTAGACCACGGTAAAACTACTTTGACCGCCGCAATAACAAAGGTTCTATCCAAAGAGGGCTTGGCTAACTACATGTCGTACGATGAAATTGATAAAGCACCGGAAGAAAAAGCTAGAGGTAACTTACTTTTTAGGTTATTCAGTTTTTTACTTCGGCTACTAAAATTGACTTTTATTTCTTTCACATCGAGTGCAAATACAGAGTGACCTTTTGATGTGTTCTAGCAATATGTGTTTCACAACAATGAAACCTTTCAGGGAAGTCAGAAGCTAGAATGACTACAGTCATCACTCTTTATTATAAAAAAACTTTTATAACTAAACAATATCTGTTAACTTTCTAGGCATAACCATAAAGGCTGCCCATGTAGGCTACAGCACAAAGAACAGGCACTATGCTCACACCGACTGTCCGGGACATGCTGATTATATACGGAACATGATTTCTGGCACCTCACAAATGGACGCTGCTATTTTGGGTAAGAGCTTGTATATCATATTCCACAGCTCCATATTCCAATGTGAATGTGTGGCAATTATCGAGGCGGCGGTCGCCGTTCTGCGACGTGGACTCAAGGGATACCACATAAAGGTGGTCTCGGACAGCGCTTCCGTTTTGATGGCGCTGTCCAGTACGACAATAACATCAAAGCTAATACACGAGTGTCATCTCCAGCTTACCAAGGTGTCCATTATGAATAGTGTGACACTGCAGTGGATTAGAGGGCATAGTGGATCACTTGGGAACGACGCAGCGGATGAGCTTGCAAGAAGAGGAGCGGGGGCGGCTTTAGTGGCTCCGGAGCCTTTGTTGCCCCTACCCTTTAGCAAGTTCAGATCATGGATAAGAACCTGGACCAGGGAACTACACAATTTGAGATGGAGGGAACACGATGGCTCGAGCCATTCAAAGGAAGTTTTTCCGGAGTTGGCCCCCAAATTAACGAACAAATTGCTTCAACTAACGAGAAGAGAACTGCGTGTGATGACCGAAAATATCACCGGCCATTGCAGACTAAACGGGCACCTATTCAAGCTCGGAATCACGGATAGCCCACTGTGCAGGGGCTGCATTGACTCCACTGAAACCATTGGCCACGTTGTCCTGGAGTGCGGGGCCGTGGCTGAAGTTCGGGCTAAAATCCTTGGGAAACCGGGGTCGCTTCGGGAAGCCTGTGAAGAAACTAGGCGTCTTCTGCGCTTCTGGCGGGTGCTGGGCTGGCTGGAATAGTCAGCGACATCACGCAAAATGGTCCCAGTGTGGACTAATTGCGGAAACCACGGAGCCCAATAAACTAAACTAAACTAAACTGTATATCATATTCATAATTATTCAAGTTTTTTAATAAACAAACGTACATAGACCCTAATCAGGAATATACAATAGTTTTATTCTATTAAATTACAATAAGACTATATAATAAGAGATAGTAGATTGATGACATACTGAATAATAGTTTTTAAGAGACTTGTGATTTTTATTCATTTTACAAGAAAAATGGTAGTTGTCACATATATTTTATAAACAAAGTATTATGTTTGTTACCTTACATTATAGCCATGTTACATACTTTGTATAAAAGTAAAGGTAATAAATACTTTGTCTATAAATAACTGTTATATATGATATGCCACATTTTCTTGCAAAATACTGTATAACGGCATCCTTAAAAGTACTTTTAAATTTGGTATAGTAACTACAAAGTAATGAGTAGTGCATGGATGTCCATGAAGTGACAGTGGTTTGACAGAATCAAGAGAATGGATCTCAGATCTCTGTTTAGAAAGGAGTGTGATATCAATGTATAATTATGTTTGTATGATAGATATTCCTTTAACATAAATTAAATAGTTAGTGTCTTTAATTTATGTTTTATCCTTTTTTCAAGCTTTTGCTAACATAAAACTAAGCCTATTTAGTGATTTCATGTTTAATGTATAATTGTATGAAATATGCAACATCCTTCACCTATATTTTGTTTGATGACCTCCGTGGTGTGATTAGTTATCCACCTGAACACTAATTGTGAGGCCCCAAGTTCGATTCCTGGTGGAGGCAGAGCTAAGATTTACACTTTTCTTCTGCTGTCCAGTTTCGTTGTTGATTATATATACATATGAATTTATCCATGTTTAAAAAGTATTCTTAAATGTATGTTGTCTAGTACCCTTAACGTCTTAAATATACTTAGCGAGGGACTAGTTTAATTGGTGTAATTGAGTCCTACATATTATTATATTTATTTTTCTTCCACTGTCTTAAAAATCATCTCACACTATGTTGACACATAGACGTATAATACTGACGTAGAGATCCCGCCACATAAGGTGGCAGTAGCCAAACTTGGAACTAAATTTGACGTTACCACCATTGCGTGTTATTTTGTATGAAAGGTAAATTTAGTATTACCAGCGTTGTGTTTTTGCCCACTCTTTGTAATTTTTATGTTTGTTAAGGGTGATTATAATAAATTGATTTCCGGAGTTTCTTGTTAGTTCTTCTCCAAGCTAGGGTCTCCGCTGATCTAACCTCGGTAAAAAATATGAAAGACAATGCTCAGTGCCATGTTTGAAATAATAGTTTTAAGAGATTCGCGATTTATACTCATGATATAAGATATAAGGATGTGTATAAGATTGATTGCAGCTGTGGGAAATCCTACGTCGAACACACTAAACGGTCTATTGCGGACAGAGTGAAGGAACACATAATATATGTAATATATAATAAGAAGGATAAGTCCCGTTAATTATTAATCATGTTTGAAATAGTTTAATAAACATATTTTGACTTTGATATATTAATTTGTTTTATTTGAGTTTATAGCTCTGCAACCAAAGACCGTTACAAATGAAACCTATAATGTATCGAGCCGTATGGCACAGTGAGTGCTAGTTTTGGCGTGTTTACTGGTAACACTGAATTACGTGACTGTGGCGACGCCTCCAACTGCCACCTTATGTGGCGGGATCTCTATAATATCTTTTATAGTTTTTTTATTTATTTTCTACAGTGGTGGCAGCGACAGATGGTCCTATGCCGCAGACGAGAGAACATTTACTCCTGGCTAAACAAGTAGGAGTTCAACACATCATTGTGTTCGTGAATAAAGTGGACTTAGTTGACAAAGAGGTAAGAGTTAATTACATACGCCTTCACGACTATTAACCCTTGCGGGGTAGTCAAATTCAGGTGTCCATCTCCACAATTGCGAAGGTAGTAATTCTATGGCCACCTCGAACCCACGTGTTAACCAGATAGTCAGTACTCAACGTGAGGTGGTAAGCCATGTCGCCATTTACAAGCACTAATTACCTGTTCGTGGAACAAGTAGGTTTCCTCGCGATGTTTTCCCTCACCGTAGTATTCGACGCTTTTAGTAAATGTATTTTTATTACGAAAATGTACATAGAAATTCATTAAACTTCATTTCCATTGGTACATGCTAAAACGGAATTTGAACCCTGTACCCTCGATACTGAGTCAAGCTCCAAACAACTGAGCTACGTCGAATTTCTTATTTTTATTTTATTTATTTATATATCTTCTACACATCTAAACAGCCATGCCCAAAACAGTGTTCATTCAACATGATTATTATAAGAAGAATAAACTTGATTGAGGCAAGAGAGATTTGTCAGTATCGATTAAGGGGATTGATATTGATAGCCTACCATACATAAACATTCATGTCCTTTAATCACATTCATAGTGGACAGAACCTTGGAGTCATGAAGACATCTCTTAGGTCAGTTTGTAGCATAAATATTGGGGTTGTGATGTAATATGGAAATATAGAAACAAACAGGACTAGTGGTGGTATAATATCTAATTAAATATGTTATGGATTAAAGGTAAACAAATAGATTCTATTTGGTTTAACAGCTTAAAAGAACCTGTTTGTAGTAGTTATAGTGTACTTACCACATGGAGTAATTAATAAGAGGAGTGGGCCTTACGCAATTTTTATATGGTAACTAGCGTGACATTACGCGGGGTGAAACGAGGTACGCGGGATGGAGGGGAGATATTACAACCAATTAAAACACGGAATTTTGTGAGACAATACATAAGTATCCTTCGACTATACATTTTTAGACTACGCACCAATTAAAACACACCATTTTAGACTAATAATAATAATAATTTTTGGACATTATTACACCAATTGAACTAGCCCCTAGGTAAGTTCATTTAAGACTTGTGTTAAGGGTGCTAGTCAACGTATATTTAAGAAATGTATACATATTATACATAGATAAATACATATATAGCATATATAATCAACGACCAGACTGAAAAGCAGTAGAAAAGCGTAGTTCTTAACTCTGCCTCCACCGGGAATCGAACCCGGGACCTCACGATTAGCATTCAGGTGTCTAACCGATCGCGCCACGGAGGTCGTCAAAGACTCCGCACCGCGTAATAATATAATATTCTATGTCCATAGAAATGAAACGACCTATGTATGTAAAATTTTGTTTCCAGGTTTGTGAGCTAGTAGAAATTGAAATGCGAGAGCTACTATCTGATTTCGGGTACAATGGTGAGAAAGCTCCTTTTGTACTGGGCTCGGCTCTCTTAGCGTTGAACGGAGATGAATCGGAGAATGGTAAGTAAATGACGGTTCTAAAATGGCGGCCACGTCTCGGTAAATAATAATAATATTTGGACATTATTACACCAATTGAACTAGCCCCTTGGTAAGTTCATTTAAGACTTGTGTTAAGGGTACTAGTCAACGCATATTAAAGAAATATATACATAGATAAATACATATATAGCATATATAATCAACGACCAGACTAGAAAGCAGTAGAAAAGCGTAGTTCTTAACTCTGCCTCCACCGGGAATCGAACCCGGGACCTCACGATTAGCATTCCGGCGGCTAACCGATCGCGCCACGGAGGTTGTCATAAATGTAGTCTAGGACGCCCCCCTGCTAGATAGATCGATGACTTGAAAATGGTCGCAGGTAGGTTGGCCGAGGGCCACGAGTGATCGTGTTTTGTGGCGTAACCTTGGGGAGGCCTACGTCCAGCAGTGGACTGACATGGGCTCATAGAATGAAGTAGATGACAAATGAAGGCTTTTTTACCACCAATCCCATTTCTTCAACTTTGCAAGGGCCGAAGTCTATTTATGTGTTTTAGTACAATGGTTGATCAATATCACTTCAGTAATAGTGTGAAGATGGTAGTGCTAGCGTTCACATAAGTGTAAAATTTCGCCGTTAAAATAGCAGGATTAATAACTTACAGTGCAAAGAATAACTTACTGAAATGATATTGAACTGATATTTGATAAAAGCGAGTTGGGGCCTAGTGTTTTCAGAGGTTTGGGTGTTACAACAGTTGTGGAGATAGTAAATATTTGCTTCTGCTGCTGCTTTCCACTCTGATTGTTGATATTTACTATACAAGGTTGCTCCTACAAATCGGTCAGTCTAAAACTATAAGAGATTCGAAGATTTGTTCTTAGGAACCATGTCACCGATTTTGAGAAAAAGAAAAACTGCATTCATACTTAATTTGATCGATAACTTACTGAAATGATAATACTAATCGATATTTAAATGAACTTGCCAACTAGCGTCATAAATATCATTATTATTTTTAGTCATATACCACCAATATAAACCTAAATAAAAACCAATTCGTTCATTCTAGGTGTACC
Organism: Leucoptera coffeella; assembly: GCA_030578115.1. Classification (NCBI taxonomy): domain Eukaryota; kingdom Metazoa; phylum Arthropoda; class Insecta; order Lepidoptera; family Lyonetiidae; genus Leucoptera; species Leucoptera coffeella. The sequence goes on along the minus strand of JAMBLF010000060.1, from coordinate 154,063 downwards.
TTCAATCCGCAGACTTCTAGATACAATGGACACTCACGTGCCAAACATAACGAGAGACATAACCTCTCCCTTCCTGATGCCTATAGACAGTGCCTTCACTGTACCCGGCAGGGGTACCGTTGTGGTGGGCACGTTAAAAAGGGGGGTGATGAGAAAGAATGACGAAGCGGAATTACTAGGGTTCGATTTTTGTATAAAGACCACGCTGTCGGATATACAGATTTTTAAGAAGAGTGTCCCAGAGGTTGGTATTGTTTGCTTGTTTATAAGGTGTACATAACTTGTACCGCGTTTGTTGGGACGTAAAAAGAATGCAAACTAGCTGCCGTTCTTCCCGGCATGTCGTATGAGGCGACTAAGGGACTAGACACAACTTGTCACCAATGTTCTATATAACATCGCAACCCCCTCGAATGAAAATTACTCGTATGCTAAAAATTTACCTAGGAGATAATTATTATCGTGTCATCAAGTTTCTGTCCACAACTTAATAAATAATGAAATAAGGGACGTGAATATATGTATGTGAATATTGTTTGTGATATATGTCATAAATAAATAAATATAACACACGATTGTTAATTGGAATAGAAAGAAAAACAGATATTCACTGCTTATATACATATTGAATATAAGCAGTGAATAAATGATTGCGTATGGGCGAGTTGATCATTAAATGCCTCTTGTACGTGGACGATTAGGTTCTTCTTGCGTCATCGGCGTGTGAGTTGCAGGAGATGGTCACATGCATGAATGAGTCCCTTAAGAGGAAAGGAATGAAAATTAATGCAAGTAAAACGATTATGGTTGTATTAGTGCAGCTGTAGCTCAGTGGGTAAGAACTCGGACTGAGATAAGGTTCTAGGTTCGAATCCCGGCTCTGGCATGTACCAATGAATGAAATTTAAATATGTGTATTTCATTTACGTACATAATTTACAGTCGCTAACGGTGAGGGAAAACATCAGGAGGAAACCTGCCTATCCCTCGGGATAGGTAATAGCCAGTGCCTATATACGATTCACTACCTATCACGTTAGGTGCTGTCTATCAAGTGAAACGCGGGCTTCGAGTGATCCATTCTTAACATGCCTTCGAAATTTCGGAGATGGGCACTCAAGCCTCTGACTACCCCGCCATAATAAAAAAGGGAGTGTGTATACACAAGTCGTGAAGCGTATGTATGTATGTATGTTATGTATATCATAAATTAATCATTTCTTTCCTTTCACAGGCTTTAGCAGGTGACAACGTAGGTGTCCTATTAAGGAGTATAAAGATAAAGGCAGTCGAAACGGGAATGTTGTTATGTGCCTACAAGAGTTGCAAACTCAGCAACCATTATAAGGCGAAGATATATTTCTTATCAAGGAATGAAGGGGGCAGAAAAAAGCCAGTAGTATCTAAGTATACACAACAAATGTTTAGTGGGACGTGGAACATCGCTTGCAGGATTGATTTGGGTAAGTATTCTTGTGATTATTAAGTAACGGGACTTATCGCGTAAGTTTTTATATAATAAAACTAGCGACCAGCTCCGGCTTCGCACGGGTATAAAATATATAGCCTACTCCACTATTTAATGGATGTTATTATACATATAAACCTTCCTCTTGAATCACTCTATCTATTAAAAAGAACCGCATCAAAATCCGTTGCATAGTTTCAAAGATTTAAGCATACAAAGGGACATAGGGACACAGAAAGCGACTTTGTTTTATACTATGTAGTGATTACCTTTACTCTCAGTCTGCCCGTGACCATTGCTGCTGAAACGTAGCCGAAACGCCGGGTTAATAAAGGTAATTTTATTAAATAAAAACTTACGCGATAAGTCCCGTTAGTTATTATAGTTGGAGAGCCAGTGAACCCTGGGAGTAACGGTCTTCCTGTAAGGTTAAAAATTTGCATACCTACAATTTATGGCATTCTAAAAGCAATAGCCATGACCTGGCAGGCGTCAGCCCTGCACGTCATCAACCCCTGTATTTTTTATACTGTTAGATAAATTAAATTTTAAAACTTGTTTCTGTAAGTTTGAAAATTTTATAGGATAAAGTTTATTTATTGTTCATTTTAAAAACAAACTGCCAGGCGATTTCAATAAGCAGAAGTACATGACAGGTGACTTAGAAAATGCACATTGATGAGGTAAAATAAACTTTATCCTGTATGATTAAAACTTTTATATGTTTTTAAGTAACCGTCCTAGAATATATATGTGCAATGCCAGGCGGTTTTGACCAGCATAAGACCTTGCCAGGCGATGGTACAGCTGCTAAGGGCGCGCGAGTGAGAGGTGTTATATGAACGCAAACATGTTTCTGTAAGTTTGAAAATTTTATAGGATAAAGTTTATTTATTGTTCATCTTAAAAACAAAATGCCAGGCGATTTCAATAAGCAGAAGTACATGACAGGTGACTTAGAAAATGCACATTGATGAGGTAAAATAAACTTTATCCTGTATGATTAAAACTTTTATATGTTTTTAAGTAAACGTCCTAGAATATATATGTGCAATGCCAGGCGGTTTTGACCAGCATAAGACCTTGCCAGGCGATGGTACAGCTGCTAAGGGCGCGCGAGTGAGAGGTGTTATATGAACGCAAACATGTTTCTGTAAGTTTGAAAATTTTATAGGATAAAGTTTATTTATTGTTCATCTTAAAAACAAACTGCCAGGCGATTTCAATAAGCAGAAGTACATGACAGGTGACTTAGAAAATGCACATTGATGAGGTAAAATAAACTTTATCCTGTATGATTAAAACTTTTATATGTTTTTAAGTAACCGTCCTAGAATATATATGTGCAATGCCAGGCGGTTTTGACCAGCATAAGACCTTGCCAGGCGATGGTACAGCTGCTAAGGGCGCGCGAGTGAGAGGTGTTATATGAACGCAAACATGTTTCTGTAAGTTTGAAAATTTTATAGGATAAAGTTTATTTATTGTTCATCTTAAAAACAAAATGCCAGGCGATTTCAATAAGCAGAAGTACATGACAGGTGACTTAGAAAATGCACATTGATGAGGTAAAATAAACTTTATCCTGTATGATTAAAACTTTTATATGTTTTTAAGTAACCGTCCTAGAATATATATGTGCAATGCCAGGCGGTTTTGACCAGCATAAGACCTTGCCAGGCGATGGTACAGCTGCTAAAGGCGTGCGCGTGAGAGGTGTTGCGTGAATCAGTGTTGGGCAAAATTTAACTGCAAAGCACAATTAAAAATAACAATTAATTAATTGTTAATTGTGATGTTGCAATTAACAATTATTTTATTGTTAATGGTGACGTTACAATTAACAATTAATTAATTTAATTATTATTTTAAAATTTTACTTTACAGGTAATTAAAAGTAATATTAATTTGCAGCCTGAAATTTTATTAGAATATATAAATTTATAAATTTTATTGAATTTAATCGCTAGTTTTTTTTAAACAATTGAAAATATTAGTTTCATTTTTTAATTGTACTTTACAATTAATTTATGTTAATTTAAATAATTTAATTGTAACATCACAACTAATAGATTAATTGCAACTAAATTAATTGCAATTATATTTTAATCAAATAAGGAGATGATTAAAATTTTATTTAATTAATGCACAACACTGGCGTGAATGCCTATAGTGCGAGTGAGACCGTTTATTTAATACGAAGGGACGCATACCTACTCTCGAGCAACAACGTACAGAGAAGAATTTCGTCAGTTATGCCAACGATTTTTACTTGTGTGGATGCTTTTAGCTATAACATTTCTTATATTGAGTGATTTCAAATTTTCAAAGAATCAAACTTTATATTATTATCAATTGTGCAGTGATATTGTGTATTGTTGTACTTTATATTAACATTTTAGTAAATAGTGTGCAAGATGGAATCAGAACACGTGGTTTGTGTGATTTGTAACGAAGATACTCATGATAAAACTGTACGATTTACAGAGACTTCGTTGAATAAAAGCAAATCAATATTGAAAATAAGAAAAGACAATAATTTTAAATTTAAAGATATTTCTTTGCCAGAGGAAATTAACGCAAATACTGGTTACCATGTGAAATGTTATAAAAACTTTCTTGCCGTGATGAAAAAATATCGCACGAGTGAATCATCAACTTCTTCAAATTTACCAGCATCATCATCAGGTATTCTTTATGAACTTCTATATTCTTTATTAGGCTTTATTCTTCAATTGTAACTATATTTTTGATTTAAGTAAGTGGTACAAATTTTATCATTATTAAATATATATTACATACATACATACATACACATCACGCCTGATTCCCTGTAGAGGGGTAGGCAGAGATCACGGATCCCCATTTGTCTCGATCCTGACAGACCACTTTCGCTTCATTGATATTCATACATCCTCTCATACACTCTCGGCGGTTATAGGTACTCCTAACGTCACTTATTTTCAATATAGCGTCTATCTGACTGTTATATGTCTTATTAGGCCGTAATAATTTCCATTTATTATAAATATATATTAAATGGAAATTATACCTACATAATAATGGTACTGTAACAATAATTATATTAATGTGCAAATCAAGATTTATTAATTATTATTGATGGAAAAAAGTATTAATATATACATACCTACATACTCCCAAGAACTATATACTTACTACTTTACATATTTACTAACTATATACATATATTTACTGCCTATATACGGCGATACGGTTCACTACCTATCACGATGGGTGCTGTCTATCTAGTGATACGCGGGCTTCGAATGAACCATACCTAACGTGCCTTCGAAATTTCGGAGATTGGCATTCATGCCTCTGACTACCCCGCCGTAATAAAAAAGGGAGTGTGTATACACAAGTCGTGAAGCGTATGTTATGTTTTATTGATGGAAATAAAAATAATGACATAAAAAAAATTATTATTAAATATGAATAACTCAATCTGTAGTTCAATGGTTTCAATCTGTAGTTCAATGGTTTCAAATTTGTAGTTCAATGGTTTCAATATAACAATTTAGTTCTTAATAATAATAAAACAAAATGTATTAAATTTACTTTGCCAAATGTTAATGGTGTCAAAACCAATATAATAATAAATAATGAGAAAATAGATAAAATAAATACTACTGTCTTCTTAGGGATAACTTTAGATTCAAAGCTGCAGACGAGTACACGGCTAGGGTTGTTTATTTCAGCTACTTTCATAGCATTATGTCTTATGGCATCTTGCTGTGGGGTTGTGCTGCTGACATAAACACAATATTCGTTCTGCAGAAGAGGGCTGTTCGCTGCATTTGCAGAATGTGCAAAGATAAACTGCATGTTGTTGTAATAAATGTTTCTGTATAATTTGTTTTTGTAACTGGCACTGGGCAAAAAATCCTGAAAGCCGGAGTTTCTTGTTGGTTCTTCTCCGAGCCAGGCCTTCCGAACCAACGGTAGAATTTAATTGCTAAGAGACAACCAGTGTCAAATGTTTTGTGCAAATGTTTTGACTTTCAATGAATGTACCGTACTTGTACTTATGTTTAATAAAAACATAAGACTGACTTCAATGGTTTTTTTTTTATAGAAATGTCATCGGAAAACGTAGAAACAGTGACAGTAGTCCCTCCAATAGCTACTGAAGAAAGCGAAGCACCAACATCTGCTGAAGTGTCCGTTACTAAAACTAGTCATGCTGATAGTCTATGTGTGTTTTGTCAAAATAAATATAAACGAGTAAAAGGGCGATACCAACCTCTTCACTCGTCAGAAAGAGCAAGTTTGATGCAAGTTCTGAAAAAATTTGGCGAAGATACTGAATATTACGAAAAAGTTAGTGCAGATTCAAGCCCATTGGTTTTTTATCATAATAGCTGTCGAACAATTGCCATATATACTTTAGAAGACCAAGCGAAGACAAAATCACCACCGAAGAAGACTTGGAAATATTTTCACAAACTGGCTTTTGATGATATGCAAATTTTTATCAGCGAGGAAATAATAAATAAAAAAAGGATATTTTCATTCACATACTTATGTAAATATTACTTTGAATTATTACAAGGAATTCTCGAGGAAAATGATGAAGATGTTGATGTTAATTTTAGTAGCCAGCGGTTTGAAGCTAAATTGTTACAGAATTTCGATGAAATTACAATTATCAAGAGGAACAGAAAAAAATATGTAACATTGAAGGATTCTGTTGTTGATGCAAAATTATGTGAACTGTTGGAAGATGCGGAGATATTGCAGAAAGCAGCATCAATTTTACGCAAAACTATTTTAAAAATGACAAAGAAAGAATTACCAGAGAACATAACAATTGCTGATCTGTTAAGTGGCGAATGCGAAATACCTAAGCAATTATTTGATTTTTATTGTTTTCTTCTGGGTGGTCATAAACGACGTCGGAGAATTAGTGAAGGTTGTATAAGGAAAACTAATTCATTGGCAGAAGATTTGATTTATAATGTCAGTAATGGGTCTGTTAAAACCAAAAAACATATTACTCTAGGAATGACATTGAAGAGTTTGACGAGCAGCAGAAAGATCGTTGAAATCATAAATAAATATGGTCATTGTTGCAGTTATCATGTCATTGAAGAATTGGAAACTGCAGCAACAACTACATTATTAAATCGATCTAAACTTTGTCCAGATGAAATTGTTAAAACACCTGACTTATTCACAGGAGTAGCCTTCGACAACTTTGATCGGTATGTCGATACTGCTACTGGTAAAGATACCCTACATGATACGGTAGGCATAATTTACCAAACAGTTTTAGAAAATGAAGAATCAACAGAGGAAACTTCGGAGCAACTCCGAAATCCTTCTGAACATGATCAGTGTACAGGCGAGCTCTCCGTATCATGTGTTCATGCAGGATATAAAAGAAGAAGGACTCTTGATGCTATCATCCCAGAGTTAGTCCCATATTCAAAAAAACCCAAGATGAATGATGAATTATTGTCTTTATCTGACAATTTAAGAAACGAAGGAACACCAGCTTCACTAGAAATAATTTATCAGCAAAAGTTTCTGTGGATGCTTTGCCATGCTCTAAAAATTAAAAAAACATCGATGTGGGTTGGGTTCCATCATAATTTAAACAAAGATTCTCATAATAACAAAGAAAAAATTTGTTATCTCACACCAATAAACGAATCTCCGACAAATATATCAGTTGTAATAGAAACTATGAAACAAAGTCAAAGTATTGCTGCAGAAATTGGACAACCTTGCATTAATGTAACATATGATCTAAATATAGCAAAAATTGCTATGCAGGTACAGTCTACAGAAAAACCAGTTTATGATAATTTATTTATCCATTTAGGACCGTTCCACATCATGTTAGCATTGTTTAGAGCAATTGGAAAATTTATTGACGACAGTGGAATAATGAATGTAGCTGTTGAAAGTGAAATTATCGCAAATGGTTCAGTAGATGGATTTTTGAAAGGAAAACATTTTAATCGATGTAAGCGGCTGCATCCATTAATGGCACTAGGACTAGAAATATTATGTTTTCAATCTTTCATAGAAAAAGAAGATATAAGTATTGATGAAGATATTTACAATAATCTCTCTACATTTATCGATGGTAATGAACCGTTTGTGAACATCATAGAAAATGAAGCAATATCAACATTGATGACTAGATACCAATATCACAAAGAACAATGTAGAAAAGGGACTTTTGGTAAAACACCTCAATTTTATGTTATTTATATGGATCTTGTTCATCACTATCAGTTACTGAGTCGAAGCATAAGGACTGGAAACTTTTCTTTGTACAAATATATTTTGTCAAAAATAGCAAATATATTTTTTATGACAAATCAGCCTAATTATTCACGATGGCTGATAAAATACCATGATAATTTGTTAAAAGTTGGTCTTACACATCCATCAATTGAAAAATTTATGAAAGATGGATACCTTGGAATCAAACGTACTGATAAATCTTTCTCTAGACAGCCAACAGATCTAGTACTTGAACAAACTATTAACGCCGACGCGGGAAAAAGATTAACTGGTGTAATCCAGTTCACACATTCTATTTCCGCTCGTCAGCGATGGGCTAGAAGTCATGACATAAGAACAACAGTCATATCTCACACTCTGGACATTACTGGTTTAAGAAGAAAAAATGATGTATCAGCAGACCTGGAAGAACATGCAATGAAAAGAGATTCAGCACAGTTGTGGAAGTTCATAAATACCTTTGAGAAATTTCTAAATCCATTTATGTTGAATCTAAACAAAGACTGTCTGTATAACATCGGTAATGGCACAGTAGCTTCGATCGCAGTACAGGATTACTTATTGAATTTTATGGAATCAGGAGAAAGATTGAAAGAAAATTTTATAACTGAATGTTCACAGAATGGAAAAAGATTTGAAGAAAGAATCGCACAAGTGAAAATTATGAATTTCGCCTCTGAAAAAAAGAAGAAAAAAATCAAAGTCGGTGATAAAGTTCATGAAATCCGTGTGCAACGTGATTTCTTTGGTCGCCTGTTAGCTCTGTCAATACAACATAATATCGATTTGGAGAAGACATTATCATACCCCATTACAACTGTACCATTGTCATTGTGTCATGAAGATGGTACAATACATAAAACTCAGAAATCAGCAATGGTTGAAATTTTAAAGGCAAATGTCAACAGTGAAGAGATACCAAGACGTTTTGATGTTGTCATTTTTGATGGATTCTTCTTACTGCATACATTCAAAAATATACCTAAAACATTTGGCGGTATTTCAAAAAAAATTATGTCACTACTAACAGCTACACATGCCTCACGAGTAGATATCATTTTCGACCAATACTTTTCGCCGTCAATTAAAGATTATGAACGAGCCAAACGACAAGAAGTACGGAACATAAATTATTTCATTACCGGACCAGAACAAATTCGACCAGTTGATTTTACGAAAGAACTTCGTAACATACAATTTAAAGAAGCATTCGTAGATTTTTTAATTACCCATTGGAGCACAAATGAAATGATAGAGTTTATCGGGAATACCACAGTGAACTTAAATTACAAACAATGCCATACTTATAGTGTCCACAATAACTCTGTGATTGTCAATATAAATGATGATTTATCGTGCCAACATCATGAAGAGGCTGATACGAAAATAGTATACCATACATGCCAAATGGATGAAGATGTATCCGACGTATTAATAAAAACATGTGATACAGACATTTTAATATTACTGCTGGGAAACATGGACCATCTCCACAATAATAATTTAAAAATCTATATGGAATATGGCACTAATAATTATAAAAAATGGATAAATATTTCTGAACTATATACAAAATTGGGACCTTCTATATGCCAAAGCTTACCGGGATTTCATGCATTAACCGGTTGCGATTTCAATCCGTCCTTTTCAAGAAGAGGTAAAAAAAAACCATTCCAAATATTGCAGAAATCGAGTGTATATCAGAAGGCATTCAAAGAATTAGGAAACGCAGCAGTAGTACAGAAGAAAGAAAAAATTTTCGCGATACTAGAGAAATTTGTATGCCAAATGTATGGCTTGAAATGTTCAAAATTAAATAATGCACGTTATGAAAAGTTCCTTGCTACGTACAACACAAATAATCCTACAGTGTTTATGAAAAAAGTCATAAGCTATGATTCCTCGAATTTACCACCCTGCCAACGTGAACTACAGCAACAACTATTGAGAGCTACCTACATTACAAATATATGGAGAAATTGTCATTTAAAAGAACCAACAATTCTTACACCTGAAAATAACGGTTGGAACTTAATTGATAGTCGTTACGATTTTAATTGGTTCGAGGGGAATACAGTTCCATCTTCTATATACGACATACTTTTACAAGGACCTGCTGATACTGACACAGCACAATCGACTGATACTGAGGAATGCATTTCAGGTAACATACAACTACTTTATTCCGTAACATTTAATATGCAGTCCTATGTAATTGAGCTTGATATTTAATTCTTAACAACCTTATTGATTCATAAAAATATGTTTTTTTACTATTTTCAGATGAGGAAAACATTGTTGAAGAATCAGATGATGATGAAAACAGTGATAGTGAAATTTCGGATGATGCTGAACATAGTGCATTTTAAAAATAATGTAAATTGCCGATAATAAAACCGATTAAAACCGATTAAAATTTCATTGCAGTTACTGTATGCGTTTATATAACACCTCTCACTCTCACATATAAAGTACAACAATACACAATATCACTGCACAATTGATAATAATATAAAGTTTAATTCTTTGAAAATTCGAAATCACTTAACATAAGAAATGTTATAGCTCAAAGCATCCACACAAGTAAAATCGTTGGCACAACTGACGAAATTCTTCTCTGTACGTTGTTGCTCGAGAGTAGGTATACGTCCCTTCGTATTAAATAAACGGTCTCACTCGCACTATAGGCATTCACGCAACACCTCTCACGCGCACGCCTTTAGCAGCTGTACCATCGCCTGGCAAGGTCTTATGCTGGTCAAAACCGCCTGGCATTGCACATATATATTCTAAGACGGTTACTTAAAAACATATAAAAGTTTTAATCATACAGGATAAAGTTTATTTTACCTCATCAATGTGCATTTTCTAAGTCACCTGTCATGTACTTCTGCTTATTGAAATCGCCTGGCATTTTGTTTTTAAGATGAACAATAAATAAACTTTATCCTATAAAATTTTCAAACTTACAGAAACATGTTTGCGTTCATATAACACCTCTCACTCGCGCGCCCTTAGCAGCTGTACCATCGCCTGGCAAGGTCTTATGCTGGTCAAAACCGCCTGGCATTGCACATATATATTCTAGGACGGTTACTTAAAAACATATAAAAGTTTTAATCATACAGGATAAAGTTTATTTTACCTCATCAATGTGCATTTTCTAAGTCACCTGTCATGTACTTCTGCTTATTGAAATCGCCTGGCAGTTTGTTTTTAAGATGAACAATAAATAAACTTTATCCTATAAAATTTTCAAACTTACAGAAACATGTTTGCGTTCATATAACACCTCTCACTCGCGCGCCCTTAGCAGCTGTACCATCGCCTGGCAAGGTCTTATGCTGGTCAAAACCGCCTGGCATTGCACATATATATTCTAAGACGGTTACTTAAAAACATATAAAAGTTTTAATCATACAGGATAAAGTTTATTTTACCTCATCAATGTGCATTTTCTAAGTCACCTGTCATGTACTTCTGCTTATTGAAATCGCCTGGCATTTTGTTTTTAAGATGAACAATAAATAAACTTTATCCTATAAAATTTTCAAACTTACAGAAACATGTTTGCGTTCATATAACACCTCTCACTCGCGCGCCCTTAGCAGCTGTACCATCGCCTGGCAAGGTCTTATGCTGGTCAAAATCGCCTGGCATTGCACATATATATTCTAAGACGGTTACTTAAAAACATATAAAAGTTTTAATCATACAGGATAAAGTTTATTTTACCTCATCAATGTGCATTTTCTAAGTCACCTGTCATGTACTTCTGCTTATTGAAATCGCCTGGCATTTTGTTTTTAAGATGAACAATAAATAAACTTTATCCTATAAAATTTTCAAACTTACAGAAACAAGTTTTAAAATTTAATTTATCTAACAGTATAAAAAATACAGGGGTTGATGACGTGCAGGGCTGACGCCTGCCAGGTCATGGCTATTGCTTTTAGAATGCCATAAATTGTAGGTATGCAAATTTTTAACCTTACAGGAAGACCGTTACTCCCAGGGTTCACTGGCTCTTGGACTATTAATCATGAGTGTAAATCGCGAATCTCTTAAAACTATAAGGATTCTTGGTACCGTGTTCTATTCAGCTTTTGTATTATATTTTGGGTAGTGGTTGTCGCCTAGTCGGTAAGACCTCTGACTTCTTGAGGTCCTTGGTTCAGATCGCGGCTCTGGTATGTACCAATTAATTAAATGGAAAAATATGTTTTCCATTGACGTGCACAGTTAACAGACGCTAAAGTGGCTCATACCTAACATGCCTTCGAAATTTTAGAGATGGCCACTGAAGCCCCTGAATAATCCGCCACAATGGCAGCATTCCTCACTTTTTTATCCCGCTAGGGGTGCTAGTGAGAATGGAGACCTGTCAAGTGTCAATTTCTAATCAGTTTCTAATAATCTATTTGTTTATCAATAGTTCAACGTTGTTTATGATAAAAATATCGGAAAAATATGTACTTATGTTTAATTTATTATTTATTTAAAATAATTTAATAATACGTATGTTTAATTAAATTATTTAACAAATAGATGTTTGTTTACATTATGAAAACCGACCGGTTGGCATTTGACAGGTCTCCGTTGACTACAGCGCCACTAATTTGGAACTAAAAAAATTAAATTATTTTTTAATTTTTTTAGTTCCAAATTAGCCATTAAAAGAGAGAGTTTTACTTAAGTCGTAAACCGTATTCGTTTTTATTTATTTATGCTATCCCTGTATGTATTTATCTATCCGTTTACCAAGGGGTTAGTTAAATTGGTATAATACTCGTAGTGAGCTATAATACACACCCAAATCACACCCGTTTTCCTGTAAAGTGGTAGGCTAAGATCACGGATCCACTTTTGTCAAATGTTGACAAACCACTTTCGCTTCATTGACACTCATGCACCTCCTACGACTTATTATATTATATGTGTATTGACGACCTCCGTGGCGCGATCGTTTAGCCGCCGGAACGCTAATCGTGAGGGCCCGGGTTCGATTCCCGGTGGAGGCAGAGTTAAGAACTACGCTTTTCTACTGCTTTCCAGTCTGGCCGTTGTTTATGCTATATGTGTATTTATATATATACCCACTGATACAGAGTAATAAATAATAATAATATTTGGACTTTATTACACCAATTGAGCTAGCCTCTTGGTAAGTTCATTTAAGACTTGTGTTAAGGGTACTAGTCAACGTATATTTAAGTATATATATAATTATTTATTTATGTGTGTTTATTTTCAGAACCCAATACGCAAATGTTGATGCCTGGCGATCATGCAGAAGTGTACCTAACGTTGTTAGAAGGAATGGTTATGACGTCAGCTCAGCCGTTTACGATAAGGGAAAATAATGTAACTGTTGCTACGGGTATTATAACAGATGTATTACCTTCAGTAGATGTACCTAACAAGAATTTGGGGAAGGTTGTGCTTAATTTAACTACAGATGGCGACTCGGTTTAAGTTTATATAGGTGTATGTACATTTTTACCTTTGCTAGATGGATGACGTGACGATCGCCGTAATTGTGAAGGTAGTTCTATGGTTACCTAAGAAAGTGACGTAATCGTAGAACACAGACAGATCTTCATTTTACTTACGTTACAGTAGAGGGCATTAAAAGGTTTTAATTCAGTTTTTTGAAGATATCTCCAATCAAAATATATAATAAAAAAGCTAATATAATGCAAAAATATGTTATACTGAATAATCATCATAATTTCAAACGGAACATAATAAAATGCACATCAAAAATACTGAAATGTACACCAAAATATAGCTAAACGCACAGCAAAGATTAGGTTTTGGTTCAGACTGTTATTTTTTGTATACAATTCGGTATTTTTGGTATGCATTTTAATATTATTTGATGTTCGTTTAAATACTAGCCATTTCAAACTAAGTTACACAATTAAAAACAATGCCCAAAAATCAGAACCGTCATTGTTCTACGATTGTGATGAAATTTATTGAATATCTGTCTGTTTTACCGCTATATAGATACTATAGTAAATCGATGCAATCACGGTAAATAAATAAATCCCTTTAGTTCACAACGAAAGAGATTTGTATGTATGTGCGAATGTATATTATAAGGATTAGATAGTATAATTGTGTATTAGTGTACAAATGTATATGTAAATAAAATAGATGTATTGTTGATTGACTCAATAAAAAGTGATTTTGTTACTATTCGTTTTTTTTTATTTTGTTCAACGAAGGCCAAATGGAAAAGATACAATTATTGGACGAGGGTTTACCAACTTGTAACCAATATTGTATATGAATACTTTTACAACCCTAATATCTGTACTCACTATGGCGACATGGTTTACCAACCTGTTATGTTATGTACTGAATATAATTTAAAAAAGTGAGTTTGGAGTGGCCAAAAACTATCACAATGCTTAGTTTAAGGAGCACTCTCAATCTCTGACTACCCTGCAAGGATTTACGGTCGTAATTACGTATTTAAAAACCCAATAGTTATACCATAGGGCAATGAAGAGATAATATGGCAGGAGTAAATCAATAAATTTCCAACCATTAACGTTGCCTTCTAGTGGTTCTGACATAAGACCAGCGTTCCGTTTGTCACCAAAGGCAATACAACCAGCGGAGTTTTTTGCTATACAAGCCATATCCCTATTTAAATTTCAATTACGTTACAGGAGAAATGGGTGTAACTCAGTTGTTCAGGGCTTGACTCTGTGTCAGTGGATACAGGGTTCAATTCCCGTCTGAGTATGTAGAAATGACGTTTCATGAATTTCTATGTACATTTTCGCAATAAACATACATTTGCAAAATGCACCGAATTTCACGGTAATGGAAACATCGTGAGGAAACCTACCTGTTTCCCAAACAGGTAATAGATAATGCTTGTAAATGCCAACATGGCTTACCACCTGTCACATCGAGTTACTATCTGGTCAACAAGTGGGTTCGAGGTGACCATAGATTTACTACCGTCGCGATTGCGGAGATGGGCACCTGAACCTCTGATTACCCCGCAAGGGGCAACGTTCATGAACGCGACTTTGTCTTGAGATTGCGTCTCTTTTTGTAGCCGAAAGTAAATGCTTTTATTATAAATATTGTAACCTTTCACTGTTGGGGGATAAGTTTCGTGGATTGTTAATACGAAGTTGCTTCAATTCTATTTGCAATAGTATAATACTAATAATTTCTATTTGCAATAGAAAGCAAACTCAAGTTGTATGTATCAAAATTTTTAGTAATATGAATTTAATTTTTAAGTCGACTTAACCGCAAAGCTTCAAATAAAGATTTAATAATAATATAATGTATATTTTAAGTAATACAAATAATTATTTTCGGCTAAATATTTAGCCAATCGTGGTGCCAAAATGGCTAAATATGTTCGCTTTGGGATTATATTTGGATCCTCTACTGGAACGAACTGAAAAACAAGGAAGAGCAGAATTGCAGCTTCGACTTCGTTTTTCTTCGGTTGTAGCGGCTGGCGGCGTTGGCATAACCTTGGCGACGGAATAACAAGAAGTGCAAACGCCTTGGCATCAGTGTTTGTACTTCAGCCAACATAACCTTAGTGGTGAATGGAATAGAATTAAAACAAAATACGACATGTCGAATAATATGACATCTAGTTACAATTTTCACTTATAGTATTTTCGCATATTATATATTGGGCCGGTCACGTCTGTCGCAGAACCTACGACCGTTGGACCAAAGTGGTTCTCGAATAGCTGCCGCGTCTCGGTAAACGTAGTGTAGAACGCCGATGGACCGATGACCTGAAAAAGGTTGCTGGTAGTGGTTGGCTGAGGGCCACGAATGATCGTGTTTTGTGGCGTAACCTTATGGAGGCCTACGTCCAGCAGTGGACTGACATAGGCTGATTGATTGATTTTCACATTAAGAAAAAAGTGACGTCATCATCCCACAATATAACACAAATGAAATGTGATAAGAGTTAGCTTCAATTGGTCAATGTGACTGGTTTTATCATTAACTAACGTCTCATTGACCAGTTTAACTATCTCACTATTTACTTAACGCGAATATCATATAATAGGACAGTGGACTATTAGAAATGAAACAAAAAGATCACATTTAAATTCATTATTATATTTTTGTCAGAAGGTATTTTCTATTAAGTGCAAAAAACTGTAACAAAAATATTAGTAGGACGTAAAACAATCAGGGATGCATCTAGCAAAACTACTTTAAATATCGATAACATACAATTCGTTGGTTTTAGTCTGAGAAATTGGCATTACGTTTCTATTTACCCTTTTTGGGTCAGAGGTTTAAGTCACCAATGAAATTACAAAGTTCTTAGGCCTTAAAAACCTACTTTTTACGTCTGTTATTTATTAAAAGGAATAAAAAAAGCTAATTTATGTAAATAAACTTACACTGTCTTGAATATAAGTTCAGTTACTAATATACTTCCATTTTACGATACAAAACTTAAAGAACTTATACAATTACTTGTACATTCGTAACTGTTGACTCTATATTCATATATTTTTAAGTGTAATTATATTTTTTAACTAAAGTATAAGTTAAGTTCATAAAAGGAACATTGTACAAATTAATCAATATATGTATGTTTTTTTGTTCATAAAATAGAAAGTACGATAACAGTTCAAATTTCTCAGACCAAAACCACATAACACTACTCAAGTGTTGAGGGACAGTAAGACAACATTAATTTATTAAATTCACAACAATTTAAGTTTAGAGAGAAAAAAGACCGGTACCCTAGTAAATACTGGTATATACCATTTAATCGTAATCACGCTGCAAGCTCCATACATTGCAACACTATCTATGTGGTGGGTATTTCGAGGTTAAATGGACCCAATCATTTGTAAATTGTGAATTTTTCTTAGCCACACAACACTGATTCACAGGGCAGTTGCTACTTTAACAGAATCCATATTACATATTCTGAGATTCAGATATTAATGAACATATAACCTATACATATTAAAGTTTTTTTAAATATTGCACTGGATAACATACGAAAATAAATACGTATTCCGTTCAAATTTATACAAATCAACACTTCGCAACCGCCCTTTTCTATTAAATTTTAAAATAAACTTTAGCGACTAGTGTTAAAAACAATTCAATTTCGTCTTTATCTAAGGCGTTAAAACAAAAAACATTACTACAATTCAGTCTGTTGTTATTGTGTAACTATATTCAATCCTTTTTAAGAAAATTACTTTACCTTCCACCTTGCTAGCAACCAAGCACAAAATACGATGTAATAAGTACTAAATAATCTTTACCGATTTCTTTACTCGTACTTTTGTATCTGACACTATTTTAGTGTACTTACTACGAGCTACATAGCTACATCCATCAATCTTACTTATCGATCTTTCGAGACTAATATTGTATTTGTTTTTGATTATTTTTCATGTAGCGTATGATCTATAATTTAAAGTAATAATATAGTAATTCAACCAATTTAACGTGATATTATGAATATCAGCTTATGTGAAGGCATCCTTAACAGAATGTTGAATGTTAACGACCACATAAAACCATAATATTATGGTATCTTATTGAATTTGCGATGAATTAATATGTTGCTTAAGTGTAAACAAAGCTTTAGTTGCTAGCAAGTAGATTCTATATCACAATACTCAATCGCATGCGTGTATCTAACACTTAAAAACACAATGTCAAAATCTGCATTCAGAGTTTGTCTTATATTGAAAAAATGCTTCCTTTGGATTACCAAACTAATCTTCTACAAAGAACCGAGATAAATTTCTATTCGAAATTTTAAACAAACGTTCTTTTTAGGTAGGTTTGAAGTAATAAAGGCGTTCCTTCTTTACGTATTTTGTGTTTAATACTGACTTTGCATTGAAATAATGTTCGTACGAATTCCAAAAACTACGAAACATTTAAACCAATAAATCGGACTTAAACTAGATATTTATTTAAATATTGAGCACGCGCTTTGATACCAATCACCTTATCGCAATTTACTTTAGTGTTTTTACTATTTAACAAAGTTAAGGAAAAGTTTCGTACTTTACCAATTTCATACATTTATTTATATTTTAAATTTTCATACCATATCTTGACCTCTTTCTATCACAACGATATGCAAAGAGTAAAGATTACTTTAAAAAACATTAAAAATGGTGTTCATAAATCTAATGTGGCAACACTAGTGTTTAAAGCATTTTTTCAACTCTCAATTGATATTTGACATTCGTTCGTAACGTGGCAGTGTCACATACTAAATAACGCCGTTATACACAATCAGGTTTCTACTCGATAACATTTCATAAAAAAAACCACCGTTACAACACTGTAAAGCAAGAAAAACGTTACACTTAATATTAACAATAAAATATCATGATATTGAATTAATCCCGTTTAAAATAATAAAACATTTTCACTTAATGTTAATGGTTCACTGTAGTTTCGAATTCATCCCATTTCGAAATGCTTATAATGGCTATTGTATCTTTTTTCTAACAGACTTGAGCAGTAACAGTGAATCTAGTTAGCAATCAGATATGACAATACAGTTTAAAACGGGGTAAAACAAAGCATTTTCGAGGGAAGCGGCACAAATGTACTACAACTATAGTTCAACAATTGAGTATTCTTTACACAGTACTAAAGCCACACACTTTTAGAACCCAATATAGCTTCGACCACATAGGACAACCACTAAATCACAAAATTGAACACTTTATTAGTGTTGAAGACCGGAAATATCAAACGAAATGAATCAATCAATCAGCCTATGACAGTCCACTGCTGGACGTAGGCCTCCCCAAGGTAACGCCACAAAACACGATCACTCGTGGCCCTCAGCCAACCACTACCAGGGACCTTTTGCAGGTCATCAGTCCATCTGGCAGGGGGGCGTCCTACACTACGTTTACGAAATCACTCAGAGATATACTATAACCACGCTTAACAGAATGGCAGTTAGTTACAATCCATTATAGTACCAGATCAGCACGAAACAAGATTTAATAGTATTGCTTTAAGTGGTATTTATGGTTATATTTTGTAAGCATATTGGGTCCTTCATAACAATACAATCTATTTGCCACAATTTCGTAATTTTTATGTATGTGTATTAGTTTTTACTTTCATTCCATACTTGTAATGAAAAGGACTGAGTATCACAAATTCAGTTTATGTCGTGTCGCTTTATGACATCGCTTTTAAAATCAAGTTTATGTGTCATTAAGTATGTTACCATATTGGCTACCAACAGTATTATTTGTACACATTCTATATAACAAAATTAAAGTACAAATATAACAAAAAACATTTGAGGCCGCCTCCCCTTTACATGTCATATACATTTGATATTAAATAAAAAACAAAATAACTGAAACACCTTTTTCGCTTAAAACTACTTAATTAACAAAAAACTGAGGTTAAATACAAATCCGTGCGTTAAGTTGATCAAAATCATAACTTAGCACCATATTTATAGGAATAGGTAATTAATTACGTATTATTACGAAAATATTACTTAAAAGCAAATAAGCACAACTTATGGCCGGTACCGTTTAATTCAATTCATTTATACCGTTTTACCGGCAATTTTTACCGGTTAATATTGTTTTCCAGAATGGTATTAGTTAATCTTATCCCTGTTACCAAAAGTAAATATTACGAATAACGTATACCAGTAAAAATTCTTTCAACTACATTCTACGTATATAGTTGTAGCCTCTCTTTTAAACCTCTGTAAAATAATAACGTTCTATGCAAAATAACAATTCAATATCACTTCAATAACAGAGTGAATTTGTTTGTGGAATATCAAAATTGACACTAAGCTATCATCAATGGTGTAATTCGACACTTTTAAGTCGACCTGAGCCCCTGGTATACCTTATTCTTCAAAATAACTTATTGTAACCTGTGATTAACAAATATGTATTTCATTGAACTAAACGATACCCATACAAACATTTTGTACGCCATTTTCGAAGAAAAAATCAACACTTACATCTACGAAAATATATTTTTCAATCCTTCTACTTTGTATGAAAGGAACTGGTAATAAATAAATAAATATAGAATGACCCAGCAATCCTTTTGATATATTCAGACGAATATCAAAATCAAATCTTAACACCTTTATCATAAGGTCGTAAATCATGTGTTATTCACAATATCTATAGCATCTCTACAAATTCACAATTCCCTGGGCCATTTATAATAAGCATTCTGGTCCTTTATTGCGTATTGAATACCAAAAACAAACATTGCATTGGAGAAGCATAACAAACTAATATTAGTGAACAAGCTACTCTTTTTAGATCAAAATAATAAATCACACGAAAATCTTTACCACTAAACACCTGTTAACATAGAATATTAATACACAGAAGACTTCTATTCCCTGGTTGTCCTCATAAAGAAAATATCGTTTTAATTGAATAACAAGATACTTTGAAATAAGGTTCTATAAGTACGAGGTTTCGTACTACCTTCAACATTAACATCTACCTTCAAACAAACCGGGACCCCAACCACTAATGCTTTTTACAAAATCGTAGTTCAATAACACTTCAGTAACAGTGTGAAATTTTTAGTGGAAACGAAGTGACAAATGACGCCATATTCAAAGCGAAATTTGACATTTGGCTGTCAAGAATGGTGAAATTTGACACTTACTACTTGAAATTAATTGAATTAGGATTGTGCTAAAACGCATTAGTAGACGTGGACCCCCGAATTAGTATTATTGTCCTATACGAAGCTATTGGGATTAACGATTTGGTTACGGGATTGAAACGTTATTATACTTTGTGCTCGGATCTCGACATACGCTCTAAAGCTTTCAAATTGCTTACAAAATACGAGTAACATTTAGAAATAGTCATAAGACAATCATTTAGAAAGTTACACTAAACCGCCACCGTCCAAAAACCCATCTGGTCACGAAACCTTTTCGCCCTTACAAGACTAACTGGACACGAATTTAACTAACTACACACAAAACTACCAAGATTCTATCTAGCAGGCGTAACCGTTCTTTGCTCTGACGTATACGACATATAATATATAATGTGCGACATTGATTGTTTAAAGCATTCAATAGTTTATTACTAATTTTCTTAATAAGCTTAATAATGGCCATTAAGTCGTGTTTTAAGAGCGCTAATACTTCTGTTTGATAACAATTTTTAGGTCACCAGAGCCATATTAAATATCAGCAAGTTTTTTTACGTAATGATAATTGTTTTTATTAGGAACGTCTTTAAACGGTTACGGCCTGCATAGACACGTTCGAGGACCGTATACCCTATGAATCTCACATTGAGAAATAGAACTAGCATCAGTTTAAAACCTTACAAAACACCGCCATTATAAATCTGACATCGAGGCAGCGACATCTACAATACCAAAGATAGATTCGCTTTAACATATCTTTACAACATTGAGTAACTATCAAACTATAAAGCTCTAACATTGATCCACGTTTAAGTAAAATTTATTGAAAGACTATCCATAGATTAAACTAAGATAAGACTGGCCGAAAGCTGAACTTTATAAAATGAGCAGTCTTGGAGGAAAGCCGGAGACTTTGTACGTTCAGGTTTTCAAAAATATTTAAGCTATTGTATAGGAGATTTTAGTATCAAAAGGTGAGAAACGAAACGCAGTTTAAATTATTCGTATTATATTAAGACCCTCTGTACCCCTTAACCTACATTATATTGACTTTATTAGACCATAATAAGCACACACGTATTACTAGAAGTGTTTTATAAACGAACGATATTATTGAATTCCTCTATAATATAAAGAATATATTTTTCACTTTGGTTCGACTCTATATAGCGAACTATTTGGACTAACATTAAACTCTAGCGATGCGATATCTATCTAACAATTAAACATTTGTAATTCATGAATTGCACATCCTATACCGTGAAGTACATAAATATATTTATTATGACGATAATTTTGAGACGTTACCAACACCTTACAGCGACTAAGACTCAGAGAGGCGAACAAAATTGAAATTATTGCATTTTTTTCATAAAATTTCGATGTTTTTTACAAATAGCACGAAGTATTAAGTACAAATCTACTAAGAGTACTAAAAATTACGCTTGGAATTATCACATTGTTAAACACATTGGTCGGAAGGCAAAATTAGTTTGTGTTTCGGAAAATATACGACTGTGTGGACGGAGAAAATGTACTGACTGTTATTGAGCTAAAGGAAACTCGGAATCATGCATTTATCAAACATCAACTGAGGCAATCTTTATTCCCATATTTCACAGCCACCTTTAAGCTGGTATAGCTACCGATTACCTATAATTTACCTTCAGTATAACCTCTGGGATTTAATGGGTTTACATGAACTTTTTTGGCTTTTCCATGCCTCAGTCAAATTATTTAAGCATTTTTTGGAAAAATGTGGCACTTTATTACTACAATATAGCGTAATTATTTAATTCTTAAATACTTACGCTTGAAAGTAAATATAATTTAAGAAAGTGGTTTCGTTAAGGTTTTTGTCGAACTGGGTACAATTGAATATAAATTTGTGATGCAAAATTAATTTAGAGATCTTCGTTTCGATCTTTTGTAAACTTATTAATATTTTGCTACATTAGAAACATCTCGAGTGAATACCTCATAGAAATCAATGCGTAAATTCATTTTAGTAATTCATTAAACATATAAAATAACTAAGTTCATTTTAGCGTATATAAATTTTTTTAGTAAATATAAAACAAATATTACATTAGATTTTGCGACATTGCAGTACGAAAGATATGTTATAAAAACTACCAACGACATTACGCTTTTAAGCTGTCAAAAGTTTCCGAGGTAATTTTTTATATGGCAACACAGTTGAGTGATATAATTTCGAATATTTAAAAGGCCTTTAAAATTTCACTAACACCTCAAACTACCTAATATTAACAACGATAACACGAATTATTTGTGCTAAACGATAAAATCTATGGAACACAACTAATAAATAATTTTCTTTATCTAAACTTTAAGCTAACACGGTTTTCTACCAACTGGAAGCATCGAGTAAAGTCTGGCTACACCGATATAACAAAACTTTTTTTTCCTAACAAAAAAAAATCTAGTAAGCAACAAGCGTGACCTACGTATTACGTAAGAAACATACTGAAAATGCATTGATTTAATACGAAACAATATCGATTGAAACTCCACCCTCCCTATTTGTACGACAATAGCAAGTATGAATAGAAAAACGTTTCTTCAATCAGGCACTTACGAGACTAAAATTTGCGTAACTTTTCTAAATAAGCTTTATGGCTGTAGCCAAGCACGAATCACTATGAAAACTTAAAATTAGAAAGCTGATAAACTTAACAAAACTGGAAGAGCGTACTATAAAGATACGGTACGCTAACAACAAATTAACTAGGAGACTCATAGGACTAAATAAGATATATTTTGAATAATTTGCTACTAGGTTGTCGGAATATACAACATTTCATGCATAAATAAATATATTTTTCTATATTTAGTAATGTAGGGTACTTTTTTATATTTGTAATTCACAGTGATTGTTTTTTAAAAAAAAATTCATACGTATGTTT
Organism: Leucoptera coffeella; assembly: GCA_030578115.1. Lineage (NCBI taxonomy): Eukaryota > Metazoa > Arthropoda > Insecta > Lepidoptera > Lyonetiidae > Leucoptera > Leucoptera coffeella. The sequence continues at coordinate 130,705 of JAMBLF010000060.1, read as the reverse complement.
CACCACTTTGAATATTTTTGCACAATTAAGTACTAAATCACGTTCTAAATTTTTTTCTATTCCCGACAACCTTTAAAAAAACACCCTAACAATTCAAGCTAACTCACTATCACCTACAAGACGACTAAAACCTCTAACAATTTATCATATTTGGCCATTTTATTCATAAAATTTATACGTGAGTTCATTTATATATTAAGACTATTTGAATGAAAATGCTATAAGTAGTTTTGGCCTAGTCCACGATCATTTTATCTAAGCCACGAACACTGCATTTCGTAACAAATAAAAACTAATCAGAATTTGAATAGACATCTTTTAGTATGATTTCAAAATAACAAGTGATATAGTCTTTTAAATCAAATTTAATTAGGTAATTAAATTTGAAGTATTCTAGTATATAGATTCTTATTTTTTTATTTCATTTGTTATTAAGTTTTAGCTAAAAATTAGGCATTTACATATATTACTATATACTTCTTGAATGATTAGTTTATATTTGTTAGAAAATCCAGCGTATAGCTACTAGCGATCTACGAGTGACTACTTAGTATCCGACAGAAAGGCAATTCAAACTCGATTGCCTTTTCATCAAGTTCTCAGTAGTTAGGTAGAAAACACTACACTAAGCAACGTATTTAAAACGGAAAAATCACAGTACCATTCTCAATTCATCTCATAAGCTCAAAATACTTGAAAAAGCTCTCCGTGAAATACATTGTACGTATCGTTTAAACATTAGTCAACGCGGATTTCCACTAGAATAAATAAAAAGACATACCCTTATCTCCTGCAAGTGTTACCAGATCAAAAAAATAAATATGCCGTTGTTTCCTATAAAATCCTAGTTATTCGGTCGTTTTATACTAAAATTCGATTAACGTTCGGACGTTAAGTAGGTTAAGACATCTATAAAATTCCTTTGGATATCCTTAAAATATGTATCGTGTGATAAATATATTTTTGCTATACGGAAAATTTCACTAAGAATACCTATAGAAAAGCAAACTATGTGTATAACACCTAACATTTAGAAAAACGGCAAGCACAATATTATATATCGTTAAAATACGCGACGTTATATGAAAAATCTCTCGTACCTCTACATATACTTAATTCATTTCATTTCGATTATTTTAAATGGTCATTTTACCTGTATTACACACTCGTTACATGCAGCTTGTAAATGCATAGCGCGAATCCATTAGGCTCATTACTGATATGGTTACAGGATTATAATACTTCGCATAGTCTACGTTTAGTTCAAAATTCATTTATCCTTATAAATAAAATGCATACAGTTAAATAAACTCCTTAAATATTAATTAAATCTTACTTCATTAGTACGTTTGGGGTTACACAAATCAATTACATGGCAACACTGAACCGGTGTTGCCTGTATAACTAAATGAGATTAGGAACATGTGATTTTCAAGTTATTCGTTTTGGCTTGCATGAAATATTACTAGAATTTTCAAACGTTCAAAATAATATATTTTTCAAAGTTTTCAGTTATACGTATAAAATTGGAGTAAACATATTATTATTTGTTATATTGCAGTAAACTATTGCATATTTAATTATGACGGTATTTATAACCTAGCCAATAATATTCGAAAGCTCTAGTAATAATCACACACCAATTAATATGAATAACTTGTTACAATATTAAATTGAAAAGAAATTAATTGGCATTATTGACGCATTCTGTTTTGGTGTATGGTAGAAAATTAGTTTAAAAGTTTATAATAAACTACTACTGTAGTTTATATTCATATAGAGACAACAAGCTCACTAAATCAAGTTTTGGGTGGTTAATATATATTTTATTTTTCAATTTTAAATTACCTTCAAAATATTACTGGGTTTATTATCATCAAACACCTATTTTATTTTCTTGACATTATTATTAATTTTCTACCATCACCAAAACACATCTTCAAAGCTACTGAGTATATAAAATAAGAGCTCTTCATTACACCTGTATACTAAACCTCCCTTCATTTCTTCAAAAGGTAAATAGTCATTCCAAATAGGCTTTTAATTAATAGGCCCCGTCGCTAAATAGTACGGATGTCGGGCATGCATGAACCGGGTATCAAACCTGGCGTGGTGTTTCTGCAGTTTGTTCTGATTTTGCATTTTCCGGTAGTTTGGGGTGCGACGCTGGTTGTTATTGTTGTTGTTGTTATTGTTTTTGTTGTCTGTGGTTTTGTTATTATTCGCCTCTGCTTTGGGATCGGTTTTCGTTGGGTCGGACACCTGGTCCTGAAAATAATAGAAGATAAACATTATTGACCATGTTGTCATTATATTATTCTTTAATAAATTATCAAAATTTATAACTCAAGTTCTCTAATAACACTGATTACAACACGCTAATCTAGCCCGATAATTCCAAACCTTAGTCCTCAAAATACCTACCAATTTTCAACCCTCTACTATAGGTATATTCCACTGTACTGTATAGGTATAATTAATCGGTCGCTACCGTGAACAACCCTAACAGCAATCACTCGCTTCACTCATATAGAGTCCTTCGGTCCCGCTCGGGAGTGTTCCGCAATATATTTTATACGACTAACGTTATCTGTTTACATACACTTAAACCCTAAAAATAAACACTTGCTTACAAATCAGATGGATGGAATCGAATCTGGGACTCGGGATAGGTAATAGCCAGTGCCTATATACGGCGATACTATTCACTAACTATCATATTGTGCTGTCATATAGTGAAACGCAGGCATCGATTGACACATAACTAACATGCATTCAATATTTCTGAGATGGGCACTTTAGCCTCTGACTACCCCGCCACAATAAAAAAGAGTGTATACACAAGTCATAAAACGTATGTTTATGTTTTATGTGTAACAAGAAATATATACTGGCAAGGCTGTTGTACGTAGCGCGAAGAACAAAAGAGCCTGTACGAGAAGGTTAATGGGTATGAGTGAAGCAAGACAGATTTGTGAGAATTGCTCAAAGGTGGCTATCGATACTCTGCCTATCCCGCTTGGTAAGTAGAGGCGTGAATATAATAATAATTATTATTTATTTTCCAAAAGATACAATTGAAACCTTATAAATTAAACATTTTGATTAAAGTACACATTGTAATTGATCGTCCTGCTGTCACACACTAGGTCACGCCTTAGCGTAACCGGTATTAGTGACAGACAGGGCCATTCCCTACATTGCACATTAACAAAATAATAAGTAGTGTCCAACCCAAACATATGCCTACGACACTATGCCAATAAGAAAGAAAAACAAACAAACAAAGACAAAAAACATAATCTACCAAACCAATACAATACAGCATTTAAAAAACAATAAAACATGTTATATATCATATTATACTACTAACTGTCGTTAAATGAGCCGTTTTCAGGGCCCTTACTCCACTAATTCATTTAAGCCACAATATTACTGCAATATCGATATTGTGGCACTTCAGTGGCCGTAATTTGACACTTTGGCACTCCACTAACAAATTTTGGCCACTCAGGGGCTATCGAACTACATCTGCGTCTGAAGTACAAAAAAAGTTACTCCACTAACCAAACATCAGTTCAATATCCTTATATTTCGTACTCCACTATTGACATTTTCATACTTGAGTGGCCACTGAGGTGCCATTGAAGTGCCATAATATCGATATTGAGGCACAAGTGTGCCTGTCAAAATATTAGCAGAGTGCCACTTTTACGGCCGAGACGCAGAAGTATCGCTATAGCGACGCAGTTGAGTGGCTGTCAAAGTTAATTAGTGGAGTAAGGGCCCTGGAAGTTAAACATATAGCAAATTAGCAGTTTGTTACTCACCTCTTTCTTTTCCGTCTTGGTCTGGGCTTCCACAGTTGTTTTAGTGACACCCGCTTGCTTCTCTTGAGTGTTGGCGCTCTTCTGAGGCGATGATGTTGTGTGTGAGTGGTCCTGAAGTAATTGCGTTAGTTTAATATAATACTTAGTGAAGTAATGATATTGATTGAGATGGGGGGTTGAGCTAACAACCTGTCACCAATGTTCCGTAAGATATCTTACCCCCAATATTCATGCTAAAGTGACTTATATTGAGAAATATTATAATTCTCTGAGGTTCTAAACATCCCGAAAGGGATTACTCGACGCGAATTTATAGGTATGTAGTCAAAGGGTTGTGTATGTCTCCGCAATTGGAAAGATAGTGATAGATTCTAAGGTGGTAAACAATGCCTCCATTTACAAGCACTCACTATTACTTGTTCCATGGAATAGGTGCCAGGTAGGTTTTCTCAATATGTCTTCTCTCACCGTAGCGTGGTCGGTGCATACACATACACACTAAACCAAATTCACGTCTCTTAACCCTTTTTGTGGTGAACTACCTCGGAGTCAATATCTCCTAGGTCACTTTTTATCATGAATACTCTTGCTGTGACGACATATTACGAAACAATGCCGACAGGTTGCCCATCCTCTATTAGCCTTCTACAACATGCCTGTCACGACAGCTAGTTATCATTCTTTTTACGTCCTTGACTAGCACGGGAACTATATTACACAACTAAACTACATATTTTGACGACCTCCGTGACGCGAACGGTTAGCCACCTGAACGCTAATCGTCAGGTCCCGGGTTCGATTCCCGGTGGAGGCAGAGTTCAGAACTACGCTTTTCTTCTGCTTTCCAGTCTGGTCGTTAATTATATATGCTATATTATGTATTTCTCTATATATAATAAGTATATATTTCTTAAATATACGTTGACTAGTACCCTTAACACAAGTCTTAAATGTACTTAGCAAGGGGCTGGTTCAATTACCGTAATAGTGTCCTAAATTTATTATATTAGTGACGACATCGTGTCCCCACGATTTGACCAATAAGACGTGACTATTGTCTGCGATTGGTCAATGAAAGAAAGATAGGCATTTATTCACTGCTTACATACATTTTGACATAACACTATTATATACACACTTTGACACATCAACAATATAAGGAGTAGTAATTGGTGTAATGTCCAATTATTATTATATATGCATCTCTACGTACCGGCATCTTGACATTGATAGGCGGTATGGTGGAGGGGGGCGGCGCCATTGCCACCGTGAGCGTCAGGTCGCACCACATAGCACAGCGGGCACGCCGCGCGCACACACACAGCTGCTTCACTGCGTCCGCTAACTGCAGTATGGCTAGGGAGATAGTATAGGGTTAAATGCCACGTTTGTTATACAGATTTGGGGTGGAAAGAACCTTGAACATATTATATATCCTTGGTCACTTGCGAGGTGGACAAAACCTTGAACATATTATTCAAATTCTTTATTAGTCTAAAACAATATTTGACTTAAAAATATAGTAAGCTGCACCCGTCAATAGGTTTATACTTTATATATCCTTGGTCACATGCGGCAAAGCTGTTATTGATATATCGTAATAGAATAACAATATATAGGTCATATTCAGGGTATACTTTGAAATTGTGTTTGGTTGCTGTTTGTTGAAGTATTGTTTGGTAAAAAGAAATGAAATGTAAGAAAAAGGTTAAATAATAATTTAATTAATTATAATTTAATTATTTTTGGAGGTTATGTTGCAAATATAGTTTATAAGTATATTTATAGATTACATCAAAATTCTTCTTAATTACGCAGCGTGAAGAACAGAAGAGCATGTCTGAGAAGGTTCGATGTGAGTGTAGGAAGAGAGAATTTTCGAATTCGAAATCGCGATCGATAGTGTGCCTATCCAATTAGGGACGTAGAGGTGTGAATATGTATGTAAATATAACTTACGATCTCCCCGCGGATATCTGTCCGTATGTGCGGATAGTTCGCGTCGCCTCGCCGCCTGTACCTGGGCCACGGCGTTGCGCCACGCCAACATCGCCGTCTCTATCTCACTGTGCGGAGCGCTAAGTGGTAGAAAGAGAGAAAAATATTGTTATTAGGTTAAGAGTACGAAGATGAATAGGGGTGAGATTAATCTTTCTCTAATAGATGTATCGACGTCTTTGTTATAATTCTTATTCAAAAGAGAGAAGCATAATAATAAATTTGCAATGAATATAGTAGATACAATTAAATTAAATTATTAAATTAGATTACAATTCATTTGGGGGAGGCCTATGTCCAACAGTGGATTCAGACAGGCTGATGATGATGATAGTAGATACAATCGTAATTATAGTGTTGTTTGCTTTTTCTTTAATTTGTCGGTTCACACAACTGCAAACAATTCATGAAAAATTTTAGTACAGTCCTATTATTTTATGTGTAGTACAAATATCATCTAGATTATATTATCACTATATCGATGTTAATCAAAACTAAAGTCTGCACTATAGAGAAAAATGGGTATGCGTGATCACTGCGTACCCCTCATGTACGTGTTGAGTAATATAATTAATTCCATTAATAATACTAAGTATTTCTCACTCACATTTCGGCCAGATTCTCAACATCCTCCTTCCACGTACTAGGATCGAAGGTAGCGGGGTCGACGCTTTCAGCTTTTTCCTTCTCCGGCGGTTGTTCCTGCCCGCGTTTCAGTACGGTGATCTTGTCCTTAGCCTTCTTCTGTTGCGCACACACACTGGCTCTTAGGGTCTCCATTTTACCCATTAGGGTCAGGACCTTTGTTTGGAATTAATTGCAAAAATTAACATAAAATTATTAGAAATGTAAGTCGTAAATAAGTGGCCTTATATTAGTATACAAGCAGTGACTAATACCTGCTACAAATTTATTTTTTCAGAAGTTTTCAATACATGAAACATAGATGGCACTGTAATAATAATTTGATTTTTTTATTATATTCTTCGCTCCTATTAGTAGGATTGATGTTATATAGCCTAAAGCCTTCCTCAATAAATGGTCTATCTAACATAAAAAGAATTTTTGAATTCGAACCAGTAGTTCCTGAGATTAGCGCGTTCAAACGAACGCACAAACAAACAAACTCTTCAGCTTTATAATATTAGTATAGTTTATACTAATGTTCTTTTGGGATAAGAGAAACCGGCTCGAAGGACCAAATGAACTGTAATGTGTCTAGAGTACCCGCCACATAAGGTGGCAGTAGGAGGCGTCGCCACAGTCGCGTAATCCAGTGTTGCCAGTAAACACGCCAAAACTAGCACTCACTGTGCCATACGGCTCGATACATTATATTGAGGTTTCATTTGTAACGATCTTTGGTTGCAGAGCTATAAACTCAAATAAAACAAATTAATATACCAAAGTCAAAAGTCAAAATATTTTTATTCAAAATAGGCCCTATCATAAGCTCTCTTTGAAAGTTATTTTATGATCTAAGTACAAATTAAAAAAACTATATATTGACAAAAGGAATATATATGAGTGAAGTGGAAGGGCGGTTACGTAGGGGCCGGCCTAATAAGACATATATGTAACAGTCAGATAGACGCTATATTGAAAAAAGGTGACGTTAGGAGTACCTATAACCGCCGAGAGTGTATTAGAGAATGTATGAATGTCAATGAAGCGAAAGTGGTCTGTCAGGATCGGGACAAATGGGGATCCGTGATCTCTGCCTACCCCTCTACAGGGAATCAGGCGTGATGTGTATGTATGTATGTAAAAAAACTATTTCAAACATGGCACTGAGCATTGTCTTTACATATTTTTACCGAGGTTAGTTCACCAACCATTTCGGCTGCTCAAGATGCCACGTCATGAAGACCACGACCGCTCTGATAAGAGCGTAACGATTGAGAAGAAGAAGTTCAGCGGAGACCCTTGGAGAAGAACTAACAAGAAACTCCAGAAATCAATTTATTATAATCACCCTTAACAAACATAAAAATTACAAAGAGTGGGCAAAAAACACAACGCTGGTAATACTAAATTTACCTTTCATACAAAATAACACGCAATGGCGGAAACGTCAAATTTAGTTCCAAGTTTGGCTACTGCCACCTTATGTGGCGGGTACTCTACAGTTTAAGAGAGTGCAGTCGAGATGTGAGGGCAAGTTAGTGTAACAAATCCAATGAAAAGTTGATTTAAAGAATAAAAAACTATTTTTTTGTTTTTTTTTTTATCAATAATTCAGTCTGGACTTAAAAGGAATGTCAACTGTCTGCCGTTCAGCTCGGCATGTCATGTGAGGCGACTAAAAGCATTACTATTACTTTTGGTCCATGGAATCTACTGGGTGATAGGCTCGAACCTCGAAAATCTTATGCCCGAGTCAATTTAATAAGTTAATAGAGTACCCGCCACATACGGTGGCAGTAGCCAAACTTGGAACTAAATTTGACGTTTCCGCCATTGCGTGTTATTTTGTATGAAAAGTAAATTTAGTATTACCAGCGTTGTGTTTTTTGCCCACTCTTTGTAATTTTTATGTTTGTTAAGGGTGATTATAATAAATTGATTTCCGGAGTTTCTTGTTAGTTCTTCTCCAAGCTAGGGTCTCCGCTGATCTAACCTCGGTAAAAAATATGTAAAGACAATGCTCAGTGCCATGTTTGAAATAATAGTTTTAAGAGATTCGCGATTTATACTCATGATATAAGATATAAGGGTGTGTATAAGATTGATTGCAGCTGTGGGAAATCCTATGTCGAACAGACTAAACGGTCTATTGCGGACAGAGTGAAGGAACACATAATATATGTAATATATAATAAGAAGGATAAGTCCCGTTAATTATTAATCATGTTTGAAATAGTATAATAAACATATTTTGACTTTGATATATTAATTTGTTTTATTTGAGTTTATAGCTCTGCAACCAAAGATCGTTACAAATGAAACCTATAATGTTTCGAGCCGTATGGCACAGTGAGTGCTAGTTTTGGCGTGTTTACTGGTAACACTGAATTACGCGACTGTGGCGACGCCTCCAACTGCCACCGTATGTGGCGCGATCTCTAGTCAATGTAATTTAGCATTACATTCCGAAGGAAATTACAAAATATGCAAACTAATATGTTTGTGCGTATATGTGTGTAAGGCAAGCCCTAGACGATCCATTATATTGTGCAATATTGTAAATTGTGCAATATAATTAATCGTCTAGGGCTAATATTGAAGATTGCGCAATGATTGAACGAAAGTTTGAGCGAGTTTAATTTTTATTGTGCCATATTTTTACAATATATCTTATAGGGTCAATATTGCGCAATCAATGGTGTGACCAATTTTAGTAGCTCTTGAAACTGTTCAGTCGAACCTATTTCTTGAAGTCATTTTCCTCAGTTAACATCAAGTCTTAAGAGATTTTCGTGAGTGTATTTTGGCTTTTTCAAGTACCAATCTTTCGACCAACGACGTGTTCGTTTACGTTTACGCTTAGCCACAAGCAATATAACTACAGCTGCAGCTAAATCTTGTGCGGACGTATTGCTTGGATTAAACTATTTTCCGACTGAACACGAAAACATTGCACAATTTGCGAAGTTCTTAAAATTGGGCAATATAATTGAACGTTTGTTTTCAAAACGCAATTCAATCTTATTGTACAATTAAATATATTGTACAATGTTATTGTAGGGCTAGGGCCAGCCTTAAGTTGAACGCGATAGGCCGCGTAGAACAGATCAAGTTGGAGACATTCTTCTCACGGCGGGTGCTAGTGTGCATGTATGAGATAGTGTGATTGAAACAACAGAGAACAACAGAGATTTGTCACGTTCGTTCCAGTTGGCGATCGATAGTCTCTGCTCATCCCGTTGGGGACGTAGAGACGAGAATATATTATGTATGAATGTTATTTATATACAAACATACCTTGGTATGTTCCCTCAACATATCGACGGTGAGTCGGTCTACTCTTGTAGGACAGGGCGGCAACCGAGGTACTGGGATGCTGCAAACAAATAATCTATATTAAATTTTTCGTCCCTTTTCAGGACATTAATTACTCTTTAAGTTGTATTAATTTTTCACTAAATAATTATATTTTCTTTTTATTTAGTCTTATTTCTTTTTACATGACATTCTTATAATATTTATTATTCAGAACACAGCTTATTTAACAAAAAAATATTTTTCAGACCATTCAATAAATTTTCAGTAAACGTCTTTCAGGACATGATTTATAGTTTTTCAGGTCAATCTAGTTGCTGCAATCTCAAATACTCCATCACCCAAAGATTACATTTACCCCTTATCCCATATGCACCTCCTACTTGATTCCGGGGAGAACAGCAGCTATTTAGCATTCTTTTCACCTCCCAGACTAGCAAGGCACAAATTTAATTAAATAACTTTCGAATGGACCATTAACTGTAGAAAGAGTGTAAGTATATTAGCTGGGCCACTTTTATCTATCTACCTAGAAAACTAAACTAACTAAGTAAACTTCACCATTGAAATCAGCAAGTGTCAAAATTCGCTTACAAAATGGAGATATTTGACACTTTTGATCATCCACTACCAACTTCACAATTTTCCTGATCTGATATTGAACTGTTATATCATAAACAGCATTACTGAACCAAGTCTCCAAGTGATAGGTTGTGTACGTAATACATAAGCGCAAAACGGTAGCTACTTTTCGCCTATCCCGTTGAGGACATAGAGGCATGAATATATATGTAAATGTATATATATATATATATATATGTATGTATATATGTATATATATATAATGTATGTATGTAAAACGCATTAGTGGCCTAAGGTCCCTATACGTAGCATGTACATAAGCTACAACCTCACCTATTAGAGGAGGACACGGCCCTCCCGGGGTAGGCAAGCGCGAGCCTCGCCTCGGTCCTCTTGCGCTCCCTCTCCAACTGCCGCCATTGCTCGTAGCACGCGTCCAGCCGAGCGTGGAGTACTGCTGATGAGGTTTGGGCACTCCTGAAAGATATAGTGAGGGTTGTGTTTAAACGAAGATCAAATAATACAAAAACCAAGAACACGGTACCAAGAATACTTATAGTTTTAAGAGATTCACGATTTATACTCATGATTAATAACTAACGGGACTTATCGCGTAAGTTTTTATATAATAAAATTACCTTTATTAACCCGACGTTTCGGCTACGTTGCAGTAGCCATGGTCACAGGCAGACTGAGAGTAAAGGTAATCACTACATAGTATAAAACAAAGTCGCTTTCTCTGTCCCTATGTCTCTTTGTATGCTTAAATCTTTGAAACTACGCAACGGATTTTGATGCGGTTTTTTTAATAGATAGTGATTCAAGAAGAAGGTTTATATGTATAATAACATCCATTAAATAGTGGAGTAGGCTATATATTTTATACCCGTGCGAAGCCGGAGCGGGTCGCTAGTAAGTACTAAATTGTAAACCAAAATAATACAGTCCCAACCCAAGATGTTAGCATCTTGTCATCAATGTTAGAAATAAAATTAGTACCCCAATTTTGATGCTAAAAAGTGACCTAGGAGATATTTTCGTCTCCATGATTCTGTCCAACCAAACGGGATTAGAGGATGTGAATGTATATTTATGTATGTAATCCTTGCAGTTACCATATTGAGTGTCTATTTTCTCATTGTCATCATATTATTTAGATCCTTATTGTCATCATATTGAGGCTATCATTGAAGCCATTTCTCAGTAGATAGACACCACCTAACGTGACCCTACAGATACACACCATTATTATAAAATTTGCAATTTGGTCACGTATGCAGAAGGACTGATGGTTGCTGGAGCAAAAAAGTTGCGTCTCAGTAAACGTAGTGTGGGGCGCCCCCCGGCAAGGTGGGAAGACGACCTGCGCAGGTTGGCCGGCATCGAATGGATGGGAACGGCCACTGACAGGGAGAAGTGGCGTCATTTGGGGGAGGCCTATGGCCAACAGTGGATTACTACTCACTGATGATGATTTTTATTCCAATGAGAATCAGTGTTACAATATGCGTAGTGATTTTATTTCCATACAAGCAGTAACTATTACCTGTTAGCGTAGGTTTCAAGCAATATCAAATAATTAGCCACATTTTTATTTTTTCAGAAGTTTTCAATACATGAAACATAGATGGCACTGTAATTATAATTTGATTTTTATATTATATTCTTCGCTCCTATTAGTAGCTAGGTGATGTTACATAGCCTAAAGCCTTCCTCAATAAATGGTCTATCTAATACAAAAAGAATTTTTAAATTCGAACCAGTAGTTCCCGAGATTAGCGCGTTGAAACGAACGAACAAACAAACTCTTCAGCTTTATAATATTAGTATAGATTCAATATTCTTGAAGCCTACCTCATATTCCGCATAGCGTAGAAGGGTGCCAGGTATGGCATGTCCAGCATTGGAGAGGGCAGCACTGGGGGAGGCACCGCTTGGTTTGGTGCTAACAATGCTCCTAAGCCTGGAATTACAATAGCAGTATTGTTAATTATGTTATACATACATACGCTTCACGACTTGTGTATACACACTCCCTTTTTTATTATGGCGGGGTATTCAGAGGCTTGAATGCCCATCTCCGAAATTTCGAAGGCATGTTAGGTATGGGTCATTCGAAGCCCGCGTGTCAATGTAATACAATAACATGTGTAATTGTTATGTTGTAGATAATAATGATAAAAAGGGTTTATTTACAGCTACAAAAACATACACAATACAAAACGTTTACAATTAATGTATTTAAACAAAAATGTATATTTTGTATTATAATTAATTCATTTACGGATTGCATTGAATATTACGGCGAGGAAAAACATTGTGAGGAAACCTAGCTGTTCCCTGAACAAGTAATAATCAGTGCTTGTAAATGGCGACATGGCTGATGACCTGTCCCATTGAGTACTGACTATCTGGTCAACACGTGGGTTCAAGGTGTCCATAGAATTACTACCTTCGCAATTGCGGAGATCGACACCTGAACCTCTGACTACCCAGCAAGGGTTAATAGTCGTGAAAGCATTTCCCTTTAAAATTAACTCACTTTAGTAAAACTAATAACATATTGTACACATCATAATTTTAACTATTCTATGTTACTGAACTAATAAGAAAGGTAGGTTCTACTACATTCTATATAAATGTTATGCATAACTCACCGATATTAAACTGTGGATTCTCATGCAGGAAAGACACGTCTACATTCAGCTGATTAGGCGGCCTAGTCCTTATGAGCATGTTCATTTGCCTCGCCAGCTCTTGGTTTTGCCTCAACAGCGCTGCTTGCTGCAAATTCTCCCTGTTGATTTGGTTCTCAAAAGCCCTTTGATGTTCATTTATAGGAGCCGGGAAGTTATCTCGGGGAACCATTTGGTTCCTTGCGAAATCATTATGAAAACCGTTCGGCTTGAAATTCTGCATATTGTAATCAAAGTTCTGATTCATAGGGAAGGTTTTGTCGTTTTTCATCATGTCGTTGTTGTAGTAATCACTGTTGAATTTGTTCGGATAGTTGCGGTTGTATTTGTAGTCTTCGTTTGCGTATCCGTTCATTTCTGTTGGCATTTTGAATTCGTTCATGCCCTTCGGAAGCAACATTTCCTCTCGTGGTCTATCCGTTATGTTCAACTGGTTCAAATAGCCGAGTATTTCTGAAGAGTCCTGGTTTGCATTCTGGATGTTATCCCGGAACTTATTCTGGAAGTGTTGAGGTACATAGCCGTTTGGATCTAGGACGTTTGACGAATTGTAGTCCAAGTTCAAACTGGCTGGACGGTTGAAGTTGTTGTTGTAAACACTGGGTTCTGATAGCGAGTTACGCTGGTTCGGTTCAAAGTAATTGTAATTCGGACTAGAGAATTGAGCACCACCTATTTCTTGTGCTGCTAAACGCAACAGGTTCAGCTGTTCCGGTGTAACCGTGTCTGTACCTGGCAGGGGATCCAAGCCAAGGAGATTTAGATCACCGTCATAGTTCATCCCATTGGTGTTACCAAAGTCATTTTGAAGGAAGTTGTACCCGTTCTGTTCTGATTGGTTGAAAAATGTGTTCTCTTGGTAGAACGGTGGTGGCGATGTGAACGTGTTTGGAGCATTTTTTTGGTACGGAGTCACATTTGGTGTTAGACTATGTGATTTGTCTGATGTGTTTGTTGGGCTGGAAAGAGAAACAGTTAACATTTAATAAATATACCAAAAAAAATTATACTATAAACTGTACAACTAAAGAATTAACATTTACAATCATCTAATAACATATTAGAGCCTAGTAACTTATTTGTTACTTAGTACTGAGTAACAATATTTACACATACTAGGTCTCAGTATGATCATTTAATATCAATAACATTTAACAACTAGAAATAAAATATATTAGAACATAATCATATAATAAATAATAAGGTGACCATCAAACATTTAATATGATCTTTTATAACCCACAACTTAGTGGCAAACTGGATAGAAGTATATCTATTTATGCTTTAAGAGGTAGTGAATAGTCTTAAACATATTATCCCACTAACCTGATTCCTTCAGTCGGCCCCGTCTCATCAAGGATCTTTGTGATGAGATCTCTGACCATTGAATTTTCTTCCATAATGCGCTCAGACTGAAATCACAAATGTTATTTTTATCCATAAATACGAAGGTGAATTTGTGCGGGTCTAAGATTAGTTGCTTGGGTGTTATCATAGACTTCAGGAAAGTGAAAGAACCTCAGTTTTACTATGATTTCTACTTATCCTTTTTAAAGGATGCTGGCACATAATATTTGCCGGATTTTAATAGAAAGTTTTCATTTGTTAAACATTCAGCAATGAATGAAATTATGTTAAGAAGCTGCTGTTTTAAAAATATAAGACTTTTACATATTTTTTATCATTGATTTATCAATTGTTTTAGTATCTGGATAACTGACCATGTAGTAAATGTTGGTGACTAAACTCAAGACTAGGTAAGAAAGAAAGAATTGAAAGACATTAACAATAGTTATTTTTAAACACTCGCGATTTATACTCATTTTATTAACTATGTGAGACCGGGTCATATCACAATACATATCATTAACAATAGTCCCTCATGCATTTGATTACCCCATTATATTTCATGGTTACAATTAATAACTATATCTTGAAAAGGACCTAGCCAGTATTAGTACTGAAAATTATGGTTACATATTATGTTCTATCCTAGCAGTAGTACTACTTTTTATTTAACTCACTTAATGACTGAATGTATGACTAATAGCCATTCATTACCATAAACTAATTGTTAGTCTCAAGACATTTATTTAAATACATGTGATTCAAAATAAATAATGATTCATATCATATCACGTGTGGCAATTATACAAAGATAAACTTTAGATATATATCACTGTTCAACAAATAACAACAAACATTATCATAAAACTAAATAACATAGTTTTTGGGATGTTGTTGTTCAGTTGCCAAAATAAAGAGATAAGAGAAAACAACACTGTATTACTCTCAAATAGCTATTTCAATACCAGAACTCAATGTCTTTAGATTGTTACTGATATCCATTGCTTTAAAACTTTAAAGTCTAAAGTTTGATGCGGGATTTACTATCAATAATATTTTAATCAGTGTTTAGCAGTAGCGAGAGTTCAGGGGCCTTAGTACAATGCATTTTAGCAAAATCATACTTGAGTAATGGTGTGCAGTTGTTAGTGAAGCTGCAAAAGTATCAGATTTCTCCATTAGAATGGAAATTTTACAAGAATTATTTACTGGACTTAGGTGGGTCAGGCAGTCAACCAACGTATCAATGGACCTAAGTAACCACTTTATACAGTTATAAAGTTTGGACATATTTTTATTGTTAAAAATATCAATATAATATATGAGGTATTAAATATGTGATAAAAAAGTAAGTAAACCGCTTATGTATATTCAATTACAATTTACACACATTGAATTAAAATTTATGAGTAGTTTGTTGATGTTGCTTGGTTTCAATAATATAACTAATATATTTAGCCAACTGGTTTATGAATAAATGTCTAAATAGTTACATTATTAAAAAAATAAAATTTTAAAATCAACCTAGTTTAAATGATAGTATAAAATAACATGCAAAATGTCAAAGTTTTAGGTTCATGAATATTTCTACAGCAAAAAGTATTATTAGTGCTCTGTTTGTATTCAGAGATTTATTAATTTATAGGATTACATTATAACTGTTAGAAGTTTTGTTTTGCTCAAATTAGCCATCATGAGAGCCTCTGCTTAGTATCAACACTGAAAACTTTGGATTTGATTACAAAAAATTATGAAATCATTGTAAACAACAAGTTCTTACTCATAATTGTGGCTTGTTGACATACTTTGAACAACGCAAATGTCCAGCTCGTCACGTAAATATGTGTGGGAGAAAGTACTTACAAGCATAACCTTAAAACTCTTACATAAATAATATAAATAACAACATATCATTTGATAGGTATATACTTGCACAATGTTGTAATGTTTACATCATAATCTAACTACGCTTGCACATCATATCCGTAAAAGTATAACGAGATGAGATCTAAAAATATTTGGCTTTCTTCTAAATGTCATCTACCCACCCAAAGATGTTATTTATCAAGAATGTTATTTGATACAATTCTCATTCCTCTACAATATAATTGAAAGTTTCAAGAACTAAAAGATAGAATATTGCGAAAACTAGAGAGAATCAAGTGAATTTACCACTAGAATAGATGGAATTTTTGTGTCATATTTTTATGTGCCTACGTAGTAACTACGAAGTTGGAACTGGTCTTACCTGGTCGCAGTCATTTTCAATGGTTTTAAACGCATTACTTATTTTACACAAGTCACTGAAGGCCATTTAAATTAAAATTTTGTTCTTTGCCACGATACATTTATAGTGCTAAGCCATTTTTTTCATTGACCTACATGTGTGTATAAATACGACTGTATAATTTTTGAGTGTTGCTGTGCTAGCGATGTCAAGTCACGTAGACATTAAAATATTAAAAAAGCTTACCAATTTGTTAGGGTTTCTTTGAATATTAAAGTTATTCATGTAAATTATGAGATTCTTCCAGACCTCCAAACAATTTTGGCGCATTGAATTTCCCGCCCTATCTTAATATTTTTCTTTACTTGTTTTTCATTATTTTACGACCACTGCAATAACTATTTATGCCATTTATGAAATAGTTGGTTTATTTCTAAATATAAGGTACACAAAATAACTTAATTAACAACACATTTATTATATAATAACAAATGAGTTCCAAATTTCATATTTTAAAAAACCGCATAATAAGTTTGGTAGACATCGTAAATCCACATTGGCAACATTATTAATATGGAAAAGTAGAGTACCCGCCACATACGGTGGCAGTAGCCAAACTTGGAACTAAATTTGACGTTTCCGCCATTGCGTGTTATTTTGTATGAAAAGTAAATTTAGTATTACCAGCGTTGTGTTTTTTGCCCACTCTTTGTAATTTTTATGTTTGTTAAGGGTGATTATAATAAATTGATTTCCGGAGTTTCTTGTTAGTTCTTCTCCAAGCTAGGGTCTCCGCTGATCTAACCTCGGTAAAAAATATGTAAAGACAATGCTCAGTGCCATGTTTGAAATAATAGTTTTAAGAGATTCGCGATTTATACTCATGATATAAGATATAAGGGTGTGTATAAGATTGATTGCAGCTGTGGGAAATCCTATGTCGAACAGACTAAACGGTCTATTGCGGACAGAGTGAAGGAACACATAATATATGTAATATATAATAAGAAGGATAAGTCCCGTTAATTATTAATCATGTTTGAAATAGTATAATAAACATATTTTGACTTTGATATATTAATTTGTTTTATTTGAGTTTATAGCTCTGCAACCAAAGATCGTTACAAATGAAACCTATAATGTTTCGAGCCGTATGGCACAGTGAGTGCTAGTTTTGGCGTGTTTACTGGTAACACTGAATTACGCGACTGTGGCGACGCCTCCAACTGCCACCGTATGTGGCGCGATCTCTAGGCTTATTCTATCAAGTAAACAAGTTTGACATTTCGTCTGGTGTCATTTTATTAATAACTTGCTTTTATTTAGTTCATTCAAATAAACATAGATAGCACTAGCCAATGTTTATGTCACGACCCATGGTTTATGTACTATTAGGAAATTAGGATAATCATTTAATCCTCCAAAATAATACTGACTGAATAAAAAATAATAGAAAATGAATTGCACATTGTCAAATTATATAAATCACATCATTGTTTCATGTATCTCGAGTGTCATTCTTCAGAGGTGCATGTAAACATTTCTGATTAACAATGTATAAATACTACTACACTATATCAAATAATTTAAATTTCCGCTATATACCAAAACAGATAAAATATTCCATGCATTTGTGTTCAAAATGGTATTTATAGCCAGGAAGCACATTGGGAAATTAGCACGACTTGGGTATATTTATTTATCTTTGACAGAAAATTGACATCTGACAGTAATCGCAGGTCGTAATTGTGAATTGTTTTGTTAGGGGTTAGGAAATTCTGTGCATTTTTAGTAATTTTATAAATTAAATAAACTTTATAACGATGCCTCTGCCTCCAGCTAGTGGTACAGGCATTTATGCATTTAAAGCTGCTAAATCTATTCGTTTGATTCGCCATGGATGTACAAATCGACCATTCTTCCACATCTCTGTAACTCAGGTAAGATCGTTGTATAATAGTAAACCCTTCAAATAAACTTATAGGACAGTTCAAGTCAGACTTAGGAGTGAGTACGACACATTGACAACCGCAATCGATATGAACTATTTCATTAGATTCAGTACATTTCAGTTTACGATATCTTTGCTCAGTAAGTTTCAATAGCCAAAGCTTCCGCAATATCCCAGAGATTATATTAAGTCCTATAGAAAGAAGATGAGGTGGACAGAACCTTCGAGTTATAATAGCTTGACTACTATAAGTGAAATTATGGACATATTGATATGGAACATTGGTGATAGATTGCTAACCTACCTAATATTTACACATTGACCCTTAGTCACGTACTAGGACTGCCTTGATAAACTTTTTAAAACTCTATTTACAACCGAGACTATTATAGGTCCTATATTACTTTATTGTTATGCAGATATGATATATAACCTAAACTAAATATTCACAGAGATCGTTCAGAAACGACAGAGCAGTGATAGAGCAACTGGGTACCTTTGACGCTGTGCCTAACATGAACAATGAGAAACTAGTGTCCCTCAATCTTGAAAGACTGAAGTTCTGGCTGGGACACGGCGCTCAAGTGACTAGACCTGTTGGAGAGTTGCTAGGTTGGTATCTACATGGAAAACATGTGCATTCATTTTAGGGAGCTATAGTATATTCGCATTAAGAAAATAGTGACATCATCATGTCCCCGCGATTTGACCAATGAGACGTGACAACAGTTGTCTGTGATTGGTCAATGTAACTTGTTTTCTCATTTGCTCACGTCTCATTGGCCAGTTGAACTTCTGAATAGCATGACGTCACTATTTACTTAATGTGGATAGCCTATAGCTGGTTTCATATTTATTGTCTTACAATATTTAATAAATCCCTTTGGGGTAGTCACACTTTTATCTGACTTCCCTCTAAATCCATGAAGTTCTTAGGTGTGTGTTTCACCACAAGTACCCAACAATAGAAAGTGGAACCTTTGTAATTTATGAGTACCAATCTCTATCATTTACCTATCTAGACGGAAAAGAAGGTTACCTTATGATGTATAGTATATGATGTACTAGATCAGGGCTGTCCAAACCACTGCCCGCGGTTTAGATTACTGCGGCCCATTGAACCTTTTTAACCGACTTAAAAACAAATTTCGGTTCGGGTACACCGACTACAAAGAGATCTGTACCCACTGTATATAATAATACGGCCCACCAATGTATTTAGTCTTTTTTATTGGCCCTGGGCCACGTCTACAAGTTGTTCTCGAGAGTGCTCACAAATCGTCTGGCCTCAAGATTTGACGCCTTCCAGCCGCCGGAGCAGGCCGGATTTCGAAAAGGCTATAGTACCGTAGACCACATTCACACGGTGCGGCAGGTTATACAGAAGTCCCATGAGTATAACCGGCCGCTGTGCCTTGCCTTCGTGGACTACGAAAAGGCCTTCGACTCGGTCGAGATCTGGGCTGTTCTGGAATCACTGCAGCGATGCCAGGTCGATTGGCGATATGTGCAGGTGCTGAAAAGCCTATATAGTATGGCAACGATATCTGTTCAAGTCCAAAACCAAAAGACCAGTCCTATACAGTTGCTCAGAGGAGTGAGACAGGGGGATGTTATCTCCCCAAAACTGTTCTCAAACGCACTGGAGGACCTCTTCAAAACTCTGGATTGGACTGGGATGGGTATCAATGTCAATGGCAGATGCCTCACGCACCTTCGCTTCGCTGATGACATTGTCTTGATGGCGGAGTCGCTGCAGGATCTGCAGGAAATGCTGCACAGTCTGAACGCTGCCTCACGGTCGGTCGGTCTCCGGATGAACTTGGACAAGACTAAGGTCATGTTCAATGAACTAGTGGTCCCGGAGCCGATTGCGATCAATGGAGAGGCGCTCGAAACTGTCCAGGAATATGTCTACCTGGGACAAGTATTGCAGTTGGGTAGGGACAGTTTCGAGCGGGAGATTTCCAGAAGAGTGCAGCTGGGCTGGGCAGCATTTGGGAAGTTGCGTCACATCTTCTCGTCGCCACTACCGCAGTGCCTGAAGACCAGGGTTTTTAACCAGTGTGTCCTACCCGTAATGACATACGGATCCGAGACGTGGAACATGACAGTCGGGCTAGCCCACCGACTACATGTCGCTCAGCGAGCAATGGAGCGTTCAATGCTGGGTATCTCGTTAAGGGACAGAGTCCGGAACGAGATTATCCGGCAAAGAACCAAAGTGATAGACATAGTCTATCGCTGTTGTAAACTGAAGTGGCAGTGGGCCGGCCACGTCTGTCGTAGGACCGACGACCGCTGGAGTAAAACGGTTCTTGAGTGGAGGCCACGTCTCGGCAAACGTAGTGTAGGACGCCCCCCTGCCAGGTGGACCGATGACCTCAAGAAGGTTGCTGGTAGTGGCTGGATGAGGGCCACGGAAGATCGTCTTTTGTGGCGTACCCTTGGGGAGGCCTACGTCCAGCAGTGGACTGATACAGGCTGATTGATTGATTGATTGATTGATTGGCCCTGGGTCCCATCTAGTTTGGACACCCCTGTACTAGATGATGATACTAACACACTCGCATAGACATCAATTAACATGCAGGAAAACTCCACATATTAAATTATTATTTTTATTCTTTTCAGGCCTATCAGGATTCTTCCCAATCCACCCACGCACCTACATGATGGCGTGGCGCAACCGCAGAATCCTAAAAGAGAATGCCGAGAAGGAAGAAGCACAGAAAAATGAAGCCCCAGAAGCCACTAGTTAGTTGAACTGTTCAAGATTGTTTTGGGGATAATGGAAAATACAATACAACTGTTTAAACTTTATCTGTAACCAATGTATGATAGCTAAGTCGTAGTTAAATAAAATTCACTTAAATTTGGGACATGTAAATGGCAAAAATTTAGACTTCTGCTATTGCACACCATTGAACTATTATCAAAGTACTACTGAATTTAGATTGTAATTCTAATAAACTACGATTTTGCTGAAATACATAAGTGTATTTGGGTTCCAGGAGTCGAGTTGTTTTCAGGGCACTAGTGTGAAGATTATTTTGGTTCAATAATGAATTAAATTTAAACAATATAACCTAGTGTCATAGGTGTTGTAAGCAAGTTAAATAGTTTTTATAACTACAAAGATTTATTGTAAGGTCATGTGTAGGAATGTATGAGTAGTAGGTAGATTTTAATGTAATATAGTTAAAAAATAAAGATATTGTAACATGAAAAACAGTTTCATTTATAATTTCATTACTACTTATTTTTTTATCCTTTGAAAAATAAAGTGACGAACATTAATTCCAATGAAGTAAATAGATGCCAAATAACATACATATATACACATTACGCCTGTTTCCTTGTACAGGGGTAAGTAGAGATTATGACAATCCAAGTTTGCTTCACTGACACTCGTACAAACTTGGCAGTTATAGCTACATCCTTTCTCAATATTTGTGAGCCGCATAAGTGCTACCCCTTTTTAGGGTTATGTATGTAAGGAAATATCCATTAAAACACCAATATTTTTAATACAAATATGCTTTAATACGGAAAGCAGCTTATACGTAAAAAAACGACAAAATAAAAGCAAATAATACACAGCTCAGTGCTCGTCTTTTAGCTTATGGTCTCGTTACTTTAACATATCGCTAGACTTATGTGCAAACAAACAAAATACTATATTTTACTTGTAAAAACAGGTGCGATTTTATACTATAAATTTACACAAAAGTACAAATTTGTAACCTTTTAATAATATAGTATGTATCTATTAATAGATTGAATGTACCTACAATCTTAGTTGCATTGGCATTACAAAAATAATTGGCAAACAATAGGCCCTAACTATATATAGCTTAATTTAAAATTTAACTACATAATTGTATCTAGGAAGATCAAAACCGAATATAAGCTTAGAAGGGAATATCAAGAATAACAACAACTATAAAAAGGTTGAAGACAGGAAAAAGGATTTAATAAAATTGGAAAAAACTTGTACAAAAGTTGTGTAGTTTGTTTGCACCGACTCCAATTAATATAATTATAAATACAAGAGCCAAGTCTCGCAAGAAGAACGTCTTGATGATTTGAATTTATTGTTTTAACCTTACTTTGTACAATTTCATTCTTTTCGCTCTTCCAATTTTTCCACGAAGGCTCGGCGTACTGTAAAAAGAAAGCTGAAATTAGTGAACCACAACTTATATTTACTAAGTAGTGAAAGAAAAATAGTGTAAATCCACCATTAGAGTTAAAATTTACTTCTCTTTGGTATTATGTAGAAAAAATTTATATTTACCAGAATGAAAAATTTATTTACTGTTTATGTTCACACTATTTTGCTTTCTATAATTCGTCAAGTCTGTATAGAAAAGAGAATTTTTTTCTTTATGCATTGTTACCAATGGCTTGCAGAATTGTTAATTTTTTAAAGTACACACATAGTAAATATATTCTACATCTTAAATTACTGAAATATTGAATGAGCACACAATAAGTATATTTATTATTATGTTATCCTATATTTTAATTTTAATATTGTATCTTTTATAAATAACATATTATCAAAGAATGGAAATAACAAAGTTTTTAACTAGTTTTTTATGGTTTATTCTTATTATTGTTATATTTGTAAAACTGCATTTTTTCTGCGATCCATTGGTTTCAATTGATAAATTAGTAAAGCATTATAAGTGAAATCTAAGAGTGATTCATAGCTAGAAAACAATAGTAAGTTTGAGTATAAGCCAATTACATCATGCAAGAACTAATATGCAGGCTAAATACTGAAGTTGAAATTTAGATTTGAAAGCATAAAGTATTTATAAATCAGGCATTCACAATTAATTTTTACATGCACTTATTAAGACTGTTTCCACTTAATATGTTTATGGAAACTTCCTGATGCTCGCAAATAGTTACATTTAGAAGTAAATTATTTATTTTTGAATATTTTTTCCGTCATCATTACAGGATACAAACTTTATTGAACTATCAATAATGAATCAATTCATTTTATTAGGTTATACAGCGTTTGAAACACAATCTTTCAAATGCATTCTGAATTTGGTAAAAAGTTGATTCTCAATCAATCAATCAAACTACTTCACAGTAATCAAGGAGATAAAAAGGATATTTGAATTAGCTTATAATTATATTATTATTAAGTAAAGCTGTACTAAAACCAATTTTATTTCTAAATGATTTGGTTCATATTTAGCTAAGGGAAAAATGAAGTAAGAATGAAAAGATATGGCAAGAAAGTTTAAGGACAAGCAGCTTTAGGTAAGTTTTATAGCAAGTAGCTTTTTAATAACATGCAATTTAGTCAGGAAAGCTGTAATACAGTGCAGCAAAGTTTTAGGGGACTTACCAAAGTTAACTTTTTATTCAGATTTACCTATGAACAACAAAATTAATATTAAATAATAATAATATCAATGAATTTTACGAGAGTTGATTTTTAATTGTTTTTACACATAAAGTTGAGTTTTAAATACAGTACGCTAATTTGTTAACACAACATTGATCATAATGAAATAATTTATAATATTAGCAAATAAAAAACAATCAAATAGGCAAAATGAAAATGGTACTACAGTGCTAGACACAATCTTTTAAATATTACAGTCTATTTGATATAGTCATCTATTTATGATTTACTATGCATGTATGATGTTTACCAAAAAGTGAATGGTACATTCATTATACCTAATGATTGAACTACCTCAATTAACCTACATTAATTTATTCCTAAACTAAACAATCATTATTTTTGAATTTCTAACTATACTGCTTATTTGCTTTTAATCTCACATACACCAGTATATAGTTGGCATCATTCCTTAATTTTTTTAACAGTCGCATCTATATTCTGCAAAGCTGACTGTACAAATTGTTGTACCTTTTCAGTTTTTGCTGTAACTGAGAATATTAATAATTTTAATTCCATCCACTCATATTAGAGCCACGGTGCAAGCTTGGTCACAACATAATGTATATATGTGACATATATCTATGGTCTGATGTTTACCATTCAAACCATAATAGTTACTACACACATGCATAGGTGGCAGCACTGTGACGGAATCTAAATTATCTCCTACCCTCACTTTAGTGTTTTAGTTACCAGTTGTTAAAAGAATACTGCACTATGTCTATTATACTTTTATGCACCATGTATATTATATTCTTCCCTTCACCCCGGAATATAGGAAGTAGTTATAGCTGTTTATTTTAGGATGAATTATAAAATACCCAAGCCATATGTAAATTTGTACTACAGTGCAAAAGCCATATATCTAAGAACATGCCAAAATGCACATTAACTGAAGTTTTATACCTAATAAAGGTCTATTCATCGTGTAGAAGTTTTTGGGAGGCCGCCTTGACTCCTTTGTTAAATGCGTCGTCGATTTTACCTGTTATCCCCTTTACCAAATTTTTCATCTCTAAAAAGAACATTAATACATGTGTCAACTTACTAATCACATTACAGCATGTTAATAACCTTATCAGATAAGGTAATAAACAAATACGTCTATTTCTATACACTCATTAGTCATACAATATAATCAAACTAAGTACATTTCACATAAACACATAAATTACATACCTCACACAAACAATCGTATGCTAATCAATAATATGTAAGGGTAATGATTATAGTTATAAATCATAAAAGTTGAATGACATAATCTAAAAGCAAAGAGATTTGAAGAACATTATTAAAATATTATGAATTGGAATAAATACACAGGTGGATAACCTATGTAAATGTACACTTTTTACACTTTGTTTTCATATACACAGACACCATACATTCTGATAATCAGATTTTATAGTGTCATACATTGTATGATTTAGCTCTCTAAAGAGTAATGGAAATAATCAAGGCATATTTAGACCAAGAACATACATAGAGTCAGTCACTCCTCCACATTCTCATAAGATAGACTATGAATTGCCACTTTGAGTGATCCTAACAAGTGTTTATCACTTTACACACATATGTAAGCTTCTAATTCATTCTCTCTTTTAATTGTAGTAACTACTCTCTATTAAATATCAATGAAGTACTTCTTTAATTATAGGAAACTAACATCACATCAAACATACCCTGACATTTCCATACAAATCATTACCAATGCTAACTTGGTACCTAATATAAACACCATAATACATACATACACATCAAAATCGTTTCCCTGTAGATGGATACGCAGAGATCATGGATTCCTATCAGCCCCGATCCTGACAAATCACTTTTGCTTCATTGACACTCATACATACTCGGCTGTTATAAGTACTAAAATCACCATTGTTCATTAGTATTTTAATAGTTAATTCAACATACCAGAGTTGTAGACATCATCCACCTTTGAATGGTGCTTTAGATAGTAGGGTCTGATAACACGGTTGTAGAGAACCAAAGAGCCGTTAGCTTCAATCGGCATGTACAGCCAAATGAAGAAGATGCACTGGAAAAGGAAAATTTATACATTAGTAAGTAATATAAGGGTATTTTAGTAGACACATATTTATACAATCAAAAAGTTTAACACCTTGACACTTTTAGAGTAAGCCAAAACTCTTGATATTATAATGTATTATGACACTTTTAGCAAAAGTGTTAATGCCAGGTCAGCCCATTGTTTTTAATTATTTTCTTATAACCTTCTTATGAACATAATAGATAGATAACATAACCTAATAGATAACATTCTATTTATGTCTCAAATTTGTCAAGAATAAATAAAATATAGTTAATAGTTACGGAAATATTACATACATGGAATATTACCGTAAAGAGAGTACATATTAGTTAGCTAATCGTCCAATAATAAATAAATGTTATATTAGTAAGAACAATCCCTTAAGAATGTGGCCTAGATCAATGATAACAGACTTTACTCTGGGGTTTGAACCACAGAGTCTGTACTAATTGGAAATGAAATACAGACATACTACATACTAGCTTCAGGTATTAACACAAAATTGAATGGTTAATATTTAATTTTTTTAATGAACTGAATACAAAGTATTAATTGCACTTCATTGCTTAAAAATCACGCTAAAACATATCATATAATAACTGGGGCCCAAGTTTGCTGATGCGTTTTGGCACAAAAGCAGTTGAAAATCTGATCAATAATAGTGTGATGTTGGTAGTGGATTAGCAAGTGACAAAATTTACTTTACAATGGCAAAATTAGTCATTTGTGCTAATCCACTACCAACTTCACACTATTAATGATCTGATATTGAATAGATATTTTGCATAAAGCATTAGTGGACTTGTATTCTGAACTATACTTGTTGATAAAGTAAGTAAACAAACAACTGTCAAGAAAATCTTAGCTACTAAGACGAGTTATTTGCACTTTGTACTTCTAAAGGCCATAGTTTCATAGTTATCTCTTATGTTTTTCCTTAACTGTGACTCACATTACCATTACAAAGAAACAATCAGTTCTAATGATACTTGCCATTAGAGTCAATTCTCTAGTTGATAAATGGATACAACCATTTATATACTATCTATATTTACTGAACTAGTAATATAGAAATCAAAAAGTTAAGGTACCTAGTTCGTTTGTAACTTAATATAATGTATTTTGATCTTCTCTTTAAAACATGTACTAAGAAGAATTCAGGGGAAATATTCATCCAGTTTAAATGTCAGTGACAGCTGCTAGTTAATACCCCACTGAACAAACTCCAAATTTCATTCAAATATCTAAGATTAATTTGTCTGTATTTGATTAGTTGAATTGTAATTAATAACGTTTAATTACAGGAGGAAAATATATCAATGTCTCACCTTCAGAAGCCAGTACATAGGCAACCAGCTCACAATGATTTCAGAAAAGAATTCCAATATCGAGAAACAAGCGAATACCACCCAGTAACACAGCCATTTGGTATCATCAGCTTTGTTGGGTGATTCCAAGGCCTTAATAGATTGGTACGCAGGATAGGCAAATGCAATTGAGTTGCAAATCAACTCGGCTCCCCAACCACACGCTAAATATAACCCCAGAAATCCAACAGCACCTGACAAAGAAAGAAACAAAGCTATAAAATGTTAACACTAAAAATAGATGGCTGCTAAAACTATTGATATCAGTATTGCAGCTGCATTATAATGAGATATTTTTGGACTTATCACCACGGTACAGTTCGTAAAAGGTGAAATTATTGAAGTTCAGTACAAGTAGTACAGAATTCGTATTCATCGAGTATGTAGTCATGTGGTTAGGTTTTCTTTGGGTATTTGATATGAGGAATATTTTATTACCAATTGTAATAAAAATGATGAAATAGATTAAACAAGATAAAGCAACTTACCTACAAACAGGTATTGTCTGTCGACGTTGGTTTTTTTTTCAGCCAATTCGAAATATTTTGTAAGAGGATTCTGAGGGTCGTGCAAGGAGCGGTTTATCTGTTCACGATATTCGTTGATCTTCGCCATTGTGTTTTAATGATATAAGATGTTGTGTTTGATCAAATATAAAGTACACAGTAATTATAAATTGATGAAGAAACTAGATTTTACCAGCACCCTTGAACGGCCGGCTTCAAATTGTGAATGACGTATCATGACGTATGTGACAATTCTTGCTGACAAGAACCAGATGACGTTTCGTTAATTGTGCATATGTTAGATGGTTGTCTTTTTCTGTAAAAATATATCAAATGGAATATTATATTGCATCCTACTTTTAGTGTTTTAGACGAATGTAATATTTGTAATATATTAAGAGAAAAAATCGTGAGTAAGCCTACCTATGCCCTGAACAAGTAGTAGTTAGACAGTAGCAGCAGTGGTGTAAATCGCGACACGGCTTACCAGCTGCCATATGAAGTACTGACTGTCTGATCAAATGTGGGGTCGAGGTGGCTATAGAATGACTACTTACGCAATTGCGGGGATCTAACATTAAGAGGTAATGGACGTGAAAGTCTTTGTAATTTTATAAATTTTATGTAGATATCTTAAGTAACTTTAGAGCGTTCAATGCTGGGTACTTCGTTAGGGGACAAAGTCCGAAACGAGATTATCCGGCAAAGATTCAAAGTGATAGTCATAGTCAATCGCTGTTGTAAGCTGAAGTGGCAATGGGCTAGCCACGTCTGTCGTAGAACCGACGACCGCTGGAGTAAAACGGTTCTCGAGTGTAGGACACCCCACTGCCCGGTGGACGATGAATTCAAGAGGGTCGCTGGTAGCAGCTGGATAAGGCCGATGAATGATCGTGTTATGTGGCGTACCCTTGGGGAGGCCTACGTCCAATAGTGGCTGACCGTAGCTGCGCTGAAGCACGCACCGGTTCTATTTCGAACATCAAAGTTAAGCAATATGGGATGGGTGTCCATGTGCTGTTGATTTCGGTGATATTGATTATCAGGTAAAAAGCGGGTTTCGAGTTACCTAAGACCTTAAATATTTTTTTTAAGGTTCTTTAAATGTGAGTGAAGGTTAGGTTAGTTTTTTGCGAGTTCTATTTCCATACGATAAGATAGGGTTAATGTGTTCTGTAATAATAGTTTCATTGTACGACTTTTATAAAATCGCCACAGAATCAAAGGATGTAAAAGAAAACGCAAAAAAATATAATTTTTGTAAACTTTTTAATTTTTCAATTTAACAATGCGTAGAATTGATTTTATCACAAAAAATAATAAATGCAATGTACACGGGTTAATTGATTTGCTATCAAAATTCAATCCAAAATTACAAACGCCTTAACTAGTACTTATTGTAATAAAAAAATACAATTGTGGAAGAATATTGAAAGACAAGATTAGGGATAAGATATTTTGTAGTTTGAAGAATTAAGATATTGTGTATTCGAGTTGATATAGTACATCTTAAGTATATTCAAGAGGATGTTTTTGTTTAACAATACAGTAATTATAGCTAAAGATTATATAAAATTTAGTACTTTTATTAAAGTAGAATTAAGATCTATATATAGGTATATAATTTATATAAGTATTAAAGATTTATTCTTTGCCGGAATATTAAGTTATAAATAAATATATGTATGTAAAATTAAAGAGAGAAAAACTTTCGTGCTATAATTCTAAATATTAAGTATATATTCAAGTTCAAAAGTGCATTAAAGTGCAAAATGTAATGGTGAAAGATAATGAGACAAATAAAATAGTAAAGCTACACCTACATACAATAGTATTAATAAGATTAAAGAGTGCGCCTAGAATTTTAAATTAAATAACTATTATTTAAGTTACTAATACTGAAATATAATAAAGATAGTAAAGCCATATCAAGTTAGATACATGTGAGTTAGGATTCGACACTAGGGGTTCAAGTCCACTAATGCTTTTTGCAAAATATCAGTTCAATATTAGATCAGTAAAAATGTGAATTTGATAATGGATTGACAAGTGACGAATTTCGCCATTTTTAAAGAGTAATTTGACAGTTTTGCTGAATCAATGATGAAATTTGACAGTTTTGCTAAACCACTACCAACTTCACACTATTACTGATCTGATATTGCGTTTAAGCACAATTGTAGTTTAATATCTATTCAGCTAAGACTGAAGATTGTGAAGTTGGATAGCAAGTGTTAAATTTAACCAATGATGACAGCAGAAGTGTAAAATTTAGCCTTAAAAATGACGAGACTTTTCTCTTATGCTATTTCTCAAACTACTTCACACTGTTACTGCCGTTATATTGAATGATATGTTGCAAAAAGAATTCATGGCCTTGGGTTCTTTAGATTTCCGTTTCAATATTCTAGCATACTGATTTATCTTTCATTATAAATTTAGTTTGTAATACTGTAAAAATAACCATTAAAAAGCAAAGGTTAATTTTAGTATGCTATGTGTATAAGTGCCATAAATGACAGATAATTAAGCAACACAGAATACCTACTTAATAGCACTTTTAGCGCGTGTTTATATAGGTATTCGATAAAGGAAAATTATTCTTAAAGAAATAAGATCAGTCTTTATTTGCATAATACAGTAAACATATCGCAAATTTATGTGTATGAAGCTTAAGTATCTAATGGGGATATTGAATTTATTTTTAATAAAAAAAATAATTTCAGAATGCGTGTATTGTTAGTTGAGTATCATTTTAACCAAAATTATAGGGTATTTACTCATAGGAAATTTAAAATACTTATGAAATTAAATACGACTGCATAAAACTAAAAATAATTAATTTATAAAAATGAATCACAGAACTTTTACCTATACGTCATTTATACTTAAATAACGTTTTATCTATTTTACAAATACAATAAATTTATTCAAGCAAACCTTGCATTTAATTGAAATTTATGGACGTTGCTATTAATTATTAGCTACCTAAAATTGCATCATAGATTTACCTGCTAAATGCTAAAATATTACATAAAAATAGTAAAGTTGGAACTGACTTTAAGATAATTAAATAATTATAAGATCTAATATAGTGTGCTGCGTGCTTAATAATTAATATAATTTATTTTATTTACAAACAACGAAATCGACGTATTATTGAGAAAACATTTTACTAACAAGATATCAAAGACAATTTTCTCCCTATCTAAACAATATTTACTATGCTATTCATAAAATTGCTTTGATTTAACATATTGATCACAGTGTAACCTATATTCTAGAAACTAGCACTTAGGGCTTGTATTATATACAATATTAGGTCACAATAACAATGATAATTACTATCAAGCTGGATATTCGTCCTTTTGCATGTTTTACATCACTTTGTTATACAATCATAGACATATACTTTGCATTATGCCACAATATTTTTTAACAAGTAACTGTGTCTTTACAACATTGCCTTTCATTATTTTCTGATTAATAATGCTACGTTTTAAAGGCGTGTCATAGTAGTTCTTAATTTGACGATCGATACTGGAAAGTTTGTTATACCGTAAGTATGTCTGTAATTTCACTGTTATGTATATAAAGTTTTGCTCAAACATACGCGAATACTATTGTAAGATCTTTATTCCTCAACATATTAAACTATTCAAGCAAAACCGAGCAGATGAGATCAAAATATTGTACTTACTGCATTTTCTGAATCTATTTTTATTTGCACAAAAGAAAAAACGAACGTTTACGCTCAGCAACCATTCAAAGTTCGAACTAAGAAACTTACAATGACTGTAATTGTAGGAGTTTTTAATGTAGTCAGTTTTATCGATACAATTACTCAACTTACCAAAATTTCATACATACATTTGCATCATACATTTCGTCGTTGCTTTTAGCAGTAGTAACGTGGTTGTAATGACATTTTTTTGTCATATTGGAGACAGGTTCCTAGCCTATCGCCCAATAGATTTCTTTACAAATATTTATTAATAATTTGCAATTATTTATAAACTATCATTCAAAATATGAACTTACAATAGGTAGATGGCGATTCTCTATTTATTTTTGTACACACCAAGTGATATTTGGGACATGATATACGAATGTTAGCCTATTATTGTTTCGCTATGTTTTAGGATACTTTGTGCTTTTTTCTCGCGTCACGTCGGTGCTCGCTTGTCGGATGCGGCTTCAGTTCTCTGCAGTCCAACTGTGAAGCATAGATTCAAATTTAGTCTAGTAAAATACACTAAAACATAATCAGAATAAATGATTACGCATCTCATGAGTCAATAGATTAATTTGTCCCTAGAAAATTAATGAATTTAGTTAGTTGTTAATGTGTCATAAAAACTATAAGCTGTGTTAATCTTTTTGTTCGTACATCGATTTTTTTATTTTACTTCAAAATTTTTGTTGCTAATGTGTTATAATACAATAAATAACGTGTATATTCATTAACTCATGCTGTATAAAGAATAACTGGTATTACATATATACATATGTATATGTATGATACATACCAACACGGAATAACCCATATTACGGAAAAATGTGAATGATAGTAGACGCCACTTGGTTTAATTCACGTGATATCTACTTACCCCTGTGTTAGTATGTACTCACCAATATTTCATCATCTGGAACTCTCGATAGTAAATCTAATACTTCGTTATTAGGTATTGTATGCGGCCTAAGGATTTTCCTCGTAAACTTATTTACACCTGAGAAAAAGTATAATGGTTCAGTGAGTACTACACTGCATCAGTCAGTACATACTAGTACTACGATATTATATTATAAATAACAGTCGCTTACGGTTAGGGATATCGCGGAGGAAACCTAATAGGTAATAGTTAGTGCCTGTGTACAGCGATATGGTTCACGTTGGGTGCTGTCTATCTAGTGAAACGCGGGCTTTGAGTAGCTAATACCTCAAATGCCTTCGAAATTTCGGAGATGGGCATTCGAGCCTGCGACTACCTGGCCATAATAAAAAGGGAGTGTGTATACATAAGTCGTGCAGCATACGATATGTTGTTATGTAGTATAGTACTTTATTTTAAGATTTGTTCTTGTTTTACAACGTTCAAATATTGCAGTAGTACTTTGATGATAATATGTTGTTCCCAAATGTCAATTAGGCCTCAAAAACCAACAAATCACTCTGAGGTTAGAAGTTATGTTGTTTTGGTTGAATGTTTACTTAGTTACGTGATGCTTATTTTAAGTTATTGAAAGATAACTAGCTGACTATCTTCCCAAGCATGTCGTAAAAACAAGAGTAAGTGGAATATAATGCACGTTGGACTAGTCTTCTTCACCAACATTTCTATTAATATTTATAGTATTGAAATTCTGATAGATTTGGTAAAATCTACAAGGAAACACCGGATATCTCAAGCATGATATTTATGTTAATCGTAACCGAATAAATATTAAGTTACCAAAGTTCTGTTTACTATAAATGGGATCCATCAGTACATTTTTGTACATATACTAGGGTCATTATATAAACGAACATCAAATAATACGAAAATGAACACCAAAAATACAGAATCACATATCCATTCATGTCCTTTAATCCCTTTCGGAGTGGACAGAACCTCAGAGAAATAATATCTCCTGGGTCACTCACCTATTAGCATGAATATTGGGGTTGCGATGTCATAATGGAACGTTGGTGACAGATTGCTATTCAATAATCCAATAGATTCTATTTACCCCATAGTCCCTTAGTAGCCTCCTACGACATGCCGGGAAGAACGGCATCTGGTTAGTATTCTTTTAACGTCCCACTCTAGGACGTATAGTAAGTTATATGTATGTACATATTATATAATAACTATCCTGTAATAGATATATAGTCATAGTCAAATAGTCATAGTCCACTTACCCCACGCCATGAGCAGGTACCGCAGAGGTATGACGTAGAGCACTAACATCGCTCCGAAGCACATGAGTATGGCTAAGCAACTCAGATATGGCACTGTGAAGTTCATCAGACTGCGGACCAAAGAACAGTTATTAAGTTATATAAGAATAAAATTGGTATAATAATAATAATAAGACATATAACAGTCAGATAGACGCTATATTGAAAAAAGGTGACGTTAGGAGTACCTATAACTGCCGAGTGTGTATGAGAATATATATCAGTGTCAATTAAGCGAAAGTGGTCTGTCAGGATCGGGACAAATGGGGATCCGTGATCTCTTCCTACTCCTCTACAGGGAATCAGGCGTGATGTGTATGTATGTATGTACAACTGGTATATTTGACGACCTCCGTGGCGCGATCGGTTAGACGCCAGAACGCTAATCGTGAGGTCCCGGGTTCGATTCCCGGTGGAGCTAGGGTTAAGAACTACGCTTTTCTTCTGCTTTCCAGTCTGGTCGTTGATTATATATGCTATATATGTATTTATTTATATATAATATGTATATATTTTCTTAAATATACGTTGACTAGTACCCTTGACACAAATCTTAAATGAACTTACCAAGGGGCTAGTTCAATTGGTGTAATAATGTGCAAATATTATTATTAAGAAAATACAAATTAAGGTATAGAAAAGATGATGGAGAAAGGTTCTATCTCTTTGGATAGGTAGGTTTATTTGTGCAGAACACATTTACGAAATACATATACATCCCATTATGGGGGAACATTTATTTCATTGGGCAATAAGCTAGCAACCCACTAATATTCCATATGACACCACAATTCCAATATTTATGCTGAAAGCTGACCTAAGAGATATTATATCTCCGAGGTATATGTGCTATGATATATGCTGAGCTGGGACCATTTCACTGGGCAATGACATGCACATGTAGGATTTAATAACTTACTTGTATAAACATCTTTACTCTTTTTTTTATTTCCTGTCTGTGTGTGTCAATGTGTTTCTATGAATAAAGCTTATTGTTATTAGGTTCTATCCACCCCAAAGGGATTAAAGAACATGATTTTATGAATGTAAATAAACTAATTCTCACTTCTTGACTTCCTCCCCAAGGGAAGCGGCGTACCCGATGGCGTTTTGAACGGATTGAGTCACTTCCTGAATTGCCAGGAGTCTTTCTTTAAGAGATTTCTTTTCTTCCTGGAAATAATATAACATACATACATATATTCCTGCCTCCGCGCCCCTAAAGGGATAGACAAAGATTATCGATCGCCACCTGGAACGAATCAGACCAATCTCTCTTGCTTCACTCACACCTATTAACCTTCTCAAACATGCTCTTGAATTCTTCACGCTACGTAAGCCCGCTTTGAGAATTTGATTCTCTCTTGTCTCCAATTTGATCTGTATAAGTTTTACACGGCCCCGTCCAACTCAACCTTCCACTGTGGCTTTATAAATTCCTAAATATGTAGTATACTCTTGATATCTTTATGAAAAGTGACTTACTTTATCAACTTCCTCCTCATCATCTTCTTCCGCTAGAAGATCTTCATCATCCACTGGATGCAGCAGTTGATTTCCACCTTGGAAAGGGAAATAGAATGAATGACATTGACATTTGACGACCTCTAATTGATACGCTTTTCTTCTGCTTTTCAGTCTGGTCGTTAATTATATATGTTATAAAAAACAAAAAGTCTACTGGAGCTAACTCAGGGACTTGTAAAAAGTGGAATCTATTGGGCGATGGGCTAGCGACCTATTCCACCGGTAAAGGACGTTAGAAATAAAAAAGAGATTTTTTTCCTAGATTCAGTTTGAAATAGACAAAAAGACAATCACGACCATTAACCTTGCAGGGTAGTCAGAGATCTCTGCAATCGCGGTGGTAGTAATTTTATGGCCACCCCAAACTCATATGTTGACCGGATAGCCTGTCCTTAATGTGACAGGTGGTAAGCATTGTCTCTATTTTCGTATTAGACAGACGATATATACTGGGTAAAATTTACAGCAGTTTCTATTGTATGTAGATAATGTATATCTTTGTTCTAACTCACCTGTCAACCTATATATAAGCCAGTTCCTCGCAAACAGCATAAGTATAAGGAAAGGCAGCATCCACATCTGGTAGTAATAGCAGAACGCCAACCAAACTAGAAGTCCTAAGAACGACAGTATCTTCGACTCCCACTCGAAACAATCCCTGCAAAGTACGTATGTTAGGTTAATTACATACATACATATAATCATGCCCCTACGTCCCTAAGGGTATAGTCAGAGACCATGGAGTAATTAATAAGAGGAGTGGGCCTTACGCAATATTTGTATGGAAACTAGCGTGGCATTACGCGGGGTGAAACGAGGTACGTGAGATGGAGGGGCGATGTTACAACCAATCAAAACACGCTATAGGCCAATCAAATCAGGCATCTTCTTTCTACTACACATTTTTAGACTCCGCACTAATTAAAACACGCCATTTGGACTCCGCACCGCGTAACGGGGACCGCTCCTTACGCCGGGTCCTCTTTATATTTGGTTCGTGTTCCTGACTAATTTCCCTTGCTTCACTCACACCCATTAACCTTCCCTTACATGCTCTTCTATTCGTCTTACTACGTACACCCCCTTGAGAACAATGTCTCCAAATTGATCTGTATAAGGTCTACGCGGAATACCCCATCCAACTCTACCTTCCACTTTGGCTTTATAAATTCCTTTCGTAACTCTCTTTTTATCCATCCGCTCTATGTACCCAAACCACTTAAACATAACTTTCTCTATTTTGTGACTACAATAATTAAATACATAAATTATATTCATACAGACTAGGAAGTAAATACATACATACAAATCAGAGCCGTTGTTTCCCTATAGAGGGTTAGGCAGATTTCTTCTTAATCTTATGTTATGAGTACCTATCGATAACTACCCGTCTTTATAAACGCCTTAAGAATATATCAGTGTATGTACATTATTATTTACATAATTTATAAAGTGTATTTTTTATTTATATGTAAACATAGATATTTTTAAACTCTCGCAATTCATACTCATTTTAATTACTATGTGACACCGGGTCGTATCACGTCATCAACTTAATTTGGGAAGACTTCCCCCGACCACGGGCTAAGCAACTGGGTCGAAACGTCGGGTTAAATAAAGGTATTTATATTTTTATTAATTATATTTATCGTGATACGACCCGGTCTCACATAGTAAATAAAATGTGTAAACATAGTCTATCAGGCTTTGGGTTAGCAATCTTATTACTTTCCAATACCATCACAACACCGATAGGAATTCGAAATCAAATAAGAAATATCTAATGTTATACGTATACTTACTGCAAAATCTTCCCGACTTCTATAAACCACATGATAATAGCTTTTAATCTAACAACGTTTCTTATAAACAGTTGTCTTTTGAATTTGGCCTCTTGATGCATGTATTTTGGTTCCTTAGGGTTGACTACTCTTATGGCAGCTTTGAGCTAAAGCATGGAAAAAAATATAAGATTTAATGAACAAGAAGAAAAATACAGAAGTAAAGGAACGATAATAGCTAAACATACGTGCACTTATATCATTTTATTATATTAATGACATGACAATGTCTTTGAACATATAACAAATTTGGCGTAAGATATAGGGTTGTTTTAGGTGTTTAACCTGTGCATTTTCTTTCATTGCAAATGCTTCAATTTGACAAAGGTTCTTGGATTTCTTTTTAATTTTGTCAACCAATGAAAATATAATGGATTGCGAACAGCGCATAAGTAGTGTG
This sequence comes from Leucoptera coffeella, assembly GCA_030578115.1. NCBI lineage: Eukaryota > Metazoa > Arthropoda > Insecta > Lepidoptera > Lyonetiidae > Leucoptera > Leucoptera coffeella. The sequence continues at coordinate 93,054 of JAMBLF010000060.1, read as the reverse complement.
AAGCAAAATCCTTTAATAAATAATGGAAGGTTTAACCATATGAAACGGAATTCATTCATTAATGCATTATGTTAGTGGTACCGTATGATATATAACGTAGGTATCAATAATTGGATAGACATTTAATCAATTATGCGTATAATAGACGATAACAAAACGAAATACCATTCAAAAATTCAAACCTACCGGATTCCAAATAACGGTCATTTCCAGGCAAATTTGAGGGTAGTTTCCTTTCGCTCGGGCTCTCATCTTTTTGTCTTTGAGAGCATACCAGCGTTTCTCCCCATTCCTTATATTAAGTAAGGGGATCGCCAGTTTACCCAGAAACTCCACTTTATGGTCATTGTCTTCATCGTAGACTGTCAGTTCGAGGATTGAGCTTATGTCTTTTACTGTACTGTAGAGAGAGAATAAGGAAATGATAGTGTAAGGTTAGATACTGATATAGTTTACTTTTTGTTTGGCAATAGCACACATTCTGTTGTTTTTTCTATGTAAGAGCCGGTTTTGTAGTTATACTATGTTATGGCGATGAGTGAGCGCCAATTATTATTAATGTTGCAAATAAATTAAACAACATCTTCATTGTCTTAGGAGGAGACTGAAGTGAGGCGATCTCTAAGCAATGTGATAGCAATAATTCCTGTTCTATATCAATGCCATCATTCGAATAGTTTTGCTACACCTGACCAAGGAGACAATTACCTTAACAACAACGAATCTTTCGAGTTCTAGTTCATTATTATAGAGATTAAAGGATGTACACTCATATATATTGTTAAACATATGTATTATTCTACTAAACTAGTGTCCTTTGCTAGTCTGGGACGTAAAAAGAATGTTAACAATTGCCGTTCTTCCCGGCATGTCGTAGGAGTTGACTAAGAGACTAGGTGTTATAGGACTTTGTTCTATCTATATCTAGGTAGGTATATCTATATCTAGGAGATGTATTGCTATCTCCCAGGTTAAGTACACCCAGTAAGGGATTACAGTACGTGAATATATATGAATGTACAATGACTAAAACACTCTTACTTACAAGGTAAATATCTTCATCCAGTTCGGCGTGAGCGTCTTGTATTCCGTATGGGTCTGCAGTCTAGCATTTCCTAATTCCAAGACACAGAAAGGGTCGGATTTGCCACCTAAATCTGCGGCTGCTAAGCCTTTGGCCCCGTACACTTTGACACAAAGCCAGCCTACACCACTGGAGTTTTCGTTTAGGCGGTACCAAACCTAGGATTTAAAAGGTCTTAAGTATAAAGAGTAAGATTGTGAAATAAGCAGTGAAATAAGTAAATTTAAATAACGGTTAAAATATGCATCTGTGTAAAGTAAAGTTTATAACATACGCTTCACGACATGTGTATACACACTGTCTTTTTTTTGGGTGGGGTAGTCAGATTCAGAGGCATGCTAGGTATGAGCCACTCAAACCCTGCGTTTCGCTGGATAGACAGCACCCAACGCGATAGGTTGTGAAACGCATCGCCGTATATAGGCACTGGCTATTACCTATCCTATCTACATATGTGGTGTAATAATTTCTAAATATGTGTGACGGATTGCCAATTATCCATTGACATCAATTGATTCCATTGACTCTAGTCACTTAATCATGCTTAAGTCTTAAAGACAATCATTTTTAAGATGGCCCTATGACAAAGTATTCTATTATTTAGTAAGCCCGGAATTCTTTTTACGTCCCAGGATACGAGAAATGAGTTATTACCAATATAATGCTAAAGGTTAGTGCAATTCAAAGAAGTAAAAACAGGCCACGTGTGTGTACAGTGACTCAATGAACTGAATTTTTTTGTACTGATTAATACTCACATATCTATTCTCCAAGATCTCTCTTTCCTTAGGGTTTTCCCTGTAGCTGGTGAGGTCAGTGATGGATTCAGACTGGGTGGTGCCACTGATGGTTAGCAGGAGGAATATCTGGCCATTTCCATCTTCTAAGTCTTGCCAGATGTTGTGGGTCTTCTCCCGTTCTAACTTCGATAGGTCTATATTGCATCTATAGAGGATAAGTGGTTTTTAAAATTCATGTTGGGTAGTAAGTATATCGTACTTTCTATACTTTTTAATATTCGTGTTATTGTTTTGACGGTTAAGCTAATGATGTGTCTAAACGCTAATGTGTGGAAACCAAAGATATAGTCGTACAAATATTTACGTCTTTTAACCTGTTACGTTTAACATACAGGACCTACATAGGTCCTTATCATTTGAGAAAGAATACATATTGTTACTCAAGTGATATGGTTAAATTTTAAAAGAATCGGGGGGCTAAAACATCATGCGGAAAGCGTCCTGTGTCTCGAAATTAGTAAAATTAGTAGTAATTAAATATGTGCATACTGTGACAAAGTTTATTATTTGTCACGTCGCATATTTATAACGATAAACAGAGGATGTCATGTGGCCAAATACCATAACAATGCTCAGTTAATGATCCATTCAAAGAAAACGTCTGTCATTCTTTTGGGGAACACCAAAATCTCGGCAATACATACGAGTAAGAGTATATCCGATATTATATTAAAGATATCTTGAGTAAAATTGCAGTAAATAGTTCGACTTTCAATGTTACATTTTTGACCGCTAAACTGAAGCCTACAAATGTATGTATGAATCTCTACTTACTTGCCAATAAAGTCGTCTTTGGCCTGCTTATCCTTGTCCCAAACAGTGACTTCCAGGATTTGTTCCTGGTCATCATATAGGTGGAAGTCGAACTGCTCCAGCCAGGACGGATGGAGAGATTTCCATACCACTTTGCTTTTGTACTTCTCATTGCCTAACCTAGAAACAGGTGGAAAACGTACATTTATTTATTTACAACCAGATCACATACCTTACAGGGAAATTACTAATGCCACCAGCCTTCTTGGGACACTTTCTACCACTGCCAGTGATTTGGCAGATTTATATTTTATTTGTAAATATATTCAGCTTTAAGATTTTATTTTATTATTATCAGTTTATTTTTAACTTTATTTGTCTAGATATTATTTTGATTTATTACTTCATGTAAATATTGTTTAATAATTTAATAAATGTATAATACGTATGTTATCACATAAAATATTACTATCGAAATAACTACTACTACTTATACTAATCTAAGATTGGCTTTACTTAGTTGTGTACTGTACTTAGTTACGGCTTTGGCGAACTCATCCAGAGGTTTTTAGTAGGTTTTCGTCCTTTGAGTATATGTGTAGTTACTTAGCTATATCTACAGAGCTAAAGCTAATCTAATGTAGCTAATCTAGCTATATCTAGTCTCTAAAGAGACAGACGAGATTGTATAAATGAAACGTTGACTTTATTTAGCTTCCAATATAAATACTTTAAAAGCTAGCTTTTATTCAATGCATATCGTAGGAGGCAACTCAGGGACTATAGGTAAATGTAATTTATTGGTTGATAGGCTAGCGACCTATCAACAATTTTTCATCATAACACTAATATTTATTAAGCTGAAAAGTGAATTCTCTTCACTACGTGTATGTAGGTCCTGGCCCCGAAAGGGATTTAAGGTCATGTATGTATGTATATGTTCTTACCTAAACTTAACATATGGATCACTCGATCTGGTATCGGCATCCATGGCAGGAAGATTCTTGGCTTCAACCAGAATTATGGTGACTACAGAACTCCATATCTGGGCTTTTAGACGTTTGTTCACATCGCTCAAACGAGTGTTTCTTAGGAGGTACTGGAACAAAAATATATATGTAAGTTAATGTCCTTTTAGACACCAAAAGATAAACGCGATCACGACTATTAACCCTTGCTGGGTAGTCAGAGGTTCAGGTTTCCATCTCCGCAATTGCGAAGGTAGTAATTCTATGGCCACCTCGAACCCACGTGCTGACCAGATAGTCAGTACTCATTGTGACAGGTGGTAAGCCATTTACTAGCACAGACTATTATATTAGTATATATATAATGTCAGGTGGCTATCGCCTAATACGAAGTAGCACAAAATAAAAACATATACCGCCAGAGAGGTAGGCAGAGATTAGGGACCTACATATTTTCCAATTCGGGATACGCAACTTCGTTTCATTGATATCCAAATACACAAAACAACAGCACAAAATAATTCATGATTTATGGCAATAGCATCGTTGCTGCGATGAAATATGGGTTCATCTTGAACTGAGGAAGCTAAGAGAAGTCAATATTTGGATGGATGACCCTCTTAAAATGTATATGTATCAATCAGAGAAAGTACCACGATGTGGTGATTCTCATTTTAGTAATATGAATTGAACTTTACTGCAAATATGCTGTCAGTAGCAAAAAGGAATAGATTATGAAACTATTGTTTGTGTGTAAAATTGTTGACTTTTTGCTGTTTCTTACTTTTGCTGTACTTTTACGCGTTAATAACTAAAATTATAAATACATAGGAATACGATGAAGTTTTATTTTTTATTTATGCTAGAATATTCGTAAACCCACCACCTAAAACCAAAATACAGTACCCTATACAAGTTATCACTCTGGTTCTTCAGTCCTGGGAATCTGTTGCCAAGTTTTTCCATAAATTCCTGGCAGACGCGATTTTGTACAGCAACAGGTAAGTCTGACGAATCGTTGGGTAAACTCCCGGATCTTGGTCGAGTTTCCTTTGGTCTGAGAGAAATAAAAATTAAATAAAAGGAGAAAATTTGATGATTCTTATGTTAGTTTAAGCGGGAAAGTATTTTTTTTAAATCATATCGGAGCCAAACAAAAAACAAAATAAAGTTAAAAAACACAATAATTAACTTAAATAATTACAATAGTTTTAAAGATTCATAATTCATGAATCATTGCGTAATAATAACACTACGTAAGATACGTATAATAACAAGATTTGGAATTAATCTAAACAATATACACTAATATCTTTTACAGTTTAATTTGCTCATTTACCTCTCATCATCAGTAGATGAAGCCGAAAGCCAGGAACCACTAGAATAGTCCAAAATCGGATCATCTTCATCTAAATGCGACGTCGAATAACTTCTTTTCTTATACATAACTACACCCCGTTCTATATCTATAAACTCTTTGGTAATCCTTTTAATTTCTTCATTTACATCTTCTGTGTCATTATCTGCGGGTTCATTAATTGTGAAGGTCGGTATATCTGCTGATTTATTATCAGCGTCAATACATCTAGTAGTATCTAATGATTTAGTATCATTGCTTACATTTTCTAAGCTCAATGAAGCACCAGTGTTTAGGAGTCTAAATCATCAGAGATTGAAGAGCTGATTCTATCTTCTGATAAATGGGAGACGAATTTGGAGAATTTAGACTTTTCAATTCGTGTGTGTATACCATCTTGAATGTCTTCAACGCGGTCTTGAATCTTCTCTTGGATTTTGATTAAGCGGCTCTTTAGTTTGTCTAGTTTGTTTTCCTTTTCTGCCATCGTTTGTTTTTTTGGTCACTTATCAATTCATAATTTCGTCACGTTTTACGAGGATAATTTATAACCACTAAAACACTGCTAAACTATAAGTCCGAAAGTACTATTTCTTATTCAGCAAAATTAGTACTATAATAAACTGTACGGGTAATTAAGTAATGGTATGGTCGCAAATTATATATATATACATCACGCGCTTTTGCTGTAGAGAGGCAGAGATCACGGATGCCCATCTATGCCGATCCTGACAGACCAATTTTGCTTCATTGACACTCATAAACACTCGGTGGTTATAGGTACTTCTAACGATACCCTTTTTCAATATGGCGTCTATCTGACGTATATATGATAAAGTATATATTTTTTAATAAATTTATAATGCAAACCTTTAATTATTGAATTTGCTAGGGAGTTTTTGCATCTGCTACTATAGTTTTGAATATTAGCGTTAGTATAAAATAGAACGTATCTGTGTCACAGTAAATAAGTAATAATTTAACAAATATATTCATTAATTAACCAATAAAAAACGCACTCTAGATTTGATCTTCCTATAGAATTTTGCAGCTACATAAATATATGGACACACAACCAATAAAAAACGCAGTCTAGATCTGATCTTCCTCTGGAATTTTGCCTCTACATAAATGTATATACAAAGATACACATTGTTACTAGTGTAGACTAAGTTAATTTGCACCTTCAGATAATTGTGAAGTAATTTCCTACGCTCTATGAATATGTATGACGGCATGACGTCAAAATTGAGTCATAGTATTAGGAAATACAGGTTGTTGGTCAGAGATAAGACTGCCAAAGTCCGGCTAGGGTAACGCATGTAAGTCATGTTAACATGGCCGTACTTATATTACATATGATATATGTAGATACGCGAGTATAAATGCTTTACTAAATGCACATTTAAACCTAGTAAAGACTTGCAGACTCAATTAACGATGTTTCATTAATAATAATATACATTCACGACCATTAACCCATGGGATCAGGAATAGATATAAATGCATTCATATCACGACCTTTTATCTACAACGGGAAGGTATATATCAACATTTTACTAGATTCTGGCAATGACTTTCACTGCTTACCCTTTACCTTACATTTTAGATATTCCTTTCACACCGAAATAAAAAGAGGTGAATAGAAATAAACTCCGGAGTACAAGGTATAAATTCTTAGCTTCGAACGTGATCTTGAACTAAATTGCTAATTTACTAAGGTTAGTATGGTGTAGACGGGTTACTAAACAGACTAATCAACGAAAACAACGTTTTACAAGGTTTTCGCAAAGTTAGCGAAATTAGCTATCTGAACTCTTTGTAGTGGCTGATTGTGTGTTAACTGATCTGAGGAATACTTTAGAGAATTCCTATATTAAATACATAAAATGGTTTATTACGATGTTTGAATGAAATAATTTCCACTACGAAAGTTATTCGGTAATGCATAAATATAATTAAGTTAGATTTATTGGACAGCACTTAATATTTAAATTCTAAAATCTTCACCTAAAGCCAAGTTGATACAAAAGAAATTACTTGATCAATTTAGGGGTTATAGACCTACTAGCCCTAGGAGAAATATAATATCATACCCATACATTTATGTTCGACATAATCCGCGTTTACACTAGATTGAATTTAACGAATAAGGAACGTGTTGTACTTATTTTTATTTCTGATAACGATGGTAATATATTATTACTGGGTATAAATTTGAGTCGATATGAAAATCACAAGGAACAATAACAACCAAAATAAATTAAATCTAAAAAGCTCATTTAAATTAATAAGGAAGGTTATTCATAGCTTACCCCGTTTTTCATCGAATCCTTAAGACTGTAACTCGGTGACTTTCTTAGAAAACACAACATCATATTATTAGCGAACCATTTACGCAAATCTGGTCCTTCTCTACTTCTGACACGGACCATTTTCCTTTGATTAAGGTAATTATTAATTAATTTTCGCATTTTCCTTTCTACGTCGCGTCTTGGTAAATTTAGTTTAAATGCTATGGAGTCCCAGGCAGCATTTTTTTTATTTCTATCATTAAAATCACGATGGGTACTGTCCCATAATACTTCATATTGTTTATACAAATCGACAAGCGTGGATACTAGCTCGTTAGACCACAGTACCATTACTGCTGAAAGACTAATGTTTATAAATAAAAATATAGGGACTGTATTGAGAAGAATCGTGTTTCGCATTTTGGCAAATATTAATTAATTAGTAGCTTAGAATGCGTATTAATTGGTAAGTCACGAGTTTTTCTGATACTATGAACAGCTACTATTTTAGGGTAATATTATTTTATGCATAAACAACTTAAGATTGACAAAAGGAATATATATGAGTGAAGTGGAAGGGCGGTTAAGTAGGAGCCGGCCCAATAAGACATATAATAGTCAGAGAAACGCTATATCGAAGGGTGACATTAGGAGTACCAATAACTGCCGAGTGTGTATGAGATGATGTATGAGTGTCAATGCAGCGAAAGTGATCTGTCAGGATCGGGACAAATGGGGATCATGATCTCTGCCTACCCCTTTACAGGGAATCAGGCGTGATGTGTATCTATGTAAATTTTAATAATAAGTCTGTCTTGGGGAAGTAATAATTGAATAAATTGTGCTCATTCGAATCCCATGTTGTTAGAGACAATTATTTTGACACTTTGAAGTAAGAACATTACAATGAATTCACTCTAGTATAAACAGAGGTTTAGTGTAGTGTCAACGTTACCTTTTGTTATAATTTAATTGTACACACTCCCTTATCATTAGCATGTTTGTGTGCATATGATAGCAAAAGTTGAATTGAGGTCGTTTTATCGTAGGTTTAAGGTTGTATTCAAGGCTAACTACTGAGTCTATCGATTATTATGAGTTTGGCATGTCTATGGATATGTGAAGGGCGGTTTAGTATAGAGTAATACGTACAAGACGTGTTATTCAAAGATTTCTTTAGAAGTACCGTGCTAGCTGGGACGTAAAAAGAATGCTATCTAGCTGCCTATCTCCTAGCATATAGAATAAGGGACTAGGGATAAATGGTATCAATTAGGCGATGGGCTAGCAACCTGTCACCAATGTTCCATTTGACATCACACACACACACACTAATGCTGAAAAGTGACAATGGAGTTACTAAATCTCCCCGAGGTACTGTCGACCCCGAAAGGGATTGAAGGACGTGAATGTACATGTATCTTATTAGAATTTTCATTAAGTTAAATTAGCTTGTAACTTTGTATTAGGATATCTAGTGTACTCCAAAAATGTGAGAGAAGCTTATGTTGTCTTGAATAACCAACATTAAATTAAAAGTTTATCAATAACTATGCTTGAAATGACCTTGTTTTTTTAATCACAGAGGATTATTATTATATTATTGTACTCGTATTTACTGCTTGACATATAACACATTTACTAGAAAATATAGCAATTATTATAGAAGAAAAAACAATATATGTTTTCTATATCATATAGTAACACGGTCGCAATGATACATAGATACACATCACGCCTGTTCCCCTATAGAGGAGTAGACAGAGATCACAGACCAACGGATGACACTTCACTTCCACTTTTGTTTCTATTACACTAATACACCTCTTCATATACATTCGTTAGTTATAAGTAGGTACTTTTTATATGTGAAACTTAGGTATATCGTCATTCAGGTCAGGTAAAGTGCCTCACTATTACCTAACCTGAGTATGAGTAATTACCGGTAATTATGAAGATACAAAACAGTAAGATAACGGATGAGTAATTGTTTTTTTATTACACTTAATTTGTATTTCAAGCTAATGTTTACAAGCCCTGTTAATATTCCCTTGAGAGCTCAGTCGTTGAGATATTAAATCATTTATTTTTTGAAATTATAATATCATATACCCATACCTAACATGGCTTCGAAGTTTCAGAGATAGGCGCTCAAGCCTCTGACTACCCCGCCACAATTAAAAAGGGAGTGTGTATGCAAGAGTCGTGAAGCGTATGTTATCTTATATATGTATGAAAATGTTCCAAAAATGTTCCACTATCTATTATCTGGGCGGGGGTTTATGTATATCTATTATAAATAGATTATTCCATTGAAGTTCTATATTTTTAATTTAGAAGATTCACTGTACTTTTTACTTTCACTCGAATAGCATTTTACTTTTACTTCTTACGGCAGTTGCCTTGCTACAGCAATGGAAGTATATCAACACACGTTACGTCACTGAAGTTAAGCACCGCTGAACACGTTTTGGTTTTGGATGGGCGACCATCCGTATGATCACGTACTTTCGGTACGGATACACATAGTGTCGTTACCAATTCGTATTTTTTGTGACGTCTTTTTTACAAATTCGTAATAGACAAGCGCGCATTCACACGGTGAACGCATAATACTCGTAGAGTGACGTCTAGACTAGAATACATAATATGAATATATTCGAGTGACCAAAGACATACGTATTAACAAAGCTAACAATTCAAGCCACTGATTAGCAAGAAAAGGTAATAAATCATATATGCAGGGACATCTTCAGCTTTATATTATCTACGCTTATACTAATATGCCAAGACGTTAATCATTATTATGAACTATAACAATGTTACCACATGGGTAATAAAATATTCATAGCTGGATATTAAATGCACTGGTAACCTGAATATATTGAGAATATGCGAAGGTGTATTATAGACGACAATGAAACGATTTTGGTTTGCCAGACTCAGGAAAGATTAACACAGATTCTACAAATACAGATCAAATTGAAAACATCGTTCTCAAAGCGGGTGTACGTAGTGTGAAGAAGAGAAGAGCATGTATGAGAAGCTAATGGATGTGAGTAAAGGAAGATATTTGTCAGGAACATTTCAGGTTGCGATCGATCTCTGCCTTCTCCTTTGTAATAAATACAGGGGCCCAAGTGTAATAATTATTTTGCATATTATCAGTGAAATCGCCATATTTACTTAGAAATTTGACACTTTTGGTAATCCACTATCAACCTCACACTATAACTAAACTGATATTGAACTACGATTGTCCTGAAACACACTAGTAGACTTGAGCCCCAGGTATGTTTACTGGACGTTTAACCTTTAACAAATTTTGATATTTACATTCCTTAGCCGTATACAAAAATCGAACACGTATACGTCTTTTGGTGCCGAATTGGCAAAGTTTCAAAGCAAAGAGGTTTATAGCACGTCGTTAACCTCATTTGACCTTAACCGTTTTGTTCACATCCGTCAATTATGTTTTTATTAGGGTGACATGTTTATTATTGTTATGCAATGTTTAACATCATGTCTCTTAGACTTAAATGGTACTAGCTCATATGCAACATTTAGCATCATGTCTAGTGCTAGTCTTAAACATAAAATATAGCTCTCGTCGTGTATAAGAAGTAAAAGTTAGGTGATGGAATGGAAACCTATCATAAATATTGAAATTCCATCACAATTCGTGATAGTTATGCTAATAATGTGGAATTAATATTTTTAAATATCACGTGCTGGGACGTAATAAGAATGCTAACTAGTTGCCGTTCTTCCCGGCATGGCGTAAGAGGCAATAAAGGGGCTAAGGTAAATTGAATCTTTTAGCCAATAGACGAGTAACCTGTCACTAATGTTCCATATGACCATCAGAATCGCAATATTTATGAAGGTTCTGTCTACTCCAAAAGGGTTTAAAATACGTGTATGTATATGTATGTATTATCATTTTTTCGAGTCTTTTTTACCTCTACAGAAAAAGACGATGCAGTGGTATGTATATTTAACCGGTTCACTTAATTTAAAACTTATGTTAAGATTGCTTATCAAATCATTTTATGTTTATTTAAGATGATACCATAGATAGGTAGACTAGTTAAGTAAACTAAGAAAAAGATATATTTCCTATTCTTATTCATAATAAATCATAGTTATATTTCGTTTATCCCTGTTACATACATACATATCATGTATGTATACTCACGCCTCTACGTTCTTAACGGGATAGGAAGATATTATTAATCGCCACCTGGAACGTTCCTGATAAATCTCTCTTGCTTCACTCACGCCCTTTAACCTTCTCATATATGGTTTATGCCTGTTAGAGATTGATTATTCTGTGTACCTCGAAACGGTTAACCGTCGTGAAGCGTATGCATGATAAGACCTGACTAACTTCTACACCTATTTACAAATACTTGTCAAGCTAATACTTTTATTTATCTACGTTAATTACCTAGGGGTTATGACCGTGATTGCATTTACATACAGAAAAACATTTAATACGTGCTCCATAATAATATACATATAATATGGTCCTGTGCTAGCTGGGACGTAAAAAGAATGCTAACTAGCTGCCATTCTTCCCAGCATAGGAGGCGCCTACGGGACTAGGGGTAAATAGGATTCGGCAATGGACTAGCAACCAGTGACCAATGTTCCATTATGACATTATAACCCAAATTTTTATGTTAAGAAGTGACGTATGTGATCCAAATATTCTTTGTAAATAGTGACCTAGGAGATATTTTATATGTGAGGTTCAATCCACCTCGTAAGGGACCAAAGGACGTGAATGCGTATGTAATATGTATGGGTAAAAGAATAGTGTAATCAGTTTGACTATGTATGAGGATGAACAATACTTCTTATTTTCATAATATTAGATATTATTGAAAAAAGGCTATAATTAAGTTACAAAATGTTATCTATGAATCTAACAGTTACCTATATTTAATAAAATATATTTATACACACAATATATTAAATTAAATAGTATGTAGACGCATAACCATTACTTAATACCCAACTTATACACATATAATATGTACATATATTTATAAACACTAATATTGCACATTATATTTTGCTTACATTCACTTTTTAACACACAATAACCTTGGTACACATTATAAACATACACCACTAACACATTTTCCATAAAAACACCGACACAAAACTATAAAAACACAAAAAATCACACTTTAAATATATTTTCCCACTCGCGCCATTATCTATATTATTATTTTATTTTAACGTTGATCCCGCCAAGACAAAGATAGCAGTGCTATACAGCCGGCTGCGTCGAGGTATTTACTCAAACTGAGTAACGTTAGCTCTGCAATACCTGAGTTATGTCTAAACAATATTCAAACAGTTTTCAACGTGAATTGTAAACAAACTAAAATTCCGAGACTGTGTATTTTATCTAGTTTGTTAGTACCTAAGTTGTTTATCTATTAATAGATAGTAATCGTATGTACCTACATACATATATTAGCATTTTAATCTTAATTTATATCTATGTGTACTACTTAATTGTATTCAGCTACTCCGTGTTTAAGATACAATGTACAGTCAGCGCTAAAAGTGCAGTCCCAGTAAGTTTAATAAGGTTTAAGTTTATAGGAACAAAAGACAATATTTTAAATTTTGAAACTGGCGCCCCTATGCATTGTCATGGCCACTATACGTTGGCGTTCTTCAAAATGTAAAATATTGTCTTTTGTTCTTATAAACGTAAACTTTATAAAAAGTTACTGGGACTGCACTTTTAGCGTTGACTGTACCTAGATGTATTTAAGATGATTTTCTATAAGACACTTGAGAGTCCATACAATGTCATATACCTATATATAAGCAGGCTCTGTATAATGTGCGAGTCTGTGATCTAAATAAAAATGCTAACTAGCTGCCGTTCTTCCCGGCATGTCGTAGGAGGCGGATAGGTGTAAATAGAATTTATCAGACGAAACCTGTCACCTTTGTTCCATTATGACATCGAAACCCTTATATTCATGCTATAAAGTGACCTAGGAGATACTTAATTTCCGAGGTTCTGTCCATTCCAAAAGGGATTGAAGGACGTGAATGTATATGTATGTATTTAATATTATATCTATGTGACGATTTTACGAGTACTGAAGGTATAGTTAGTAAGTCAGGGTTTAAGAGAATACTTGAAGACAAAATTGTTACTGCATACATATTAACATACACTTCACGCAAATCTCATAGAGGGGTAAGCAGAAACACTACACATCCAGTTCTCCGAAATGTTTCCCAAATATAACTCAGCCGTAACTTTAACCTTCCACCCATGACCAATGTCACATATAATCACCGGTCCATTGACTAGATGGTCATGCCTTGTAGCTTAGGATCCCAAGTTCAAAGCTCGGCCGGAAATATAAGTTTGTGTTTACCAGTATTTACATCAGAAATTAGTTAAAAGTTAGTTTTGTTTATGGTCCCTATCGGTTAGCAAATATGTCACTTACTTGTCAATGTCATGTCAAAACTGTTAGTTAATTTATTTTACAAGAATATATTTTATAAGTCCTATCGAGTATAAACGTATATTATAAACAAAATTATAAAATAATATACGCGTTAAGTCCTGTATTAATGTAATATGACTAAAAATGGCGAATCGTTAAAAATATTCCTTATAAAGTTTAATACGTAACAGATTTGTCATGTAGTATATTTTTCCAATGTAGAGTTAATTTTTACATAGATTGACATTTGTATTGCTTCCTGAAATGTCGTAAGAGGTAATTATATGGGTAAATTGATTGATTAGGACATGGCTTAGCAATTTTGCACTATGTTCCATTATTATTTCATTACATTAATACTAAATGCGAGGTATTTTTCTTTATTTAAAAAGGTACTAAACGACCTCATAGATATATCTAAGAGAGTACGAGAAACAGTTATTGTTGGACTTAAGTATATGTTTGTATGTTGAAATAAACAATAAAGAAATATGCATTCCTGTACACCCTTCACGACCGTAGCACCCTTTCGGAATAGTCAGAGGTTGAGTGTCCGCCATCAACCAAGGTTTTTTTGTTGTTACTCAAAACCAACTTTGAATCTGATAACATTACATACGCGTCACGACACAAGTCACACTATCTTTTTTATTGTGGCAGGGTATTCAGAGGCTTTTCGAAGGCAGGTTAGGTATGAGCCACTCAAAGGCCGTGTTTCACTATTTAGACAGCTCCTAACATGATAGGCATGACTGTACAGCACTTACTTACTTTATTTACTTTAGCGACTGGAAATTATGTACGTAAATTAAAATCACATTTTTAAATTGCATTGAGTGGTATATTTCAGACCAGGATTCGAACCTAACACTAATAAGAAGTCAGAGGAATAACCGACTTGGCTACAGCCGCAGTTACACCTGATAACCAATATAAATAAACACTACATTCACACATTAATTTTTATATATTTATTTTGAATATTTAAGTTATACACTATTTCACTATTCTTCATAATATAAACGATGCCCTCCAATGGTTCCGACATCAGAACAGCGTTGCGTTTGCTATCAAACGCAACATATCCAGCTGAGTTGGAACCCTTTTGCTGCGACAATAACATGCACAAGTTTTATCCCCTAGTTTGTAAGTTTTAATTGTAAACGTTTTGTATTGTGTATGTTTTTGTGGCAGTAAATAAACGCTTTTATTATTACAAAACCCACCTGTTCCTTATCCTCTAAGGTCTTAGGCCATAGGGTCGCGCTGAGCACTATCTCTCCCATGTCCAAATGCAGCTTGTTAGGGTCCCTAAGACAGAGGACTAGGTCTTGTGGCCTGCCTAACTCTAACGCTGTGAGGTCTATGTAACAGGAGCCCATGAAGTCATCTTGTAGACCCCAGTCGTAGTCGAAAACCTGGAAATAATTTATTGAAAGCTAAAAAAAACATGCACAATACTAATATTATACAAATCAAATATATATATATATATATTACAATTATAGATAAGTTTTAAACATAGTGCAACTTAATTTAGGTTCAGACATAGCTTAAGACCATAACGTACCGCATCGTACCATAAAGTATGTATACATAGGTTCTAGAATAATTCAACTTAGTAGTCTGAAATACGCAGAACCTTAGAGAGTCGATAAATTCTCCTAAATAACTTCTCAGCATGCATATTAGGAATAGGATGTTGCTAGCCCAACCAATAGATTCCTTTGTCCATAGTCACCTCCCAAGCCAAATCGAGAAAAGTGGTAGCTCCGAAAATAGCTATCGCTCTTCTTTTCACGTCACAGACTAAACACGTCTCAAAAAATTAAGGGAAGTAAATTGTGGGTTGCGAGAGACCAACTCAGTTGATGGTGGACACGCACCCACTGACTACCCCTAAAGGGTTTAAATGTCGTGAATGTATATGTATGTACCACTAAGGGTAATATTGCTCTTTCGGTAATTTATTTACAATTGTATTCACATGAATATAAAAAACAAACTAACTTGTTATGCTAATTCTTAATAATTTTTATAACTATATATAAAAATTAGACGCGGCCGTGTCTCGATAAACGTAGTATGGGACGCCCCCCTGCTAGATGGAGGGATGACCTGAAAAAGGTCGCTGGTAGTGGTTGGCTGAGGGCCACGAGTGATCGTGTTTTGTGGCATAGCCATGGGGAGGCTTACGTCCAGCAGTGGACTGAAACAGGCTGATTGATTAATATTTATAGCCTCACTAATAATTCAGCTCAAACTCGACAAGACGAAATAAGGAAAGCAGTAAATGAAATAATGCAAATGATATGATAATGAATACTTTTTCAATAACAATAATGGATTCAAGATTCTGTTTTCTTCATTATGTCTTTGTCATTATCTAGGCTGATAAATTGATATAAATGAAATATTTAAACCAAAAAGTACGTAAACATACCTTCATTTGAACAGGCTGGAAGGGATCTTCTATAGGAATGGTGAAGCTTTCATCCCAAACGGGGTTAAGGTCCCGATATATAATCCGGGACTTATGCATCAGCTTTCCATTCACCTTAAACTTGACATAGGGGTCGCTGGTTCCTGACAACACACCTAAGGATTGGAGCCACAAAAGTGGACCCGGGTTAAAAGAAATCAAAGAACGAAGCCAAAATGAAACGTACGAAAAGGGGTTTAGGAAAATAGGGTTGTACATAGCTTAGTTGGAAATAGGGTTAGAATTTATATTATTTAATTAATTGGTTATATATTGTTCATATATTATTATATAGTTTTTTTGTTAATACATAATTAGTAGTAAATGTTAAAACATGTTAAAAAGAAAATACTGAAAGGTAGGTGCGAAAATTTTTCCATATCTTTTTTATAGAATAGTTTTATATGACACTTACAAAAGTGGTAGTTTAAGTAAGGAATTATTCAACCAATTCAACTAGTAAGAAAGTGGAAGAAAATATTGTATGCCAATAGTATTAAATCGTTCCAGAAATCGAATATTCGTTTATTAAAAATACTGAATTTAGTTTATCCTGAGTTCTTAAAGTTAATTATTTATAATTGTTTCAAAAAGGTGTAAACGTGTTATTAAATATTCTTTTAAGTGCTAATAATTTTGTTTGTGGTGTAGTTTTTTCACAGCCTGTGTAAGCTTGCTAAAAATCAAAAGTGAATGTGCAAAATAAATAATAATAGAAAAAAAAAGTTGTAATTGTACAGGGTAATGTATAAAGTATATTACAGTTTGGTTAGCATTATATTCAAGTTAATATATTGCCCTTTTGCGGTTCCTACATAATATCAGCGTTGCTTTTGTAACCAATCGTTACACTCCAAGCCGAGATGGAACCTTTTTTCAAGTAAATAGCACAAGAGAACTACTTGTATGTTTGTCTTTCTAATATATGTTTGGGAAAAGTGCTATATAATGTCTTCGAGTGTCTTTTGTAGATACCATTGCATAATATTATTATTATTAAATGTTCTCAATACACAATATACGACTTAAGAAATGTCTCTTATAGTACATTACATAAGCGTTAGGATATTATCGTCTACCCCGAAAGGGATAATAAATCCTATGTTATACACAATAAGTTACACACCGTGTTAGCAAGGCAAGGTGCGTTTACTTAAAACAAGTACAGAGGCAAGTCCCTTACCATTTTTATCCATAGCTACTAAATTCTGTCCTCGTTTTAAATGTATGCGAAGTTGGAAGAAGGAAAACTGTTTTAAATGTTGCTCCCTTTGCCTTTGACTTTCGTCGTGCTCCTGAAATAGATAGACAAGATACATACATATGTACATTCGCTTCACGACTTGTGTATACACACTCCACTTCTTATAGTGGCAGGGTAGTCCAGGAGATATTCTTTACTAACAACCCCAAAACAAATTGAATGATGTAAACCCTATTGGACATGTATAGTTCAATCAGTTATTACCTAACTACATCATTTTATATATGTTAAATGTGACACACCAACATGTCAATCACAATGGGTACTTGTCTGTCTACATATTTCACGCCTCTACTTCCTTTCCTTATTAGGATATCGATCACCACTTGGATAATCTTACGTCACACACTCATCAACCTTCTAATATATGCTCTTCTGTTCTTCTCACTACGTAAGCCCGCCTTAATACAATGCCTTTTTATCTGTATAACATTGACGACTGCCAAGCAAGTTAATTTAAGTAAGAATGTCTAGGTCACCAGCACTCACCACTAAGGCATCAGTTCCTATTCTATGCGAAGGACCTGATGTCGAAGGTTCAGGATCATTGGAAAGACGTCGTGATGATGCTGTGTCTGGAACAGGTAATAATAATAAGGATACGTTAATTTACCAGTAACTAAACACATTCACTTTAATTTACTAGCATACATACTCGTACATACACGTAATCAGCGACACTTTAGTAGCTACGAAACTTCACTACATAGTATAAAACAAAGTCACTTTCTTTGTCCCCATGTTCCTTTGTATGCTTAAATCTTTGAAACTACGCTACGGATTTCGATGCGGTTTTTTTTAATACATAGAGTGATTCAAGAGGAAGGTTGATATGTATATTACCATCCATTAAATAGTGGAGTAGGCTATATATTTTATGCCCGTGCAAATCCGGAGCGGGTCGCTAGTGTATATATATATAATTAGTTACATATTTCAGGCAATAAGACATATGTCGGATAGACTCTATATTGAAAAAGGGTGACGTGAGAAGTACCTATGACCACTGAGTGTGTATGAGTGTCAATGAAGCGAAAGTGGTTTGTCCGGATCGAGACAGATGGGGATTCGTGATCTCTACCTACCCGTCTACAGGGAATCAGGCGTGATGTGTATGTGTATATGTAATCAATAGTTTCATCACCGGTCTATTCAAAACAGTTATTACAATCGACTTATAAGCTCACATACATTCACGTCCTTTTAACCCTTTTGGGTGGACACAACCTCGGAGATAAAATATCTAAGTCACTTAGCATGAATATTGGAGTCAAGTCATGTGGAAAATTGGTGATAGATTGCTAGCCTATCGCCCAATAGTCCATATACCCCTAGTCCCTTAGTCGCCATAGGACATTCAGAAAAGAACGGCAGCTAGTTAGCACTATTTTTAGATTCCAAACTACATACATACATATACATCACGCCTGATTCCCTGAAGGGTAGGCAGAGATCACGGGTCCCCATTTGTCACGATTCTGACAGAACACTTTCGCTTAATTCCAAACTAAGCTATGTAATTACCATCATCATAACAGAATAGTTTGATTCTTTTCCAAGTGTCTACAGCGGCTTTGAATTTTCTCACTAGCACACAATTCATCATTGCACTTAGAAACCTTTTCCGCCATTTTGAACACATTGGCCAATGAATAAATCACTACATAGTATAAAACAAAGTCGCTTTCTTTGTCCCTATGTCCCTTTGTATGCTTAAATCTTTGAAACTACGCAACGGATTTTGATGCGGTTTTTCTTAGTAGATAGAGTGATTCAAGAGAAAGGTTTATATGCATAATAACATCCATTAAATAGTGGACTAGGCTATATATTTTAAACCCGTGCGAAGCCGGAGCGGGTCACTAGTATTATAATAAAATCTTTGTTCAATTGATCACGTATTTAAGATAAAGTACATTATGTCTTCGCTAGGTTACCGAAACAACCTGTTTTGATGCCAGCTGGTTAAATCCTCGGTCACATATACTGTGTATTTAAATTTGAAAGATTGCTTGAAAAAAAAATTTGGAGTATAAACATCACGGCATATTTATTTTCTTTAACTCCTACTTTACGAGTTTACGTAAGGATTGGGTTCCTTCATTAATGCTTTTTGCAAAATATTATTTATTTATTTATTAAGGAAACAAAACAAAAATGAACACAGATAATAAATATAACAAGGATACATAAGAATATAGATGCGCTTTCCATAAATATGTCTCACAAAGAACACAAAATGATGTGTGAAAAAACTTAATTGTAAATAATATGTAATAGATGAAAAACTTGCTTAACTACGAATTAATTAACAAATTGACAATTAGGAAATTTGAAGTTGATTCGCGAACAAATAAATTTCGCCATGTTTAAGGCACATATTTGACACTTTTACTAATGATGAAGTTTGACACTTGCTAATCCACTACCATCATCACACTATTATTTGAGTGATATTGAAATACGATTTGCATGTATATACACATATGTTATAAACTTAAAATAACTTGAGATCATTAACCAATATTACCCGTCAATACTATTAACATTGCTATCGCATAATTAACTGCACTTATGTGACAGATAGTAATACGATAATAAGTAATGTAAGATTGTGTGATAGGTCACGGAATAGTGCAATTCTGGAACGTTGTGGTATAAATGAAAATATAGTATAAAGGTATGTTATGTTGGTCACGGATACCCATTTTTCTCGATCCTAAAAAACCACATTCGCTTCATTGACATTCATACATATTCTCACACCCTCGGCGGTTATTGCAACCTCCTTACAATTTTAGTTTACTTTTTAGGGCAATTTAATATAGTAATCAAATCCTAAATCACATTTGATAAATAGGCTTCAGAATTCAAGGCAGAACTTCCACTATTTTCCTCTATAACAACTTCCGAAACAACGTTTGACCTCATTTCATTCCGCTATTGGGGCTGTAGCTTATTTTCGCAATATTTAAATTGCACGGCTTTCAAAGGCTATTTTAGTAACGATAATTAGGCGATAGAACGACGGTTCGTATATTAAGTTATACGACTGGTAATATCCTATAATAACATCCATTATTAAATTATATGACTATGAATACGAGTATTGTTATTATATGTGGATATTATAATGTTTATGATAAATTGCTAGTCTGATGTTATATTATTCACGTTTTTAAATCCCTTTCGAGAACCTCAAAGACATAATACATACACACAATCACGTCTGATTCCTTGTAGAGGGGTAGGAAAAAATTACAGGGGGGTCCCGATCCTGACAGACCACATTCGCTTCATTGACACTCATACACACTCGGCGGTTATAGGCACTTCTAACGTCACCCTGTTTCAATATGGCGTCTATCTGACTGTCATGTGAATTCAAAGATATAAATATATTATTATAAATAACATCAAAGCTTTAATATTTATAACGTGATAACATTAATAGGTAATATTGATGATGAGTTACTGGTCGATCATCCAATAGTTTCCATACATTCCTAATCTCTTGGTCGCCTCCTACGACATCCTGAAAAGATCAGCAGCTAGTTTGCCTTTAATTTACTTTAAAAAAGATAGTATTAAGATAGTGATAGTGAAATTTAAGATAGTATTCTTACGGAACATTGATGACAGGTTATTCGCCCATCACTTTAAAGATTTCATTGACCCTTAACCTTTGAAAGTATGAAGATAAAATCTCGCCAAAAAGGCAAGAGTCCTGAAACATACAGCCTGGGCAGGAAATAAGGAAAATCGAATTCCTCCCCGCAACAACCTTGGCTCAAAGCCAGCGATTCAAGGACAATGTTGGGAATAAATACCAAGGAATGTCCGTTTCAGGAATGAGTATATACTGGTAATGGTGACTTGGGGTAAAGAAGAATTGGTTTAAGGCCTGTACACTTACTTGTAACTTACTTTAATATTTATGTTCTTACGGTTGTATTTAGACTTAAACCACTATAATAAGGTTTATTACTAGCAATTGGTAAGGGTAATAGCCAGTGCCTGTATACGACGATACGATTCACGACCTATCACATTGGGTGCTGTCTATCAAGTGAAATGTGGGCTAGGAGTCGCCCATACCTAACATGCTTTTAAAATTTCGGAGATGGGATTTGAAACCTCTGACTACCCCGCAATAATATAAAAGGGAGTGTGCTTAAAAGTCGTTAAGCGTATGTTATGTTATCACTACAAAATTAGATATATTCGAAATAGATAAATAAAAAAATAATACAAAGGAACAGTTCTATTTCCTTATATGACAAACAGAAAAGAAAAACAGCTAGTTAGCGTCATAATTAAGTTCTAGACTGACATTTACATTATTGTTAATTTAATCTATTGGCATATGGCTATTGATCTGTTATCAACATTTCAAAGCTTAGCTAAAGGTGACGGCGAAGAAATTGTGTTTCATACGTTCTATCTACCCCAAAAGTGATAGGACTTGATAGTTTAAAGGTTTGTTTTTAAGGTTCTCACGCAGGTCTAAGCAGCGTGAAGAATAGAAGAGCATGTATGAGAAGATTAATGAATGAAGTGAAGCAAGGCAGACATGTTAAAATTAAGGTGGTCATCGATAGTCTCATAAATACATAAAGCATAAATAAATACATATACATCGCTCCCGTCTCTTTGTTAGGGATAAGCTGAGATCACAAATCACCATCAGTCCCGATCCTGACAAACCACTTCCGCTTCATTGATGTTCGTACACCTGATAAACGCTCGGCGAGTTATAGGTCCTTCTAACATAACCCTTTTTCAAAATGGAATCTATTTCACTGTCATATTTCTTATTACACCTCCTCATACACACTATATAGTAATAACATTAGTTTGGCCATTCAGAGAGGTAATGTTGCCAGTTTGTTGGGGACCGTGCCTTTCTCTGACAGCGATTAGCTAAAGGAGATATTTTTCCTTTAAAGTTTTTCTTCTGTTTCTTTTTTTGTATTGTAAAAATAGTTTTATTTTGAATTGATTAAATAAATTTACACTATATATGTATAAAGCTTCGAAGCTACGTAACGTAGATATGTGACACAACTACACCTACTGAATAATCAATGACCCTACCATTAAGTTAACAGAAGCAATGGCATTAATAGTTGATCATGTGTGCAGGTTGAACTTACTACTTTCGCACGAAAGGTTAGGCACACGCAAAGAAGGGTAAATAGATAAATATATGTATATATAATCATGTCCTTTTTGTCATCTTTGTGGGTGATAAGTCTAACTTTTTGAAAGACATACTAGAACATGTAAATTTGAAATTATTAAAAAGATATAATAGTAAAAACATACAAATTTGAAATAATAAGAAACATATACTTAATATTAAAATAATTTTTTATCAGTTGTAAAAACAAGTAGTTGAAACTGATTGTCAAATTTAAACTTTATCAGTTTGTCTCATAATACAAGGAACTTTTATTGTTTTCAAAGTCTATTGCTAGCTGGGAAGTCTATTGCTTCAGAATTTATTATTTTCTTCAGTATATTGTTAGAATGAACCAAATTTATGTTCAGCTAGTATTATTTATACAGGAAATTTTTAGCAAAAGAGTTTTAGAGGGAAAGTTTTAGAAAAATAGGCTAGCACTGATTTTTTAATGAAAGTAAATAAAAATTTTGGAGTATACGTTTATTTATCAAATCTTCATAGTAATTTACAACTTTAATAACGAAAGAAATTAAGTTTCGTTACAAAACCCAACAGTATTTATTAGTTTGTTTACCTGACATTTAATCGAACACAATACCTCCACACAAATAGTTCACAAATACCTTAGCAACCTCATTTTATTTATAGCCTCAATCAACACGACTACGCGACTATCAATAAATCAAGAAAGGGCAATAACGATACCAATCCGCTACCACATTTCCTCATAGTGCTTTTTTAAATACATAAACACTTCACGATACTATGTTTTTTCTGATATTTCTGTACTTTTAACACATCATTTACGGGGTAGTAAAATGTTCTAGTGTCAATTCACAATTGCGAAGTAGTTTATTTATACTTAAATGTAACCTTCGTTTTACTAGATAGTCAACTAACTTAACCTTACGTGAAAATATCTTTCTTGTTACCACGTAGAATAAATGACTATAGCCTATTTCGAAACCTAACGAAGGTTTCATCGCGTTTTTCACACAGTAAAAGTGATGTGTTTCACAAAGTTAAATAATTTAGAATATTATGACAAAAACAACTTTGTAAGTTGTTGTTTCTAATCAAAGGTTTGCGTTTTCATATCTTTCATGGCCACCTTAAACCACGTGTTTACTGGGTAGTCAAAACATAATGTGACAGATGGTAAAACATGTTCAAGTATTTTAATATAATAAGTAATATTTATATCTAATTTAAGCTAAAACAATGACGAAATAAAGTATATTAAAATTATTTTGACATTTACACATAGCGCGTAAAACATTACTCGATTGACGTTTCAGCCACAAACGTCATTTAAGCTTTTAAGCGAGTGCTCGGGGCGGCGGTATCGCGTAAACTGCCAGACTGAATGGCGTTACTGTTCGATAAGGGCACTATTGTATTGAAGGAAAGAAAAGACAATCTTGGAAAATTATAAGTTTAATTTGATAGATTGAGAGATAAGTACTATCGAGTGTTAGTCTATGACGTAAATTGAATACTAACTAGCTGCCTTTTATTTCGGGGTGTTGGGCTAGCAACCTGTCACCAATATACCATATTAATGCCATAAAGACATCGATTGGTGTGTTTAAATTATTCTAAGACTAGTAATTATTATAGTTAGTGTTTTCTCCGATGTTCTGTCTATCCATAAGGATAAAGAGTTTTGAATGTAAAAGCATTCATTTAGACACGTTTACTAAGTCATATATAACCACTAGCTTAGCAGGTACTATATTGTTTGAATTTCATCCTATCGAGTCTAAACTTAGATGCTAGAAACAGCAAACTAATACTAGATAGAGTACCCGCCACATAAGGTGGCAGTTGGAGGCGTCGCCACAGTCGCGTAATCCAGTGTTGCCAGTAAACACGCCAAAACTAGCACTCACTGTGCCATACGGCTCGATACATTATATTGAGGTTTCATTTGTAACGATCTTTGCTTGCAGAGCTATAAACTCAAATAAAACAAATTAATATACCAAAGTCAAAAGTCAAAATATTTTTATTCAAAATAGGCTCTATCATAAGCTCTCTTTGAAAGTTATTTTATGATCTAAGTACAAATTAAAAAAACTATATATTGACAAAAGGAATATATATGAGTGAAGTGGCAGTGAAGTTACGTAGGGGCCGGCCTAATAAGACATATATGTAACAGTCAGATAGACGCTATATTGAAAAAAGGTGACGTTAGGAGTACCTATAACCGCCGAGAGTGTATTAGAGAATGTATGAATGTCAATGAAGCGAAAGTGGTCTATCAGGATCGGGACAAATGGGGATCCGTAATCTCTGCCTACCCCTCTACAGGGAATCAGGCGTGATGTGTATGTATGTATGTAAAAAAACTATTTCAAACATGGCACTGAGCATTGTCTTTACATATTTTTACCGAGGTTAGTTCACCAACCATTTCGGCTGCTCAAGATGCCACGTCATGAAGACCACGACCGCTCTGATAAGAGCGTAACGATTGAGAAGAAGAAGTTCAGCGGAGACCCTTGGAGAAGAACTAACAAGAAACTCCAGAAATCAATTTATTATAATCACCCTTAACAAACATAAAAATTACAAAGAGTGGGCAAAAAACACAACGCTGGTAATACTAAATTTACCTTTCATACAAAATAACACGCAATGGCGGAAACGTCAAATTTAGTTCCAAGTTTGGCTACTGCCACCTTATGTGGCGGGTACTCTAGTGCAAACAACTGTCAAAGTTGACAGTTGCACTCTGTATAATCTGTGAGAAGCGATTGGAAAAGTTTTCACACAGAGTAGCCTTAATATTTAGGTCACAAAATATATAAGAGTTTTAAGAGATTCGCGATTTATACTCATGATTAATAATTAACGAGACTTATTGCGTAAGTTTATATAGAAACGTCGGGTTAATAAAAGGTAATTTTATTATATATAAGCTTACGCGATAAGTCCCGTTAATTATTAATCATGATATATAAGAGTCTTATTGAAACCTTAGACTGCTCCGAAAGGGTCAGAAAAAGAAAAAACCATACATACACTTCACGACCATTAACGCTTAAGGTGTTCTCAGAGTTTATATAGTCCATCTACGAATCGCAGAGGCAGTATTAGTATGGCAACCTTGAACTCTCATACAAATATTAGTAATCACTACACAGTGAGGGAAACCATCGTGAGTTCTCTGAAATAGGTTAGTCAATACTTGTAATACGCGACATGGTATCCCCTTTAAAGGTGACCATTTGGTCAACAAATAGGTTCGAGGTAGCCTAAAAACCACTAACTCCAAATATAATAAAAAGAAATAAGTCAGCAACAGTGGCATCTGTGACCCTGCCTATCCCTCTGTACAGCACTGACACCATTTGTATCCATACTAGCGACCCACTCCGGCTTCGCACGGGTATAAAATATATAGCCTACTCCACTATTTAATGGATGTTATTATACATATAAACCTTCCTCTTGAATCACTATCTATGTATACCTTTATTACTTATCAGAAGTATTAAATCTAAACCAACGGTCTAGTTCAACTAGCATAAAAGGGTTAGTGTTATTATCATAGTAAATTATATTATATTAAATTATAATTCGACGTAGCTCAGTTGTTTGGGGCTTGGCTCTGTATCAGTGGGTACAGGGTTCAAATCCCGCTTGAGCATGTACCAATGGAAATGAATTTTAATGAATTTCTATGTACATTTTCGTAATAAAAACACATTTACGAAATACATCGAATTATACGGTGAGGGAAAACATCATGAGGAAACCTACCTGTTCGTCGAACAGATAATAGTTAGTGCTAGTAAATGGCGACATGGCTGACCACCTGTCACATTGAGTACTGACTATCTGGTTAACACGTGGGTTTGAGGTGTCCATAGAATTACTAGCTTCGCAATTGCGGAGATGGACACCTGAACCTCTGACTACCCCGCAAGGGTTAATGGTCGTGAATGCGTTCGTTTTAAAGTATAAGTATTAACATTATAAGCATATAAGTATAAGTTTGCATATAAAGTTTATAACAAGTCTTAAATCTAAACCAATGGTCTAGTTCAACTAGCAATGTTGCATAACTAAGGGTTAGTGTTATTATCATAGTAAACCTCACCTCTCCGCCACCGATGCCGAGGGGAGTGAGCAGGAGTGCTGTGCTCAGAGCTGTGTTCAGCATAGTCCGTACTGCTGTCTTGGGCCAAACTGAACACGGTACCCGCCGGACAACGCTCCCGGCTTTTACCGCGATGCCATCGACTCTGAAAGAAACAAAAAGTAAAAAAAACTATTACACCAATAAGAAATAAATTTATTATATACAATACAACAAGGAATTAAAACTATAAACCTAAAGTAGAAATAAAAATTAAATTAAATAGAAAATATCTTTATAATCATCGCTGTCAGAGGGTGGTAGGGTTCCCAAGACACTGATAGCATTCCCCCTCTGAATAGCTATGCTAATTCTCTGAGAGAAAAATGCTCCAGCCCTGGGATCCCCAAACTTTTTGAATTGAACTAGCCTCTTGGTAAGTTTAATTAACATATACATTCAGGATAGAACCTTCGAGATATGATATCTCCTAGGTCAGTTTTTAGCATGAATAATGGGATTGCGATGTCATATGGAACATTGGTGACAGGTTCCTAACCCATAGCTAGGCTGTTTACATATACACTTATATTCACGCCTCTATGTTCCTAAGGAGATAGACAGAGACTATCGATCGCCACAAGAACGATCCTGACAAATTTCTTTTGCTTCACTCACACCCATTAACCTTCTTATACATGCTCTTCTACTCTTCACGCTACGTACACTCGCCTTGATGTAAGATACATTGCATTGATTAAATGTTGCCGTAAAAAGTTAAGTTTTTTGTGATGTTAAAGTTTCTTTTATGTTTTGTATTATATTCTCAAATGAAGTGAATATAATGTTCTTATTGAGATATAAAGTTCTTTAAACCTAAAAACTTACTATTTCCTGCCGCCATTTACAAGCACTAACTTTCACCTATTCGGGGAACAGGCAGGTTTCCTCACGATGTTTTCCCTCATCAAATAATATTCCCTTAAGGCCAGTGTATTATTCATCAACACATCAACATAATAAGCCCTGTAGAGTTGTTAAGGGACGTGCCCTTAATTAGCTTACTTTTACAACTGCTTCGTCGTAAACGTTACGAGTTTAGCGATTTAATGTGACGCCATTTTGTTTATGAACTCCAGTATTGCGTATTTAGTCATGAATTAGGTCTCGGATTTGATAATAATATGGGTTGTGTACTTGATTTGGGAAGATGATAAAACATATATAACATATTTTGTACATAAATTCGACGTAGCTGAGTTATTTGGGGCCTAAGTCTGTGTCGAGGGTACAGGGTTCAAATTCCGCTTGAGCATGTACCAATGGAAATTAAGTTTAATGAATTTCTATGTAAATTTTCGTAATAAAACATACATTTACGAAATGCGTCGAATACTACGGTGAGGGGAAACATTGTGAGGAAACATACTTGTTCCCCGAACAGGTAATGGTTAGTGCTTGTAAATCGCGACATGGCTTACCACCTGTCACATTGAGTACTGACTATCTGGTTCACACGTGGGTTCGAAGTGGTCATAGAATTACTACCTTCGTAATTGCGGAGATGGACACCTGAAGCTTTGACTACCCTGCAAGGGTTAATGGTCGAGAACGCGTTTGTCTTTTTGTATTATATTTTGTATGTATTGGAGTATATTAGTCGTTTTTGGTGTAAGTGTAGAGCCAAGGTAAGTACGGTTGGAAGAGGAAGGTCTCTAAAAACATACAAATCAATTTGTTTATGATGTTATATGGAACATTTGTGACAGGTTGCTAGCCCATCGCTTGACTCCCAGCCCCTTAGTCGCCTCCTACGACATGCCGGGAAGAACGCCATCTATATCAAGTTCATTCTTTTACGTCCCAGACTACCAAAAAAGGTTTATGTATATATTTGACGACCTCCGTGGCGCGATCGGTTAGCCGCCGGAACGCAAATCGTGAGGTCCCGGGTTCGATTCCCGGTGGAGGCAGAGTTAAGAACTACGCTTTTCTACTGCTTTCCAGTCTGGCCGTTGATTATATATGCTATATATGTATTTATCTATGTATAATATGTATATATTTCTTAAATATACGTTGACTAGTACCCTTAACACAAGTCTTAAATGAACTTACCAAGGGGCTAGTTCAATTGGTGTAATAATGTCCAAATATTATTATTATTATCTCGTTATGACGTTTATGCATAACATGGCATATCGTGTGAACATGACGTAAATATGCTAAATATTTTATTTGTTTACGTAGCAAATAAAGTTTTTCCTTACGTTTGTCTGATCCCACTTTATTACCTATTTGTTTTCTTTGAACGCACCAAAATATTTGTTTTAGAGAACATTAAAAAGCCACAACGAACGTTATTATTCATTCTATTGCTGCTCAGTTTTAACTACCGTGGATTATGCAATACAACGAAACGAATATATTATTTGGTTTCACGCTAGACTGATATCTAACTGCTATTTTCCCGGCATATCTTACTAGGGATTAATGGAATATACTGGACGATGGACCAGCCACATATCACCAATGTTCAATATAAATTGTTATCACAGCCACAAATGATAGTGTCCGCTGAGATATTATGTCTATTAGAATCTGTCTATCCCGAAAGGGATTAAATGACGTGTGTTTATAGTTATGTATGTGCATAATTAAACCTGACGCTTGGTATTAATGGGTGTAATGTGTGCTTAACAAATAGCATAGCAAGACATACAATAGAAAAGTCCGAAACTTTATTTAATTACATTTTCTTCTCTAACCTAGCTACTAATTTACAAGGGTGTTGTTTAATTCAGTTAATTACTGTAGCAACCCCAATTTAGATGTGTCTCAGGTTGGTTCGTTAATTGTATCATTAGTACATACATACATATACATCATGCCTGTTTCTCAGTAGAGGGGCAGGCAGAGATCACGGATCCCCATCTGTCCCCATCTCTAAACCTTAGATGTAGAAAAGATACCATTAATTCAGAATGTATTTTATATATATTATTAATTCGGACACATCTGAATGTTTTAAGATATAATAATGGTTGGGAAGTGTATGTATATAAGTAATATATTTCTATATAAAGGATAACGGTAGAAGTACATATAACCGTCGCGTGTACGAGCAGTAATGAAGCAAAAGTGAATTTTCAGGAACGGGTATTTTGTGTAAGTATGTAAATGTAACTTTTGTAAAGTCTAAAACTCGACAGTATGCTATAACTAAGCCCTGCAAGGAAATATGAATAATATGTTTATGGGTAGATAATGATATATGTATGTAACATTTGAAAACTAGCACAGTTTTGTTAACTCCATAATAGCAGAATATTATGTAAATAGGACGTTTTCTGCACAATTTCTTCTAAGCCTATAAGCGCTCCTAAATAATTTCGGAAGTCTGTAATGCAAAAGATTTAAACTAACTTTTACATACATAAATGAGTACATTACATAGACTCAGCAAATGTTCAGAGACTTACGTACGTTAGAAGTACCTATAACCATCGAGTGTGTATGAGAAGGTGTATGAGTGTCAATAAAGCTTAAGTGGTCTGACAGGATCGGGACAAATGGGGATTCGTGATCTCTGCCTGCCCCTCTACAGGGAATCTGGCGTGATTGTATGTATGTACTTACGTAACAGGAAAAGTTACTTACACTTCACGAGTGTTATCCCGTGTGTAGTAGTCAAGGGTTCATGTGTACATTTCCTAAATTACCAAAATAGTGATTCTATGATCGTTTCGAACCAATATTTGTACAGATTGAATTGTGATACGGTTCAGTACCTATCACGTTGAGTGCTGTTTATCTAGTGAAACACGGGTTTGAAACCCATACCTAACATGCCTTCGTAATTTCGAAGATGGGCACTCAACCCTCTGGCTACCCCGCCACAATAAGGGAGTGTGTATAAAATCGTGAAGCATATGTTTTTATGAACCAGATTGTCAGTACTGAATATAACAGGTGTTAAATGCCGTCACCATTTACAAGCATTAACTATTACATATTCAGAGTTATAGGTAGGTTTCCTCACGATGCCGGTGGGGTCGCGTGATGTAATGCTCACGCGGTTCCCGTGACCCCGCCGAGTATAGCGCCCCGGTGGACATCAGGTTTTAGTCGGTTCGAGTCCGACATAACCCTCTGGCTCCCCAAGGCCAGCGGGTATCCTCGGGAATTTCCTGACGTTAAAAATAATAATATATCACAAGGTAGGTACTTAAATGAAGAGCAACCTATGTACTAAAATACAGAAATAATAATGAATGATTAATGTAAGTACAATTAATTTTTTTTTGTATTATTTCCATTAAAAAACAACCAGCTTAGTAATTGCCATTTAGGCGGGACAAAGTTCACCGGGTCAGCTAGTAAAAAATAAAAAAGGTTTCCTCACGATGTTTACCCTTCTGTAATTAAACTATGGCAAAAGTTGACAAAATAACAACAACACCCATACAAAACCATTTATTACATAATAACCATTTAATATATAGTAAAACCACCATCCATAACTATATTCTGTCCCGTCACATGCTTCGCTTTTTCCCCTGCTAAAAAGACCACCATATCAGCTACTTCATCTGGTACCATAAACTCACCCAATGGTACCAAATCCCTCATTTCATCTTCAAACTTCGCCACATCTAAGCTAGCTCTCGCTATGATTTTAGTATCCTTCACATAACCTAGAGCTAAACTATTAGCCCTAACCTTTTTAGGTGCTAATTCTTTAGCCACGTATTTTGTGAACGTTTGTATTCCAGACTTAGAAATGCTGTCTGTTAGTAAACCTTCCCAATATTTTACGGCCTCCGCTCCGGAGATATTAATAATACAACCTTTGGCTTTTTCTAGTAAAGGCACGAATAGACGTGTTAAATTGAACACTGGTCTTAGATTATTGTTCATATGAGCGTCGTAAGCGTCTATAGAAGTTGTATATATAGTGTCTGATATAAACACGCCAGCATTGTTGACTAACACATCAAGTTTGCCATAGTTTTCTTTAGTTATTTTCACTATTTTATCAATCTCAGTATCTTTACTCACGTCAGCTTGTATAGATAGGGCTTGGTATCCACTTTGTTTGGTACATATTTCTGTAGCTTCTTTCAGAGTGGTTGGATTACGACCTATGAGGATTACTTTAGCTTTTTCTTTGGCGAATTTGATGGCAGTGGCTTTGCCTATTCCTGAACTGGCGCCGGTAACCAACACGACTTTTCCGTTAAAAGACATATTTGTTAATGCAGTGATATGTAGTTTTCTTAGTTAAGAGCTCGATGGAAAAATGATGCTGAGTTAAACGATTTTGGTTGGGTCAGAGTTACACTAAGAAATATGTATACTATGCTAGCTACGTTTACGTGTGTTCACTTTTTTATATTAAACTTAAACTATAACAATTGGAGAATACTTTTTTCCGCCAGAGAAAGTTATTGTTTCCTAATATACGATAAATATATATTTCATCAGTGATAATAATTACTTTCACAACAAGCACTGCGAATGCATATATAAAACCCAATACTTAGAATACTTTCTATTATATGTATATATATTATTGATGTGAAATGAATATGCAATACTGTTGGCACGATGTTAACCAATAGGTACATCGCCCATTATCCCTAGCGAATTAATACTTACATAGAAATACTACCTTGGTAATTGCGGAGATTGACACCTGAACCACTGACTATTCTGCAGGGGTTATTGGTAGTGATCTGTCTTTGTCTCAGACGAGCTTAGCATAAGAAAAATAAATAATCATAGCTTGCAGTGGTAACCCGACCCTTGTTATGTTAAAGGCCGTTCATAATGTATAAACGATATTATTATTTATTGCATGTCAATGTCTTGTTATGCATAATCATAGATCACCTTGGACATAATAAAATTACTTAGCGTAAACAATGTCAATACAAAGATAATATACTCAAGTTCTTTTGCCCTTTTCGGGGTAGACTGAACTTCTAGGTCCCCGGTGACTCACAGCAAGACTTTCTGTTTTGTATTGGCATTAAATAGTCTGTACCTATCCCGTTATTAGGAAAGTAGAGGCGTAAATTGTTGTTTGTATTGACAATATCGACGGTGGAAAGGCTATTTTGCTTGTCATTTAGTTGTGACAAAGACTTTTTGAATCGTTCATAAATAGTCGGGACTTTTCAACTCGACTTTTTATGACTTTGAAACTGTCTCCTGTGAAGTTGCGAAATGGCACATCAGCAAGATAACCTGTACACCGTCGAATTTACCTATGGAATTCTTTACTCATACAACACGCTAGTAATAAAGCCAGATATATAGCCTTCTTTTCACGAATATAAATATAGTATTATTATCATATTAAATACTAGCGACCCTCCGGCTTTGCGCGTGTATAAAATATATAGCCTACTCCACTATTTAATGGATGTTATTATACATATAAACCTTCCTCTTGAATCACTCTATCTTCCGCCGCATCAAAATCCGTTGCGCAGTTTCAAAGATTTAAGCATACAAAGGGACATAGGGACAGAGAAAGCGACTTTGTTTTATACTATATAGTGATATATATTTTTAATTGTTTTTTTATTTTATTTCCGCCTAAAAACGTCTAGTCTGAGTCAATTTAACCTTCATCTTCTTAACCTACATACATTATACACTCACCTTAAGATTAGTGAAAAAGTGATGCGTCTTGTGGACCACAGAGAAGGGCGAGTGTCCATGGTGGTGGGCGGAGCGAGCGCGGGGCGGAGGAGGGGTGACTGTCGCGCATGACAGCTCGGACGCAGACTTTGACAGGCGCCCGCTCAACGTGTCTTGTCTCTCTGGAAATAAAGGTGTACATACATACCCGACTCTCAAATTTTTTGGCGACTGAAAATCGGACTAATAGGGATCCGTGATCTCTGCCTACCTCTCTTCAGGGAATCAGGCGTGATGTGTATGTAAGTTAAATCGTAGTTATATATTCTCATATACATACATTTACATCCTTTAATTCTTTTCGGGATGGACAGAACCTTGAAGACATCTCCTAAGTCACTTTTTATCATATCAGGATTATAATATCTTTTGGATCGTTAGTGATAGGTTGCCAGCCTATCACTCAATCGATTCCATTAATCCCTAGCGCCTTAGTACTCGCCTATGACATGCCACGAACAACGGCAGGTAGTTAACATAGCTCCAACCCTTATAATAGGCTATGATTAATATAATTATAAATTTTCCATGCTAGTCTGGGACGTAAAAGAACGCTGATTACCTGCCGTTCTTACTACTTGCGACTATGGTACCAAAGGTAAAAGGAATCTATTGGAAGATGGGCTAGTAACCTGTTACCATTATTCCATATGAGATCACAACCCTAAGGAAAGAAATATTCATGATACGGTTACCCTCATTAATGAAATGTCTCTAATCATAGTAGACTGAAGAGATCTCATTTCACTAACATTCAATCTACCCCAAAAGTATCTAAAGTTGCAAGTGTGTATACAAGTTATGATGAAAACCACACTCAATTAGCATCCAATAATATCAATGGCCAATAAACGCCCAATTATACCAATAAACTCTCCAAACAGTATCAAATGCCACAAGGCAAACATAGCAATCGAAATTAGACCTTACGCTATAGAAATTAAGAGCTACATTACAAGTAATCGTATTTAGATACCGGGTGTAGGCGTATTGCGAAATCATTGCTCTTTCAGAACACAAATTCTGACGCAGCTAGGGGCGGTATTTGGAAGGTACTGTTACATTATGATTTGAAATAATATATTTCTCTATATAATTATGTCTCTGCCTATCCCAATGTATTTTGAACGGTTCAAATAGTGGCTATAGATTGCCACATTAAATGTTCTGTTTTCTCGGAGACGATAATATATAAATTTTGGGAATGGTAATGTCAGGTCAATATGTAATAATACGATATAACGTTGATAATAAGTATGTAACGTCGTGCTATCAAGAAAATCATCTATTAGCATATTATGTTTATTTATAATTTGATTCACTGCACCTCCGTTAAAGGGCTGTAGATCACCAATACATCACACTGGCTAGTTAGTAATCGATTTACGATTTAAACTTATATATCCTAAATAATAAAGAATAAGGTTAACGTTAGATGTATCTATAGCCACTGAGTATGTAAGGGAAAGTGTATGTATGGCGTAAGCCTGGATCGGAAAAATAATCGTAAATATTAATGATATCTGCTTGACACTCTAGAGAATTTGATGTGTAAGGATTATAAATAACAATTATTGCGAGACCAAAAAGATTCTCAAAAAAAATATACATTAAGATTAGAATTAAATATTAAATTAAACTATATCTACTGATTGACCTTCCGCACCTCCGCTATAGGGCCCAGATCATTAATGCCTTCAGCCATTGAGCCGTAATAAAGGGGCTAAGCGTCCGATTGAGGCAATCGAGGAACCTTGGCAACGATATTACCTTAAAGGTTTGGTTCAAAGGTAATGGTGGGAGGTAAATACGAGGTTAAAGTTTGAGGTTGTATTGAGTTCGGTATTATATTAGGTACTACTGTAGGAACTAAAGAAATAAAGAAGTACTGGCTAGAGATATAAATAGAATAAAAAATAGTAGCCTGCAGAACATAGTACGTATATTAGAAAACTCAGAGATCGGTCAATGGATTATTAGGCAATGATGGGCTAGTAACCTTCCACCGAACATCGATAAACATGTTATTACAAGAACAGGAACTGGAATCCACTAATGCTTTTCTAGAAAATCGTAGTTCTATCGTCATACAGTAATGATGTGAAGATGTTAGTTATGTAGCAAAAGTGACAAACTTAGCTGCCAAATTCATACCATTACTGAAGTATGATTGAACAGTGATTTTGCAAAAAGTTTTAGTGGACTTGGGCCTCAGTATGAATGCTTAAACTGAGCAAGGAATTTTGTATTAATATAATAATAATATTTGCACTTATTACACCAATTGAACTAGCCCCTTGCTAAGTACATTGAAGTGTTAAGCATACTAGTCAATGTAAATTTAAGAAATATTATACTTATTATACATAGATAAATACATATATAGTATATAGGTATTAAATTTTATTACGTATTGTAACTATATCATATTTGTAATTTTATATCATTCTGTGTGGGAATCTAAAAAAACGTTTACGTTTTAGAATGCTAACTAGCTGTTTTTTCCCATCATGTCATGGAGGCAACTAAGGGACTAGAGGTATATAGAATCTCTTGGACGATGTGCTAGCAACCTGGCACCAATGTTCCATTATGACATCGCAACTCCAATATTCATCCTAGCAGACATTATAACTTCTAGTTTCTATCCATCCCGACTAAAGGACGTGAATATATAAAGTTTGACTTACTGCTTACTTACTTAATTATACGGTGAGGGAAAACATCGTGAGGAAACCTACCTGTTCGTCGGACAGGTAATAGTTAGTGCTTGTAAATGGTGACATGGCTGACCACCTGTCACATTGAGTACTGACTATCTGTTTAACACGTGGGTTCGAGGTGTCCATAGAATTACTACCTTCGCAATTGTGGAGATGGAAACCTGAACCTCTGACTACCCCGCAAGGGTTAATGGTCGTGAATGCGTATGTTATGTATATGGGCGTTTTGCAGGGGCAAAAATTTTTTGTGACAGGGTTATATTTTCTAAAATATGAGACCTATTTTTTTTCTAATACTTATTTCGTATAGTATTGTAGCGTTTAAAATCCGGCAAGCATGTTTGATTATCTTGTCTTAATAAATAAAAAAAATACAGCTTTTCAAAAGTCCAAATGTCATGAAACATGGGGTGTGACTAAGCCGTTTTTTTGTAATCCTGCCTTTATAACTAAAATTCTAAGCAGAATTGAGGAGTATTTTTTGTTTACAGGTGTTGTCATATAAATTTGTTATTAATTATAAGTATCAAACCTACAATCCAATAATAAAAAATATTGTTCACACGCACTTACTTTTGTGACTAAAAAATCGGTCAATGACGTGGTGCTCCAAAATCGCAGATATTTTTTCTCCAACTAATTATAATATTTATGAAAAAATAAATTGTAACACATGTTTCGAAAGAAAACAAACTCGGCCATTTATTTGCAGCGTCGGGTAAATAGAGATTTTTTTCTGGGGCCGAGATAATGAATTTCAAAGTTTTTGATGTTAAAAATGTAAAGCATAACCCGTCAATGACGTGAGTCGAGTCAGTATTTTTTGGGAAATATTTTTACTGTCGGTTTTTACATATAACTTAAGAAATGTTGTCAAAATGCCTCCAAAACAATAACGACGCCATCATATAAGTTTTAGGTAATGTTTTGCAGACACGTTCGAAGAAACTCAAGAACGTGGTTCGTAATTTTTGTCAAAAACCTGTGTTTTGTGGTTTATTGTTAAACACGTTTTTGACATTAATTGCACGGTATTGACATTTTATTCAACTTAAGATATAATTATTAGGATTTAAAATCGCGAGAAACTTTTAATAGGCGTGATTCGTGAGTTTAGACTTCAAGGATTTATTTCTTCTTCCTCTCAGTATATATTCCACTGCTGGAGATATGCCTCTCCGATAATCTTTACCTTGATTACAACTCAAGATTTATTTCAACTATTTCTTTTGATTTTGTTTGTGCTCACGAGGGTTTATTTAAGGGTTTTATAGCCTTTCACGTTGAGACCATTATTTCTGAACAGATGGTTTGATATAAGAATAAACCTATAGCTCTATTCCTTTCGTAACCCTCCTTTCACTACTCTATTGCTATCATGACTCTTCGGACAAACCCAACACTCACTACCATACATAACCGTAGGAACCAGAACAGCGTTATGGATAGCCAGTCGTGCCATTTCTGACATCAACATACATGATACCACTCACAGCCCCATTCACCGCATTTGCCTTCTTCACTCTTGTAATTTCCATCTCTTGTAAATTACAAGAGTACCATTTTAATAACACATTTTGTCATACTTTTCTGTCTCTAAAAATTCTTAGTATTGGTATTACTTACTTTCATTTTTTCTTTCAAAACCCTTACTTGTAATGTCTATTATCTCCTGCAACTTATTAGTCGATGAAGCAAGCAACACTTGTTTGTTCGCGTATAAGACGCACTTGATGAAAAACTCGCCTACATTCATGCAAATCTGTCCAGCAATCACCCGTAAATAGGTTGAAGAGCCAAGGTGAGGCGAGGTGAGGTGAACCCTGGTGAACATCCCAACAGGTGGTAAATCAGTCCGTGCAACCATTACCCACTCTCACACATGTACTCGAACCATAATACAATGATTATAGTGCACGCACAATTTGACCCTCCAACCCAAACGCAGACAACGCTTTCCACATTTTAATCCACCTATTTACCACCCTATCATAAGCCGTCTCTAAGTCTCAATCAATGAGCCTATGTCAGTTCACTGCTGGACGTAAGCCTCCCCGAAGTAACACCACAAAACACGATCACTCGTGGCCCTCAGCCAACCACTACCAGCGACCTTTTTCAGGTCATCCGTCCATATAGCAGGGGGCGTCCTACACTACGTTTACCGAGATACGGTCGCCATTCGAGAACCGCTTTGCTCCAACGGTCGTCAGTTCTGCGACAGACGTGACCGGCCCACTGCCACTTCACCTTGCAACATCGATAAACAATGTCTACGACTTCGGTTCTCTGCCGGAAAATCTCGTTCCGGATACCCAGCATCGAACGTTCCGTTGCTCGCTGAGCGACATGTAATCGGTGAGCCAGCCCGACTGTCATGTTCCACGTCTCGGCACCGTATGTCATTACAGGTAGGACGCACTGATTGAAAACCCTGGTCTTAAGACACTGCGGTAGTGTCGACGAGAAGATGTGATGCAGCTTCCCGAATGCTGCCCAGCCCAGCTGCACTCTTCTGGAAATCTCACGCTCGAAGCTGTCCCTACCCATTTGTAGAACCTGGCCCAGGTGGACATATTCCTGGACCACTTCGAGCGTTTCTCCACTGATCGTGATCGGCTCCGGGACAACGAGTTCATTGAACATGACGTTCATCCGGAGACCGACCGACCGTGAGGCAGCGTTAAGACTGTGCAGCATTTGCTGTAAATCCTGCAGCGACTCCGCCATTATGACAATGTCGTCAGCGAAGCGGAGATGTATGAGGTATCTGCCATTGATATTGATACCCATCCCAGTCCAATCCAGAGTTTTGAAGACTTCTTTCAGTGCGTTCGTGAACAGTTTAGGGGAGATGACATCCCCCTGTCTCACTCCTCTGAGCAACTGAATGGAACTCGTCTTCCTGTTTTGGACTAGAGCATATATCGATGCCACGCTGTATAGGTTCCTCAACACCTGCACATAACGCCAATCGACCTGGCATCGCTGCAAGGACTCCAGAACAGCCCAGATCTCCATGGAGTCAAAGGCCTTTTCGTCCCTAAGTCTATAAAGGAGCAATACACCTGAAAGTCCTTTGCTAGAAACTTCTCGGTGATGCTCTTTAATGAGAAGATTTGAACCATGCTTTCCTTTTTGAATCCTGCTTAATCCTGTTCGATAGCCCACTAACACAATACAAATTTATATTGTTTCACCTTTCTGCTTTGTGTGTACTTAAATATTACATGAATGTACATGTGTCTTTATGGTATTACTGTGAAATTAAGTAAAAATAGTTTTCTATTCAAAAATATTGAAATGCAAAAAAGTAGCTACCCACGTAATCTATTTAAATATTTTATTGCCGTTAACGTAGCTCCATTTATGGCTACTTGTCAAAAACGTGAACGCATTTGTCAAGGCACGTGGCGCTTATTTTTTGGGGGGGTTATATTTCCTAATTTAGGGGGCTGTAAGCATGGCGACCTATACCACGAGTTAGCTGGCTATGAAAACTATGCATTACATGGAAAAAAATCGGATTTTGAAAAAAAAATGTCAATAACACATTTCGTGCAAATCGCCCATATCATATTTGTAATTTTATATAATTCTGCATGGCCATCTTAATACACGTTCACGTTTTAGAATGCTAACTAGCTGCTTTTTCCCATCATGTCATGGAGGCAACTAAGGGACTAAAGGTATATAAAATCTATTGGGCGATGTGCTAGCAACCTGGTACCAATGTATAGAACATGACATCGCAACTCCAATATTCATCCTAGCAGATATTATAACTCCGAGTTTCTGTTCACCCCGACTAAAGGACGTGAATGTATAAAGTTTGACTTACTGCTTACCTACTTAATTATACGCTAAGAGACTGGGGAAAACATCGTGAGGAAACCTACCTGTTCGTCGGACAGGTAATAGTTAGTGCTTGTAAATGGTGACATGGCTGACCACCTGTCACATTGAGTACTGACTATCTGTTTAACACGTGGGTTCGAGGTGTCCATAGAATTACTACCTTCGCAATTGTGGAGATGGAAACCTGAACCTCTGACTACCCCGCAAGGGTCAATGGTCGTGAATGCGTTTTTTTTGTATATAATAAAGTAGTAATGGTCATTTGGTATTAAATAAATATATAAGGATTCCCATCAAAGAATACTTATCACTATCCTAAGACCGATTCATTATCTATGATTTTCTAATCATTATTACATTATATCCTATTCCAGCAACTATTTGAACACTGAAATAAGTGTTTACAAATTAAATATATGAAAAAATATGTTTTAGTTCAATCATCTACTTCTTAACCTACTGGTTATAAATAGAATATATTACGAGCATCTACGTTTGACTTACTGCTTTGCGGCGAATGCTTCTTGGTGGACATTCTGGTGCTGAGCACGATCTGATGTCACCGTCTGCAGCGGAAGCAGGAGGACAGCATCGCTCCAGGGAAGAATGGCCGGAAGAGAGAAGATGCTGGTATCTGGAACGGAAGATAAGGTGGTTAAGTGGCGAGGTATAACTTAAACCTTTAATCATATACTACACACTTGACAGAGGTTTAAGTGTTCTTTCTACATACATAATCTGGGATCTAAAAAGAACGCTAACTAGCTGCCGTTCTTCCCAGCATGACATACAAGGCAACTAAGGGACTGCGGCAAATATAATCTATCACACTACTAAAGACAAAAGATAAACGTGTTCACTACCATGACCCATGCGGGGTAGTCAGATATTCAGGTATCCATCTCCGCAATCGCCTTGGTAGTAATTATATGACTACCTGGAATCTACGTGTTGACCAGAAAGTTAGTACTCAATGTGACAGGTGGCAAGCCGTGTCGCCATTTAAAAGCACGAACTATTACCTATTCGAGGAACACGGTACATTTCCTCACGATGTTTTCCCTCACCGTAATGTATTTTAATTACGAAAACGTAGTAACATATAAATTCATTAAACTTAATTTCCATTGGTACATGCTCAAGCGGGATTTGAACCCTGTATCCACTGATACAGGGTCATGACCCAAACAACTGAGGTACGTCGAATTTAATAATCCATCCTGCCCAATAGTGACCAAGTAGGTATATGCTATTTACCCTTGTACCTTAGTTACCCCCTACGACATAAACAAACAGCTACTAGCACCCTAGTTACGTCCCAAACTATCACACTACCAAAGAAATGTTATCAAAGCTCGTTATACCATTTCCTCCAATCTCGTACCTTCTCATGCCTGACCTACTTCTTGGAAATTATAGTGACCCCGCACTGAATAGGTTGCTAGGTGTTTGCACGCTTGTATCGGGGTGTACGTGTATGATTATTGCTTTGGTATGTTAAGGTTATTATAGGGTAGAATAGGGTTAGTTGGGTTGTAACCATGACTTTAAAAACCTTGCAAAATGGTGTTGTTGGTAATTATTATAAGGTACGAAAAAGTATATTTAGTTTGGATTGAGGGTTAGTTGGGTTGGAACTTTAATTTAAAAGCTTGCAAGGAAGGCAGTGAATCTTTGTATAGAATGTCTTATTTTAATAGATTAATTAAACTGTAACTTGCTATAAGTAAATGTATAGTTTTAGCCCTTTTTAATTAGTGTTAGGATTAAGTGACTATTACTTTACCATCGCCCAAAGCCAACGTTTCACCGGATAGTCAGTAAATATTTAACGTGATTTGTTATCAGTCTATTTGCGCTCAAAGATACTGACTATCAAATTGTATCTAGAAGGATAGTTATGTAGGTACATCCTAAAAATCTATGTTTTTATTCACCAACACCCATCTAGATACAATCCCGACTAGTGCTACTCAACTTCGGCTATCCAACCAAAGCTGTCATCAGTGACATACATATGTATGTATGATATACAAAAATCATAGGCTCAGGCCTATGACATAGACTATACCATACATACATACCATAACATTCACATCCTTTTCGGGGTGAACACAACCATGGAGACGTAAAAACATAATCTTGGTCACTTATTAGCATTAAGGGTTGTGATGTCATAATTGTGACAGGTTGCTAGTCGATCGCCCAATTTATTCTATTTACCCCTACTCCCTTAGTCGCCTCTTACGACATGCGGGAAAAACGACAGAAGTTAGCTTTCTTGTTTCGTCTTAGTCTAGAACATGACTATTTAATGTTGTTGTATAATAATAAATTCTCTTTAATATAATTTTTCTCACTCTCCGACTACCGTCCAAGGAAAAAGGTCTAAAAATGTTTGTTTCATACTTTCCTAACGTATTTACAGTAAAAGGAATCCATAATTTACTAAGCATAATGGCAAAGACATAATGAAGGAAACAGAATCCATTATTCTTATTGAAAAAGTATTCATTATCATTTCATTTGCATTATTTCATTTACTGCTTTCCTTATTTCGTCTTGTCGGATTTGAGCTGAATTATTAGTGAGGTTATAAATAGACCATGTTAATACATACAGATTTTATCATTATGAATAATTGCCGGGTAGTTAGATAGAAATTTTCATATTTACGCAATGGCAGAGCTAGTGAGTCTAAAGCCATCTCAAACCCTAATGTTAACCAGATAAATATAACATATACGCTTTACGACTTACGTATAGTTACATACTCCCTTTATATTGTGGACCATCTCCGTAATTTCAGAGGCATGTTATGTAAGAGACACACAAAGCCCGCGTTTCAGTAGACAGACAGCACCCAACGTGAACGGTTGTGAACCGTATCGCCGTATACAGGCACTAACATATGTGACTGGTGGTTAACCATGAAGACATTTGAATATTACGACTTACTTATTTATTCATCATAATTTCTTCCTTCCAAGATTGTCTGGGAGTCCCGTGCTTAGGGACTTAAAAAGAATGCTATCTAGCTACCGTTCTTCCCGGATTGTCATAGGAGGCGACTAACGAACTAATGTTAGGAGTACATGAAATCTATTGGGTAATGGACTAGCAAACAGTTATCAATGTGTCGTAAGACAACGCAACCCTAATAGTTATTTATGCTAATTAGTGTCCAAGGGGATGTTTTCATATCTGCAAGGTTCTGTCTAACCCGTAAGGGATAAACCATCGAGGGTATACGAATGTTAATTAAGAGAAAGAGGTTTGTCAGTTTCGTGACAAATGGAGATCCGTGATTTTTGCCTACCCGTCCATAGGGAAAAGCGCGTGATGTGTATGTATGTGTGTTTATAGAGCAATTACGACTAAGTACTAGTTTAAAAGTTCTAGTACTGGAAAGCATGTAAGGTGGCGTGCTAAGCGAAAATCGTTAAGGGTTTAACAACCTAAAAATTAATGAAGGGTTAAACCTATGGAAATGTAGGTTGGTTTGAAAAGTACTGTTGAATACAATATTACATGTATGTACCTATTTACATAGTTTAAATTCATAACGTGAATGGTAGAATAGGACAAACATATTGTAAAACTCATTGTTATACAACACATGACATTTATTCAAAAAGA
The DNA here is from genome assembly GCA_030578115.1 of Leucoptera coffeella. Classification (NCBI taxonomy): domain Eukaryota; kingdom Metazoa; phylum Arthropoda; class Insecta; order Lepidoptera; family Lyonetiidae; genus Leucoptera; species Leucoptera coffeella. Next base: position 49,349 of record JAMBLF010000060.1, on the reverse strand, counting down.
CTTAACGTTCACTTAGGCTAATTACATTCTTAATCACTAAATGACGCTAGTAGTCTCCAATACGGAGTAGCTGCCATTCTTTCCGGCAGGCGTTTTTATTTTACTACTTGTTTTATTCAAGAACAATATAAGTACATTGTATTTGAAATTCTTAAAAGTATCCTTAAAACGACGAGTAACATTAATGAATATCTTAACCGACAAAAAATACACAAGCAAAACATAAGCCATCATAAATATTCAAGGAATTATACACATTTCTTGGTAACGTATATTTAAACATTTTACTAAAATCACTATTTCCTACACTTGACTTAATGTATGTGGAACTAGGAGATCATGGAATCTATTGAAAGAAAAGCTACCAATCTGTCACCAACAACCATATCACATCAATACCATGCAATACTGTAATAAGTGACCAAGGAGACAGTGTGCCAGTGGCTCTGTTTACCCTGAACGGGTTGAAAGAACATAAATGTGTATTTTTTAGTGCTTGCAAATGGCGACATGGCTTACCACCTGTCACATTGAGTACTGACTATCTGGTCAACACGTGGGTTCAAAGTGGCCATAGAAATACTACCTTCGCAATTACGGAGACATCTGAACCTCTGAATACCCCGTAAGGGTTAATGGTCGTGAATGTGTTTGTTTTTTTAACATAATAGTTACATAACATTAGAATCCAACTGTAGTCCATTAGTTTAGTCAAATATCCACTACTAGTTGAACTTCATAATGGTTTTTGGACACTCTAAGCCCGCTTTTTAATCCATACACATTAGCCGACGTGACAGGTGGTAAAACGTGACAAGTGGTAAGCCGTGTCACCGTGCACTAAAACTAACTTCACTATTACCTATTCTGAGTAATATGTTGTTAGTTAGAAACAGTTAGGTACCTTGACTCACAATTTTACCCTCATCGTAGAAGTTTTGTAATTAATTACTTAAACGTCAAATAGTTAGGTCACTTATCTTCTCGTTAGGAGTTATAATGTGATGCATTTAATTTAGAATATGAATACTATTATTATGATGTACTTATAATATTTTAAATGCAAGGTTTAGTATCGATACCATTTTTAACGGTAAAGCTTTTCGGGGTAGTTAGAGGAATGAATGCCTTAAGTCAAACCCCATGTTTCATCAATAATTACCCAGTATGACAGGTGGTTGAGCTTAACTCAAGGCAACGATATCCTGATTGAACGACCCTGAAAAACCCTTTTCCCTCCATTGACATGCAAACCCTCATACACACTCGGCGGTTAAAGGTATTTCTAACGTCACACTTTTTCTATACGTCGTCTACCTGACTGTTATATTGTCTATAAGTTATTCATGTGTTAATAACGATGTTTCTAATTATATTCGCGAAAACTGGGTCACCGTGATCTCTGCCAACCCTCTGCAGGCAAACGAAGCCACAAGATATACACTGTGAGTGTAGTGTGTAGGTCGCGTGTTATTAATAAAAACGTAGCAGTGAGGGTAGTCGGAGAAGAATCTGACAGGGCGCTGCGGTGGAGGCGAAGAAATATGCATAGTCAGTCTGCCCGTGACCATGACTGCTGCAACGTAGCCGAAACGTAGGGTTAATAAAGGTAACTTTATTATATAAAAACATACGCGATAAGTCCCGCTAGTTATTAATCATGAGTATAAATCGCGAATCTCTTAAAATTTTAAAACATAAAAGTGTTAAAATAAGAATTGGGAACAGAGAGATGATTTTTTCTCTTCACGCCATTACCGATAAAAGGAGATAAGTTATATTGGCAACAGTCCAATAGAGCATACGACACCTGCCCCAAGGGGTTACTAAGTTGCATAGCTTGATCTTTCGACTTTTTATACTTTAAAATAATTGACAATCGTGACGTCACGGTAAACAGGTCCTACCTATACGTTGAGTAATTAAAACTACACTTAAGAAGGATATTAAATACTTATTTTTAAACTAAGGCAATACGTCCACAGATGACATAATATTATACTAATACAGTCGGTCTCGTGCTATTTTTAGACTTAAAAAGATTGTTAACTAGTTGCCATTCTTCTCGGCATGTCGTGGAAAAAGACTAGTCACCATTGCTCCATATGACACTACAATCGCAGTATTTTTGCTAATAACTAAGTGACTAAGTGAAGTTAATATACATTCAAAATTTTGTGTATCCCAATAACTAGTTATAGACTAAATGATTTGAATATGATATGATATTTATGTATGTAACTACATATGTACTAATAATTACAGTAACGTTGCTTAAGTTTGATGATGAAATGGAATAAATTTTGTATAAATGTAACATTCATACGTTTTTATGAAGCGAAGCCGACAGATATAATATATTCATATCTTGCCTCATCCTAACAAACTATACAATGACACTGCTTTAACATCAGTGCTGCATACTTACTCGACGATTATAAATTCTGATGAGTATGTGCTTACATCAAATTGGAGACATTCTACTCAAACCGGGTGTACGCAGTGTGAAGAATAGAAGAGCATGTATGAGAAGTTTAATTTGAGTGAAGAAAGAGAAATCAGACAGATTAGTCTCTGCGTATCCCGTTAGGGATGTAATTACGTGATATACACGTATAAATGTACTTTGATAAGTATAAAGCAAATATATATTGAAACTGCAATAAAATTCAACTGCCTACTTTATTAACTTTAGCTTATTGCAGTCCAGATAGCATTTTCCCCTAGAGAATTCTGTTTTAACGACCTCGCCCCATATAACGTACTACCTTTTGTGACTCTGACATTAAAAACCTATCTCTTAGGTTTAGAATGCGATGTAGGTATTCTAGATATAATTCTTAGTATAAAGGGTTTAGTATAGCTTAGGCGTTAAGGATTTTGATTCGGAATCAAGGGGTCCAGGGTTCAAATACCGCCTGAATATGTACAAATGGAAATTAAGTTGTATGTTTTTAAATAGTTAGGTAGAATTTTGGAATTAAAATACAATTGAGAAAAGGGAAACATCGTGACATAATATGCCTATTCCTAAGAACAGATATAACTAAGTCAATGCTTGTAAAAAGCAACACGGATTAACACTAGTTAACACGTGGTTTGAAGTGGCAAAATATGACTAAATCCGCAACTGCGGAGATTAATCTACCATACATACATGTACATCACGCCTGATTCCCTGTAGAGGGGTAGGCAGAGATCACGTATCCCCATTTGTCGATGACAGACCACTTTCGCTTCATTAACATTCATACATTTTCTCATACACTCTCGGCAGTTATAGGTACTCCTAACGTCACCTTTTTTCAATATAGCGGCTATCTGACTATATCGTTACTAAAACTATTCTTAACAAATACATTTAACACTTATTTCTTTCGATCCCTAAAACACGTGCAAAAAGGTTTCATATACCTCCTTTGAGATTTGCCTTAAAGGGCACCATTTAAACTTGGTCTGTAGTTTTGAATAACTAACACTGTATGACAGGTCTTGTTTAAATAGTCTTGTGAAGGTAAGTGAATATACGCTCATGGACAATTTAGCAAGATTACTTTTGAAGCATTACGACTGTTGTCCTCAAAGGTAGTGACAGAAGTTTGATGTAAACAATACCTTACCATTTAGCATAATGAAGATCCTATTATTTAATTTTTAAAGTGGCAGATCTTCATTTTATGGTATAAACAGTAATTCAGTATTAATATTATTATAAAGTTCGTTAAAGGGTGCTAAAAAATTTAATAGTTAATTTCCATTCAGGTATAATAAACTAAATGTATTAAAATTTACTTTCTAAGCTAAAACGAACAAAAAATGATTATCCTATTATTCTGCCCACCCCTTCAATAAAAACAGTCGTGATACAGCATTGAAATTCAACTTTCATATTGAGTTGAATTCATTAAATCACTTCGCAGCGCTACGAGTTTTGCTACGAGCCGCTATGCTACGAGGGAGTTTGCTACGAAAGTGCAATGCTAATGCTGCCCGTACTACGACAAGAAAAGTCATTTAAATCTATTCCCTCGAGTTTCAATATACATTATATTACGTTTATGATCTTTGAAGTGGTAGGCAGAATATTGAAGAAATGATGAACATGGTCACGCTTAACATACATAGTAAGTACAGTATTTTGTGTATGTTTGGGTTTGGTATTGGTAGGGACCGGTGCTATATTGTTAACTAATCCATCACAATCTCAATAGTACAACTCATTAAACATATCTGCATCAAAATAAGTAAAAGTAAATTAATAAACTTCGTTTAACAATTCAAAAATATTCATTTAAAAACCTAATACAAAATTAGATTACTACAGAAAATCAATGTCTCACGAACCTGTCAAAACGACATTATGTCAGTGTCAAAACGTCATAGCGTGACTAATTGATTTAGTGTCAATAATTATAACCTTGTCAAGGCGAGGATAATTTTATACTTTGCCTCATGCATCGTAGACTTGGACGAAAAAATATAGAATTAAACTAGAACTGAAGTTTTTTTCAACTAAATAATATTTAATTCCTACATAGATATCATAAGCTACAAACATATATTCACGCCTCTACGTCCCTAACGGGGGCAAAGACTATAGATCGCTACCTGGAACGATCTTGACAAATCTCTCTTGCTTCACTCACACCCGTTAACCTTCTCATACATGTTTTCTTTTGTTCTTCACATTATGTACACCCGCCTTGATGTATGAACCCTAGTTTCATCTAGTTTGATGATACGTTAAAAATGCATGGTAGTTAACTACTTTCAAATTAATGTGGTATTTAATTGCTAATTACAAATATGAAATAACTAGTTTATTTCGATTCTACAACTCATAAATACAATAAAACAGTAATTTGTTCTGTTACGTATAATTTAGGTAAATATGAAAGAAAAACAATGTTACACTGTAACAAAGATGAACGGTACTCCAAATTTGATTTATGTATTCTCAAATCCGACATTATTCTTCGTTAGGGCACAGGGTTCCAGTAGAACATAACAAAAATAAATATAGCTAACTAGTTACTCCAAATTAAATGAATTATGTTGTAAATATAATTGCTTGAATAAATTGATGTAACGAGTTATTCTTTTCAAAAAAATTTATCTATTTTAATCCCAATGAAGAAGTTCACTATGTTTTCATCTCTCCGGATGCTAATGAAAGATCGAATCCATTATTAAAATTTCATACCTAGTAAATATTAATTGTAACTATGTCTAAAAACAAACGCTTTCACGGCTATTAACCCTTGCGGAGTAATCAGAGGTTCGGATGCCCATCACCACTAACTATTGCAAAGATAGTATTGCAACAGCTACCTCTAACCTACGTGTTAATCACATAGTTAGTACTGTGGCAGTAGTATGTAATGTGACAAGTGGTAAAACGAGTCTAAATTTACAAGCACTGATTAATTATTGCCTGTTCAAAAAAATAGTAACTACATCTTTTCACGATGTCCCTCACCGTAGTTGATGCATTTTGCAATTTCTATCATTTTGCACTTTTTATTCTACGCAGACGTATAAGATAGCTTTAGAACAAAAAGAACACGGCTTTAATCAAGTAACTATTACAGCGAGATCATATTTTCAATTATTACGTATTAAACTTTTTAGGATTATAAACTTAAGTTTGTCACAATACGATAACTATTTGAGAATTACATCCTGATTCCAAATATGAATCCTAGTTTCAAAGATAACTAAATAAATCAGGAAGCTACAGCTAGTTATACTTATACGTAAGGGTAGAGATCGAGTGAGATTGCTAAGATATATTGCTAAGGCATGCTCCACATTTGTTTCAATGGGTGCACGTGACAACGGTTAGGGCGATTTCATACTTATTTGTCTAAATGAATGTAGAGATCCCGCCATATAAATTGGCAGTTGGGGGCGTCGCCACAGTCGCGTAATTCAGTGTTACCAGTAAACACGCCAAAACTAGCACTCACTGTGCCATACGGCTCGATACATTATAGGTTTCATTTGTAACGGTCTTTGGTTGCAGAGCTATAAACTCAAATAAAACAAATTAATATATCAAAGTCAAAATATGATTATTTAAAATAGGCCCTATCACAAGCTCTCTTTGAATGTTATCTTATGATCTAAGTATAACAAAAATAAAGATTATTATTTTTATAATTAAGAAACATGAAGATTACAAAGAAAGTGAGAAAAATTATAAATATCACAAGCTCTCTTTGAAAGTTATCTTATGATCTAAGTATAAATTAGAAAAACTATTTCAAACATGGCACTGAGCATTGTCTTTACATATTTTTTACCGAGGTTAGATCAGCGGAGACCCTAGCTTGGAGAAGAACTAACAAGAAACTCCGGAAATCAATTTATTATAATCACCCTTAACAAACATAAAAATTACAAAGAGTGGGCAAAAAACACAACGCTGGTAATACTAAATTTGCCTTTCATACAAAATAACACGCAATGGCGGAAACGTCAAATTTAGTTCCAAGTTTGGCTACTGCCAAATTATGTGGCGGAATCTCTAGTGGGATATTTATGTACTGTTAAGGTTTGGGACTTTATTTTGTGTCTCTTTCTTGTTCACTCAGCTGCTTTATTTTGTTTTCTTTGAGTTTTTTAATTCTATAAGGTAAATTTCTTTTAAATGTTACTGGTATTTAATTTTTTATAACTAGGACCATGGATTAGCAATCTGTCCATGTTCCATATTTAAAACTCAGATAGGAATAAGTTAAAAGTTATTATTTCTTCTTCTGTGTACATCGTTAGGGATTAAAATATTTTGATAACTAACTATATGTTTTTATATTGTTATATTCCTATAATTATTTTTTTCTTCTTGGACACCAACAGAATAATAACACAAAAGTTTCATCACAACTTTTTGCTCTACCATCGATTTACTAACTAAAGTGTTTGAATCATAATTTTGGTCTGCGTTTATAGTAACTAACTAGTTAGTTAAAATCCTTTAAATTAAATGAAAATATGATGTATGTAGACACCCTAACCTAAGAGGAAATGTTGACAATATCACGAGGGCTCAAATAGGAAATCTCTGACGTTTTCTGAATATATATCAGTTCTTAAGCAGTAGTGTTCATACATTTTTATTCGTGTAACTATACGTACATACCCGTTAGTATTTACATGGTATTACTATGAGGGAAGGCATTCATATAGAATATTTGTTTAAAGTTTTTTTTACAATAACTAGACTCAATAATTCCTACCAAGAATATGTAGACAAGAAAGGGCAGCTAGTTAACAGTTTTGTTATGTCAGGGGTTAGTACGGGACTGGATATAAAGTATGACGGTAACTATATCTACTCATAACTAGTTAGTAAGGTAACTGTATTACAAAGCTTCAGCGATTATCATATTTGTAGTTATATAGTTAGGTTTTGAGTAAAACAATGTCTTTTGATCCCGTGCTAATTCTAGGACTTAAAAAGAAAGATAACTAGCTGCCGTTCTTCCCGATATGTCGTACTAGGTGATTATGAGGCTGGCATCAATGGAAACTAGTTATTAGACAATAGGTACGCCAGCAAGCTGTCACCAATGTGACTAAGAAAATATTATTTCACTGGGATTCTGTCCACCCCGAAAGGGTTTATAGGACGTAAACGTGTATATAAAATAATGTAAAATATATAACGTAAATAAATACGTAAATAAATTATTCCGCTAAAACCCTAATCATGACACATCGTGGATGTGTCGCTTCCTAAATTGTCGGAATTCTGTTGTAGTTACATCTTAATAAAGAATTATAACGGTGTGACATTTTTAGTGCTAAATAAAATTTACTGTAAAGTATTTTTATTTGTTTCTCGTACTGTACTAACCAGAGATTTGTAATTTCTTTCTTCTGCTTGCTAGTCGGATCATAGATTATATCGCTGCCCCCGACGAACACTATCGTATTCGCTCTTACCATAGAATCGGTTTTATTGAATATTCGTATCCATACCCTCGTATTACGCCATAGAGTAAATTTTTAAGGTTGGGCAATGAATACTTTTGGATTTATGCATTGAGTAATGATCTTTATATTTTTATTCAATGGGAAATTTAAGACGATTTATAACGCAAAAGGCTATTACCGAATCTCAAAAGCCAACATTATAGAGTAAACTACTCTTACGATATTGTTCGAGTGATATATTACATATCAGTGTTGCATATGTATCACGGAACAATATCGTAGCGCACGATTACTATAGCAATACAGTTTAGTGATTTCCGTCGATCACTATCGTAAAGTTAGGTTGCGTTAATATTCACCATAGCACAGACCATAGTATATTTCAGTAATAGACATTTTCTTAAATATCTCATTTAGATACAAATTTTTTTACAAAAAAAATATTTAAAATTTAGTGTAATAATACCCTCTATATTTGGTATAAATATGTTTATTTTAGATTTGATAGTTTTTAAGATATTCAGTTTTTAGTTGCTGGTGTAAAATTGTTATTTTCCTATTACGATAGTGTTCGTCGGGGGCAGCGATATGTATACCTATGCTATATTTATCCATCCATAAAAGTATAATACTTTTTAAATATACGTTGATTCCTACCTTCAACAAGAAAAGGGCTAGTTTAATTGGTGTAATAATATTAAAAAATTATTAATGTACTTAGCTACCTTTTCGACTGATGTAAGAGGCAACTAACATTATAGTTAGTTAGTTTTTTTTACTTTTAGACCTATATTCCTTTACTTCTCACATCTTTTTACATACATACATACTTTCTTACAAACATACGTCAAAACACTCACGTCAGTCAATCCCCTTCAGAATATTAACAGACTAATAAAGAACAAGGGTAGAGTACCCGCCACATAAGGTGGCAGTAGCCAAACTTGGAACTAAATTTGACGTTTCCGCCATTGCGTGTTATTTTGTATGAAAGGTAAATTTAGTATTACCAGCGTTGTGTTTTTTGCCCACTCTTTGTAATTTTTATGTTTGTTAAGGGTGATTATAATAAATTGATTTCTGGAGTTTCTTGTTAGTTCTTCTCCAAGGGTCTCCGCTGAACTTCTTCTTCTCAATCGTTACGCTCTTATCAGAGCGGTCGTCGTCTTCATGACGTGGCATCTTGAGCAGCCGAAATGGTTGGTGAACTAACCTCGGTAAAAATATGTAAAGACAATGCTCAGTGCCATGTTTGAAATAGTTTTTTTACATACATACATACACATCACGCCTGATTCCCTGTAGAGGGGTAGGCAGAGATCACGGATCCCCATTTGTCCCGATCCTGACAGACCACTTTCGCTTCATTGACATTCATACATTCTCTAATACACTCTCGGCGGTTATAGGTACTCCTAACGTCACCTTTTTTCAATATAGCGTCTATCTGACTGTTACATATATGTCTTATTAGGCCGGCCCCTACGTAACCGCCCTTCCACTTCACTCATATATATTCCTTTTGTCAATATATAGTTTTTTTAATTTGTACTTAGATCATAAAATAACTTTCAAAGAGAGCTTATGATAGGGCCTATTTTGAATAAAAATATTTTGACTTTTGACTTAGGTATATTAATTTGTTTTATTTGAGTTTATAGCTCTGCAACCAAAGATCGTTACAAATGAAACCTCAATATAATGTATCGAGCCGTATGGCACAGTGAGTGCTAGTTTTGGCGTGTTTACTGGCAACACTGGATTACGCGACTGTGGCGACGCCTCCAACTGCCACCTTTTGTGGCGGGTACTCTACACATTTAAGTTCTTGAAATAGAGTACCCGCCACATAAGGTGGCAGTTGGAGGCGTCGCCACAGTCGCGTAATCCAGTGTTGCCAGTAAACACGCCAAAACTAGCACTCACTGTGCCATACGGCTCGATACATTATATTGAGGTTTCATTTGTAACGATCTTTGGTTGCAGAGCTATAAACTCAAATAAAACAAATTAATATACCAAAGTCAAAAGTCAAAATATTATTATTCAAAATAGGCCCTATCATAAGCTCTCTTTGAAAGTTATTTTATGATCTAAGTACAAATTAAAAAAACTATATATTGACAAAAGGAATATATATGAGTGAAGTGGAAGGGCGGTTACGTAGGGGCCGGCCTAATAAGACATATATGTAACAGTCAGATAGACGCTATATTGAAAAAAGGTGACGTTAGGAGTACCTATAACCGCCGAGAGTTTATTAGAGAATGTATGAATGTCAATGAAGCGAAAGTGGTCTGTCAGGATCGGGACAAATGGGGATCCGTGATCTCTGCCTACCCCTCTACAGGGAATCAGGCGTGATGTGTATGTATGTATGTAAAAAAACTATTTCAAACATGGCACTGAGCATTGTCTTTACATATTTTTACCGAGGTTAGTTCACCAACCATTTCGGCTGCTCAAGATGCCACGTCATGAAGACCACGACCGCTCTGATAAGAGCGTAACGATTGAGAAGAAGAAGTTCAGCGGAGACCCTTGGAGAAGAACTAACAAGAAACTCCAGAAATCAATTTATTATAATCACCCTTAACAAACATAAAAATTACAAAGAGTGGGCAAAAAACACAACGCTGGTAATACTAAATTTACCTTTCATACAAAATAACACGCAATGGCGGAAACGTCAAATTTAGTTCCAAGTTTGGCTACTGCCACCTTATGTGGCGGGTACTCTAAAGTGTTCGCTATAAACCCACATTGTTGCCTCTTACAATTGAGCTAGTGTGTGTATTTAGTGTTTATTTACGAGTCTATTAACAAGGGAATGTTCGGTATATAAAATGTTATACAATCTTGTTGAACTTTCAATTTTCTAAAATGATAAAATGTTAATTATTACTTATGTGTATTAGTCCTGCGCTAGTCTGTGATGAAAAAATCAACTAGCTGCCGTTCTTCCTGGCATTTCGTAGGACTAAGGGGTCTATGGAATCTAATTGGCGAACTTGTCACCAATGTTCTATTATGACATTGCAACCCCAATAACTATTTATGATAAAAAGTGTCTCAGGAGATATAAACTATATCTCCGAGATTATGTCCACCCCGAAAGGGATAAAAGGACGTGAATGGATATGTATATTATAGTATTGGAATTCACGGATTGTAACCAGAGCCTGTATTAAAGTGTCAATCGTAATTTAATGTAGTAGTTCGTTATGTATCAGTATGGAGAATGATGTATGGATGTCAATTAAGCAAAAATGTCAGCAACAGAAAAACGAAATAGCTATTTGTCCATCTCTCTAGGGAGACGGGTGTTATTCATACATACACGGAAAATGTAATAGTTATTTGTTATTTGTCTATCTCTCTAGAGATATGTGTAATAATACATACACATTACGTCCATTTGCCTATAGAGGGGTAGGCAGAGATCACGGATATCCATTTGTATCGATCCTGAAAAATCCTCTTACTCTTAATTGACATTCATACGCCTCATACACACTCGGTCGTTATAAGTACTTTCGAGTGATGTGTATGTATGTATATTGTAGCTCGTTTGGAACACGTATTTCCATTCGATCACCTAAATTGAGAAAAGCTACGCGTGATCCGTATAAGAATATGTCGACACCTGGTGTTTGTTGGTTCTTGTGATAGGTCATCGTGAAGTAAACTACATACATACACATCACGTCCGATTCCCTATGGATGGGTAGAGATCACGGATCCCCCATCTGTCCCGATCCTTATAGACCACTTTCGCTTTATTGACACTCACACACGTCCTCATACGCACTCGGCGGTTATACGTACTTCTAACGTCACGCTTTTTCAATACAAACTACGTATTCAATACGTAGTAGTAAATAGTAGTTAACCCTTTTGGTAGTAAAATAGTCAAATCAGTAACTGACAGACAATTGTAACATTCTCTGTCACTTTCAAAAGCTGATTAATTAGTGTATCGGGTGATTTGAATTTTGAAACGATGGTGATTATTCAATCATTAAACTACTTCGAAAAGGATAACTAACAGGTTTCAATGAAGTTCTATATTATCGTGTGTTCAAGGATGTAAAATATGATTACTACAGGCTTATGCATACTGTAAGAGGCAGTTAAGAGAATAAGGGTCTAAGGGGCAATAATTTAATGGGCAATTAACTACTGAATTATCACTAAATAATATTTCACTTGAACCGATCTAGGAAACAAAACGTCTGTGAGGTTTTGACCACCCCGAAAAGGTTAAATAGTTACGTCAATATATGTATGTATGTAAGTGCAAGAGAAATAATATCGAGCACCTATCATAACATTAATAACTACCAATCCAATAACACCCTACAAACGAAACCCTATTGCACCATTCGGAAATAGCATTTCTAGCAATTCAAATAGTTACCTAACTCACTTAATTTAATATGCATAAATATGTAATAAATTCATTTTGTTAGTTCACTTCCCCACATACGTTACGTGAACAGTTAAATAAGATGAAAAAGACGAACGCGTTAACGACCATTAACCCATACGGGGTAGTCATTCTATGGCTACCTCGAACCCACGTTTTGACCAGATAGTCAGTACTCAATGCAGACAGGTGGTAAGCCATGTCGCCATGTACAAGCACTAACTATTACCTGTTCGGGGAACAGGTAGGTTTCCTTACCATGTTTTCTGTCACCGTAGTAATCGACGCATTTCGTAAATGTATTTACGATAAGGAAAATGTACATAGAAATTCATTTAACTTAATTTCCATTGGTACCTACATGCTCAAGCGGGATTTAAACCCTGTACGCACTGATACAGAGTCAAGCCCCAAACAACTGAGCTACGTCGAATTCATTTTAATAAGCTCACGACTAATGTGCCTTGTGGAGTAGTCAAGGGTTTGTGTGTCCTTCTCAGAATATGCCAAAAGTCGGATATTATTGTCAATAGAATCCCAATTTGGAATAACAATAACTTGTTAGCAATTCAAATACATGAGTCAATATCATTAATTCATTTTGACAGTTCGTTTCACTTCAGACGTAACGTGACCATTTTAAGTTATGCTTCACGACCATTATTCATTATAGGGTAGTCAGGTTGCGTGTACACTTGACATAACACTTCCCCATTGCCTTTTCTCCATTATCATAAAATATAATTCACTTTAGGATTATTATTCCTACAGTTTCTATATCCGCAATTGCGGAGAAGATATTCGGAATCATATCAAATATCTTTACAACTCCGAGAGCTTTGTAAAATAAAAATTACCGAGTATAATTTTCTTCCATGTTCTGTTCAATTAGGAAGGGTTAAAATAAGTCAATAGATATTAATTAAATTTACAAAATGTCACGATCCTCTTGTAAAGAAGCGATATATGTTATAATTTGTTCGAAACCGACTATAAATACCCTTTCATAAAGGAGGTAAACTAAAAATATCCTTATAAACTTAATCGATGTAACTAAATTGAGGTTCAATATCATAATTATTATTTATGTATAATGAATGAACATATACATGAAATCTAACGAGTTACGTATGAATAATGTTGTATTTGCTATTCTTGTAAAGCTTACCTGGTTTTACACCATTTTAATCCAGATATCTCCACTTACAACCCTACAACTAAAATACATGTAGATGCACTCCACCCGACCTTATCTATACAAATTCAACTCAAAACCTTCCACAACACTCACAGCAATAACACTAAACCCGCATTATCACAGCCCGAATAAACCGCTACGTTATATTACGCAAATCCTATTACATTATAAGACTGCAATTTCACTAATTAAACACAAAATTGTAACAATGAATTCATTTTTAACAAATAGCGCGTCCTACCCCGACGGAATCGCGGGGGTGACTGACGTCCGCCTGCCGCACATTTGGAGGGAAAGCGAAGTGAGCGGGAAACGTCACGAAAGAGGTTGTGTAACGTGAAAACTTTTTACAAGCTCTCCTTTTTGCTTGGTTGTTACATTTTGTTATTTTTTAATTTTTGCTTCTCTGTTGCTTTTGAATTAATTTTATTGAGAAAAATCTTTGATAAAATGCTATTAGAATTACTCTTTAGTATGGCGTAGATTGTCCCGGTAAGCTTGTTATTAGTGTCAGATTATCTTAGATGAAAACAAATTACGTATTCAGAAATCAGTTTATTCCACACAAACAAAGCTTATTATTAGTTGTAAAGCATATTACAAAAATGGGGGTGATAAACTTATTCTTCTGGATTTACATTTTCGATCTTTACTTAGATAAGTATACATAAATAAATATTATAGTCACATCATTTAATCCTTTTGAAGATGGACAATCCTTTGGTGACATATAATGTCCTTTTATTATTAATATTGGAGTCGTGATAGTATTAATATGGACACAGATTGTTAAGCCTGTTATTTTCCAGATTACCTTCTTAGCTTAAATATCTAACGTTATCGTAACAAGGAACCTTTCGGTGACGTACCAAAAACACGTTTGTACTTACAATTTATTCAATCTATTATTAATCTACTATGTTATTTTCTCATTATTATTTCCTATTGGCTATTATATGGTTTTATATATCTCTCTATAAATCTAGCAACTATAAACATTGGTCTCTTTTCGTAGGCTTTTACTGTCTCCGTTGAATGTGTCATCTGAAACAAAAAAAGTATATAATACTATAAAAATAATTACGTAATTTTATGGAAAGAAACTGATTGCCTATCCTTCTGAAATGTTTGTGTGGGTGGCGGGAAAAGCACTAAGGGTAGGTAAAAGAAATTATTGATCGCCGGATAAGCATTTATCACTTATTAATATAACATAAGTAATATCTTCAAGTCTATAAGCTTCAAACGAGAAGGCTAAACTTTTAAGTTTTAGGTATGTTAGTGCAGTTTTAAGAGATTCGTGATTTATACTCTGATTAATAAACTAACGGGACTTATCAGCCATGGTCACGGGCAGACTGACTAGCCATGGCAGCTGCAACGTAGCCGAAACGTCGGGTTAATAAAGGTAACTTTATTATATAAAAACTTATGCGATAAGTCCCGTTAGTTATTAATCATGTTAGTGCAGGTTAATGAGCGAATACCTAAGAATGTTAGTAAGTACTTATACCAATGCTAAAAGGTATAATATTCAATCAAGTTTAATTTGATTTAACTATATTTCTATCACGAATTCACTTATTTAGAATTCCAATTAATGTAACGTAAAGTGTAACATAAATAGAAAACTAACCAGCTGCCGTTCTTCCTCACATATCTTTAGAGAATACTAGTACATTATCAGCCTAAATAAATCTAACCTTTAAGCAATACACTAGCAACCTACCTGATCTCCATGCATCCTATCCAACAGGGTAATACAGACATCAGCGGCCCTTATCCCGGCTTCCCGTGTCAAAGCGGCCATAGCCGTGGCCTCCATTTCAATGTTCTTCACGCCTTTCTCACTGAGGGTAGACAGAAATGCCATTTTGTCTTCTTTTGAGTAGTGGCAGAAGGGACCGTCTAAACGGGCTTGCGCTGTAAGGAGGTTTGGGGTGGATAGAGTTTTGGAGACATAATAAGTATATATTAAATACATAGGTATATCAGGTACATCAGAATTTACAAAAAAGTCAAAATTTTATCAATCTGACACCTTTATTAATATTACTCTTTTAGCGATACTTTCGGTTTTTATGAAGATAATGACGAGGTAAAAGTATCGCTCTTTTCTATCCTATGCCTTTATGTACTTTACTAGTATTTCACCTTTACAAAAACTTCCTAGGTTACTTTTTAGCATGAATTGAGTTGTGTTGTTATATGGAAATTTTGTAACAGGTTAGCTTATGTTAGCAAGCCCTCCAAGCTCCTCCTGACTCCTAATCCCTTAATTACTTTCTACGACATGCGAGAAACGTCAGCTAGATAGCATCCTCTTTACATCCCAGTTTTGCTGCAAAAGTAGGACATATCACACTGTCTCCAAGGTTCTGTCCACCCTAAAAGCGATTGAGGGACGTATATATACCTCTATAGAAGTCATCCGCAGCCATAGTTCCTCCCACATACACTTTGAAACCATCTTCCGCTTTGCTGCATTCTGTGAGTTCACGACAAAGTCTCGAATCGAAGTATGCAGGGAACTTGTGTAGTTTACCTAGGATTGGCTGTAAGGAAATCATAGGTTAGTAGGTATTATTAGTACCTATTTTATAAGATAACTAGTGACCCGTTCCGGCTTCGCACGGGTATAAAATATGTACCCTACTCTACTATTTAATGGATGTTATTATACATATAAACTTTCCTCTTCAATCACTCTATCTATTAAAAAAACCGCATCAAAATCCGTTGCGTAGTTTCAAAGATTTAAGCATACAAAGGGACATAGGGACAAAGAAAGCGACTTTGTTTTATACTATGTAGTGATAATAATATTTGGACACTATTTCAACAATTCAACTAGCCCCTTGCTAGGTACATTTAAGACTTCTGTTAAGGGTATAGTAAATATAGTCAACTTCCAGACTGGAAAGCAGAAGAAAGCGTATAAACTTTGATCAAATATTATTTTTTAGGTTTTATGAGAATAGTCTGTCAAAAACTAAAACCCATAATTTACGCTTAACAAAAAGGCCATATTGTATTCGGGGTTTTGTCCACTGAATTGATAATATAAAACATACATACATACACATCACGCCTGATTCCCTGTAGAGGGGGAGGCAGAGATCACGGATCCCCATTTGTCCCGATCCTGACAGACCACTTTCGCTTCATTGACATTCATACATCCTCCCATACACTCTCGGCGGTTATAGATACTCCTAACGTCACCTTTTTTCAATTGGTTTATCTGACCTGTTCTGAAATATACAGAGAACATGTACCACATACATACATATAAATTCATGTCCTATAATACCTTTCGGGGGGCGGACAGAACCTTGTAGACGATAATATCTGCAAAGTCACTTTATAGCATAAATGTTGCTTGTGATGTTATATGGAACATTAGTGACACGTTGAACAGATTCGATTGCCCATAGTCCCTTAGTCGCCTCCTACGACATACCGGGAAGAACGGCAGCTAGTTTGCATTCCTTTTGTGTCCTAGGAATTTCCTACAATAATAACTGTCCCGTGCGATCTTATACTTTCCATACATACACTAATAAAGTACCCATAAGAACCGAATGAATTAAAATGAAATATTATTTGTTACTTATATAACTTTAGCGGCTGTAGCCCAGTGGGTAAGACCTCGGACTTCGTATGAGAAAGGTCCTATCTAATCCCGACTCAGGCATGTTCCAATGAATGAAATTTAAATATGTGTTTTTTATTTACGTACATAATTTAAAGTCGCTAACGGTGAGGGAAGACATCATGAGGAAACCTGCTTATCCCTCAGGATAGGTAATAGTCAGTACCTATATACGGCGATACGGTTCACCACCTATCACGTTGGGTGCTGTGTATCTAGTGATACGCGGGCTTCGAATGACCCATACCCAACATGCCTTTGAAATTTCGGAGATGGGCATTCAAGCCTCTGGCTACCCCGCCATAATAAAAAAGGGAGTGTGTATACACAACTCGTGAAGCGTATGTTATATAACTTGATGCATAAATTTGCGTCTTTCAAACCGTAATGTACTGGCAATATCAAAACACAAAGTTGAAACTTCGGGTATTTCTGTAACGAAGATGTTGGAAACTTTGACATACTCGTAGATTATGATAAAACAACTTTTAACGTGATTAACTTCTTGAAAAGTCATGGTGGTCTCCCATAAATCTTCGTCTTATATTCGTCTTCGTCCATAAAAAATTAACCCTTTTGGGGTAGTTCATGTGTCCATCTTCGCAATTGCGAAAGTAGTTAATTCTATGGCCACCTCGAACCCACGTGTTGACCAGATAGTCAGTATTCAATGTGACAGGTGGTCAGCTATGTCACCATTTATAAGCACTAACTATTACCTGTTTGGGGAATAAGTAGGTTTCCTCACGATATTTTTCGCTCACCGTAATATTCGACGCATTTCGTAAATGTATTTTTATTACGAAAATGTACATAGAAACTCATATTAAAACACAAAAAACACAAACGCATTCACGACTATTAACCCTTGCGGGGTAGTCAGAGGTTCAGGTGTCCATCTCCGCAATTGCGAAGGTAGTAATTCTATGGACACCTCGAACCCACGTTTTAACCAGATAGTCAGTACTCAATGTGACAGGTGGTCAGCCATGACGCCATTAACAAGCACTAACTATTACCTGTTCGAAGAACAGGTAGGTTTCCTCACGATGTTTTCCCTCACCGTATAATTCAACGCATTTCGTAAATGTGTTTTTATTACGAAAATGTACATAGAAATTCATTAAACTTCATTTCCATTGGTACATGCTCAAACGGGATTTGAACCCTGTACCCACTGATACAGAGCCAAGCCCCAAACAACTGAGCTACGTCGAATTAGTATAGTAAAAAAAAAACTAAAAACTCATATTAGTATAGTAAATTAAAGATGACCTAAGATTTATGATGTGTACCTTGGTGATGAATATATCTAGTTACATTATTATTAGTCAGACGCTTATATAAGTACCTTAAGACTTGAAAAGTAAACATTAATACGGTAAGTTACGAAGTATTACATATACATACACAACACGCCCGTTTCACTGTAGAGGGGTAGGGAGAGATTACGGATGCCCATCTGTTGCGATTGCGGTAATAGGTATAATATTTACATAATCTTACTACCAAAAAATACGTCCTTTACTTACCACCTCATAACATTTCTCCATGAGTCCATTCATGCCCCATGATGACACTATGACAGACCCTGGGGCCACGTCCAGACCTCCGCTGGTGCCTATCCTGATGATGACGGGGTTCCTAACCTTGGCATATGCCAATAGTTTTATTATCTCTTGCAGCAAAATAGTCACTGATGGTATTCCCATGCCATGCTAGAAATTGAAGCGTTTTAATTAATAATTAAACTTCAAAAGTGTGTATGAGGTGTATGAGTGTCAATGAAGCGATAATTGTTACTCAGGATCGGGACAAATAGGGAACCGTGAACTTTGCCTGTTTTACTGTAAGAAAACAAGCGTGATGTGTCTGTATATTCTAAATCACTGTAATAGCTACAAAGAAGTAAAGCGGTTTTCGAGTGGAGTTCGTAGTGTAGGACGCCCCCTGCCAGGTGGACCGATGCACGATGACTTGAAAAAGGTCGCTGGTAGTGGCTGGATGAGGGCCACGAATGATCGTGTTTTGTGGCGTACCCTTGGGGAGGCCTACGTTCAGCAGTGGACTAGTATAGGCTGATTGGATCTACGAAGAACTTTAGCTTCTCAAATACAACGTTTAACCACATAACCAGTACCCAATGTGACAGATGGTAATCTATGACACCTCTAGAAAATCATCTTGCCTTTTCCAATCTAATTTTAATTTCTTAAACTAACATCAAACTGTAACCATAACCCTACTGTATCCATTATTCGGATTTTATAACATACATTGTAATGTCATATTTAATACTTTACACGCCGGAGACTATCTCAAAACACGAGAATAAACGTGCTTTTTAGTCACGGTTATAACTTATCATGATAATTAGGGAGGCAAAACCAGCAATTAAATTAAATTACTCAGTCACGTTATAAACATACTAAACAATTTCTATAATGCAAACAGTTAACTATTCGTAATTGAACGCTAATCGTAAGGTTTCAGGTTTGATGCCTGGTGGAGGCAGAAATAGGCAGGCAAAATTCTAAACTTTTTTCCTTTGCTTTTCAGTATGTATATATCTATATATAAAATCTTAAATATAAATCATAATACATAACAAACGCCCAAAATGTACTCAGCAAAGGTCGTTTAATTAATGTAATAGTCTCATAATAATTATAGTAAAAAGCACTATATTTAGTACTAGCGACCCGCTCTGGCTATTTAATGGATGTTATTATACATACAAACCTTCCTCTTGAATCACTCTATCTATTAAAAAAAACGCATCAAAATCCGTTGCGCAGTTTCAAAGATTTAAGCATACAAAGGGACATAGGGACAGAGAAAGCGACTTTGTTTTATACTATGTAGTTATGATATGTACACGGCGGCATTGTTATCTTGTCACGTTTGATACTGATTATTAAGTAAAAAGTAAATTTAGAGTGCTAAAGACCGTCACAGTTTTCGGTTCATGATAGGCACTCAATCTCAGACTACCCCGAAAGGGTTTTCCGTCGTGAATGCATATGTATGTATATGTAAAAAGCAGCTAAACAAATTATAATATTACTCGTACTTACGCTAATAGATAACACTGGTCCAACTTTAAACATAGCGTAACGTTTGCAATGTTTAATTATGTTTGTAAATTTTCCACCATTTGGTTCTATGCCTAAATATTCACTAATAAACACTGCGAAATCCCTCATCCGAGTTTTGGTTCCACCCATGCATACAACCTGAAAAAGTCCTAATAATTTAACATAAGTTTAATAATAAAACGTTTGCGAAATGCATTGAATACTACGGTGAGGAAAAACATCGCGAGGAAATATATCTGTTCCCCGAACAGGTAATAGTCATACATACATACATACGTTTCACGACCTGTGTATTCACACTCCTTTTTGTATTGTGGTGGGATAGTCATAGATTCGACTGCTCCCCGGAATTTCGTAGGCGTGTTAGATATGTATGATTTACTTTATGTCAATGGATAGACAGCACCCAACGTGATAGGTAGTGAACCCTTATGGCCGTATATAGGCACTGGCTATTTTACCTTTCCCGAGGCAGGTTTCCTCACGATGTTTTCTCTTACCGTTAGTGACTGTAAATTATGTACGTAAATGAAAATCACATATTTAAATTTCATTTACTGGTATAGGCCAGCCGGGATTCGAACCCTAATAAGAAGTCAGAGGTCGTAACCACTGGGCTACTACCAACATAAGCTTAATAAAAATACGTTTGCGATATGCACCGAATGCTATGGTGAGGCAAAACTTTGTGAGAAAAAAGGAAATACATACATCTGACCCATTATATGCGTTTTAGCAAAACTGTAGTTCAATAGTTGTGAGTGGATTACCAAAAGTGTCAAATTTCACTATAAATGGCAGTAAAAATGATAAATTTCTCCTTTAAATGTCGAAGATTGTCACTTTTGCTATTCCAATATTAACTTGTCACCTTTACTGAAGTGACATTGAACGCATTAGTGGATTTGGGCGGATATTCCCCGAACAGGATAAAGTCAGAGTTGTAAATGGTGACACGGCTTACCACCTGTCACATTGAGTACATCATCTGTCACGTTTAGTTGGTTATAGATGGAACGATAATCCCAACTATGATACCGTACATGACATACGACATAATTTATTTATTAAAATTCATACACGCCTGATTCCCTGTAGTGGGGTACGCAGAGATCATGGATCCCCATTTGTCCCGACCCTGGCAGACCATTTCCGCTTTATTGATACTTATACACCACCTCATACACTCGGCAGTTGTAGGTAATTCTATCCTAACTTTTTCAATATGGCGTATATCTGACTATCAAGTCTTATTGGGCCGGTTCCTACGTTACCGCCCTTCGACTTTATTTATATAATTCAGCAACATTTATATTAATGTGAAAATTTTTAATGAACGCAGAAAGCTACTTTTATATCATATTCTAGCGACCCGCTCCGGTTTCGCATGGGTATTAAATATATAGCCTATTCCACTATTTAATGGATGTTTTTATACAAATAAACCTTCCTCTTGAATCACTCTATCTATTAAAATAAACCGCATCAAATTCCGTTGCGTAGTTTCAAAGATTTAAGCATACAAAGGGACATAGGGACAAAGAAAGCGACTTTGTTTTATACTATGTAGTGACATACACCGATATACACTATAACCGCCGAGTGTGTATGAGTGTCAGAGAAGCGAAAGTGATTGAACAGGATCAGAGCGGATGGGGATCCTTGACCTCTGCCTACCCCTCTATAGGGAAACGAGCGTGATGTATATATATATTTATATTTATATATATATTTATGTATTTTACTTACCTTAACATCACCAAAAAGTTTAGGTAAATCATAGTTTTGCGTATCTAATCCCAAATGGTATAAGTTATCTTTTTCTAAATCTTTTAGATGTCTATTCTTCAAATATATAGTGCCATCTTCGTTCCTGAATTTAAAATGAGTAATTAATAAAAAAATAAACAGAAAGTTTAGCGTATTATATTCTATGTATATCGAAGAGACAATGCTTGTGGCGTTAGACAAAAGACAAACACGTTCACGACCCTTATCCCTTGCGGGGTAGTCAGAGGCACAGGTGTCCATCTCCGCAATTGCGAAGATTCAATGGCTACCTCAAACCCACGTGTTGACCAGATTGTCTGGTAAGCCATGTCTGATGTCACTATTTACAAACACATTAAATTAAATTACATATAAAAACTAATAAATATTATAATAATTGAAATTATATATTACATTAAACTATAGAACTTATGCAGATCAAATTGGTGATAATCTTCACAAGGCGGGTGTACGTATTATGAGGAACAGAAGAGCATGTATAAGAAGGTTAATGGGTGATGAAGCAAGAGAGATTCGTCACGATCGTTTCAGGTGGCGATCGATAGTCTTTCGTTGGGAACGTAGATGCGTGAATACGTCACTCTTACCTCGTTTTGTCTGCAACAGAAGTCCACAGAGATTTGCAATTATCGTAGTGCTCTGGCCAGCCTGGTTTAGTTTCAAATGTGTGCTCGCAATCACACAGCGAGACGTCCGTTTTAATAGACCCCATCCCTCTTTTGAATGGAAGGACACGAGTTTTCAATTTAATGAGTTATTTAGACTTAGTTATGGTTTAGAAATTATAGCATTTCGTATTATGTTTGTGAAGTATATTTAAGGATTGTTCTGTAGAAAAAAAGAGGTAAAATTAGGAATTATTTTTACTTATGTTGACCGCTTTTATATCATAGTTTATTAACATTCATATGAAACTATTTATTTTTTTATTCGCAAAGATACATTAAACTACTAAACATTAAATTACATTAAAGTAATTAATAATTATTAGCTCACTTATTCTCTATTTTGTAATTAATGATAAATTACCGTTACAATATCTTACTTATCACATCACAAACAATAATAAAACCGTCTTATTCCCTACACTATAAGAAATTTATTACAAAGACGTTATTGTTACCAAGCTAACGTACTTAAACTGAACAATTATTATGGTATTAAATAATTTATTGTTTACTTATCTAATCTACGACCCAATAGCATGCACTTAAAGATAATTTTATAATTGACATTCAGTCTGTCTTTAGAATACAATAAGAATAACACTTAATGTTGTTAGACTCACATATGTATATGTATGCATTAAAGTACATATATATAATAGCATAATTGTCTATTGCCAAGTTCGAGACATTAATATATTAAGGGACTTTCTTTCTAATATGTCATATGAGGCGACTAAGTACCTAGGGATTAATTAAGTATAGTATGAATTAAGATATGAATACTATTATAAGGCAAGTAGCCGTACTAAATGTGACGGAGTGATATTTTATCTTACATTTTTGTACATACATACATACACATCACGCCTGATTCCCTGTAGAGGGGTAGGCAGATATCACGGATCCCCATTTGTCCCGATCTTGACAGACCACTTTCGCTTCATTGACATTCATACATCTTCTCATACACTCTCAGCGGTTATAGGTACACCTAACGTCACCTTTTTTCAATATAGCTAAAAAAATTTTACCCTTTTAAATTTACCTTTTATTAAAAAGTTAATTAAATTTTCATTGTTTTAAGAAATATTACAGTATGTTTATTTTATTATTTAATAGGTCTAATATTTAATCTACTTACTTTAACCTTTTATTTTATAGAATGCTATGCTAAACCTAATACGGTATAGTTAAAAGTGACACAGATATTTCCCTTCCTTTCTGTTGATATGTGTCGATAAACAGATATCGTGTAAGCAATTAATACTTGATATCTGTTTAATGATCATGTTTACCGTTATCGTATCATTAGCTGTTATGATTGATAAATAAAAACAGACGTTCTTAACAATCACGTCTTTAATCACCGTAAGAGTATTAAACCTTGAAAAATACTATGAGCGTTTTGTTGCTAAATTTGGGCACTTTTAAGTCCTAATATACCATCTGAAAAAAAGCAGTATATACTACCACTATTCTAATTACATTCCATTATTTTATTTTTTTCTCTTAAAAAAATATAATTATTGTATATGAAATAATTCGACGTAGCTCAGTTGTTTGGGGCTTGAGTCTATATCAGTGGATATAGGGTTCAAATCCCGCCTGAGCATGTACAAAAGGATGTTTAATAATTTTCTATGTACATTTTCGTAATAAAATTACATTTACGACATGCGTCGAATACTACGGCGAGGGAAAACATCGTGAGGTAATAGTTAGTGCTTTTAAATGGTGACATGGCTTACCACCTGTCAGATTGAGTACAGACTATCTGGTCAATACGCGGGTTCGAGGTGGCCATAGAATTACTACCTTCGCAATTATGGATGGACACCTGAACCTCTGACTACCCCGCAACGGTTAATGGTGGTGAACGCGTGTTGTTTTTTGTCTTTATTAAACTAAATTTGGTCACTTTAAGTCAGAATATGCAATTTGGAAGAAAGACAGCTATATAGTAACATTCTATTGACATTCCATTGTTTCACCAATTTTTACATGAAAAGGGTCTTAAATATTTATATTTTACTATACTTACAATACACAAAGTGTTTTTACTGTGTAGGATTGTAACTGGCTGATTCGCAATTCGAAATTAAATTATTCATTGGAAGTTCTTAAATCAAGAGCGTGTGACTATTTTTCTTCGTAAATCCGTTCTTTCATGCATGGTTCCGTACGAATATATAAAAATATTAAGAGGTATACTTAAAGCTGACGGTATATGACAAAATGTCGGTACCGATTTAGGGTGAAGAGGTGGGAAATCCTCCTAGATTGCCTCTGAAGCGTGTCAAAATAAAAAAGACAACCCCGTTCACGTCCATTAACCCTTGCGGGGTAGTCAGAGTTTCAGATTTCCATCTACGCAAGTGCAAAGATAGCAATTCTATGGCCACATCGAACCCACGTGTTGACCAGTTTGTTGTAAGCTATGTCTCCTTTTACAAGCATTAACTATTACCTGCTTGGCTAACGGGTAGCTCTTCCTCCTCCTCCTCATTCTTCCCTCACGGTCTTAGATAACCCTTACCGTAGTATTCGGCGTATTTTATAAATGTATTTTTCTTGCGAAAATGTAAACAGAAAATCATTAAGCTTCATTTCCATTGGTACATGCTCAAGCGGGATTTGAACCCTGTACCTACTGATACAGAGTCAAGACCAAAACAACTGAGTTACACCGAATTATAAATAATAAAAAATATAAAGCAAACAAGGCCTTCATGTAGGGCTTCCGAAATCGTTACCGATATTGCTATTAAAATCGGCAGGCATGTGCAAAATACAGCCGATGTTTCCCTTATCGTGACCTTAGAGATTTAATGTCTCCGAGATTCTGTCTACTCTGAAAGGGATTGTAGGACGTGAACGTTTGTATATATTTATGTAATGTGTGTAATTTAATAATCAAATTTATTCCTATTTTGACCAACGCATTCCTGAATCTACGACTAAAAAGGTTGACCCGTCAATAATTTGAAATAAGAACCATTTAGACGTAAAATAACAAAGTTATAATATATCTGACATAAGGCCTTCATTTAACAACATTACCCTGAGATGATTTATTAAATATTTTCAATAAATCACTATTTTTACAGTAATTTAATTTTTTTTATTATAACTATTCAAACTTTAATGTTTGGTTTGTAATACGAGATTGGGACCTACGTGAATAGGAACTAAACGAAATCATGCCTGGGTAAGTCGTTTGAGGAATCTTAAATACTAGGATGACTTCGTTTGTTGTAATCTGAACTCGGTTCGACTTCTATATTCACGTCCTACTTTAAGGAGTGAGCACAATCTCTGCTCATTTTGACTGTAGAGTAGCTCAAAATGTTTTTGTAGTATGTTTGCAAGTGACAGCCAAGGATAGGTATTGAGAATTTTACTGGCAGAAGTTACATGTAAATGTATATTCATGCATAGAAGAAGCGTATAAAGCGTCGGCAGGTTGCAATTTACGTACGGTAATCAGTATTACTATGCTTGATGGTTCGGTGCTCTGAAATTTGATATAGGTATGACGAAATAACCCCACCGTAGGCGTGCAATGCATACATATTGTATGAACACAATTCAAACGCTCCGTCAGGCTCTTTGCAGCTCCGTTTAATTTGTGCAACCCTAAATGTGACTTACAAACATACACAGCACGCCCGGCTCTGAAAAGAGTGGTAGGTAGAGATCACCGATCCCCATTTGTGTTGATACTGGCAAAACCTATGCACATTCAAACACCGTTTCTTTGGCATTCTCTTACACGCGCTTCGGTTAGAGATACTTGTAACGTGATTCTTTTCCAATATGTCGTGAACCTGACTCAAATATCACCTGTTACATGTCATGTAAAAAATTTCTGTAATATGTATGTAGTAGTTTCCTGTTCCTTTCAATATGTCCTCCATCTGACTGTCTCGTGTTACCTGGGGCTCAAGTCTACTAATGCGTTTTAGGAACGCATTTCTATCTCAGCTCAGTGATAGTGGGAAGTTGTTAGTGATTTTAAAAAAGTGACAAATAACACTATTAAAATTGTCTTTTTAATTTCGCTTTAAAAATGAACGTAATTTTTTCACTTTTGCTAATCCACTTCCAGCTTAACACTATTACTGATCTGATATTGAACTGATATTTTGCAAAAGGCATTAGTAGACTGAGGCACCTGTTCCTTTGATGCAGGTGTGTACCATGTCCGGCGGCGGCCAACGAGGTGAGTGGCGCCGGCGCGGCGTCTGGCCTGGTGAAGGAGATGTGTCGCCAGTGCTGCACGGGGCAGCCGCCCGTGCTCAAGCCGGTGAGTCGGACTAGTTGGTTTGTTCAGGCACATGGAGTAATTAATAAGAGGAGTCAGCCTTACGCAATATTTGTATGGAAAGTAGCGTGGCATTACGCGGGGTGAAACGAGGTACGCGTGATGGAGGGGGGAAATTACAACCAATCGAAACACGGCATCGGCCAATCAGATTAGGTATCGTCTTTCAACTACACATTTTTAGACTCCGCACCAATTAAAACACGCCATTTGGCCTCCGCACCGCGTAACCGGAACCGCTCTTTACGCCGGGTCCTCTTTATATGTGGATCGTGGTTCAGGGAGACATGTGCGAGAGAGAAAGCAACTATTGAGTATTGCTTTCTTTGTCACACATTTTTGCACACTTGAAAGGGACGCAAAAATGCTAGTGGACGACAGAGAAAATAATAATGTTGCGAAAGCTTTTTGTTTTCGTTAGATCACCGACCTATCAGAGTAGTGATTAGTGTTGATGCAGAGTAAAACATCCATACATACTTATCTGGAAAGGATATTTGGCTTGTAGTGTTTTATTCATACCTAGGTACTACTATCAATGGTACTAGCATTCCGATACGGTCGGTAATGAATCCAATGTGCTTTTTGATACAAGTTATCTACTGTAACATGTTCAACTGACTAGACTTTCGAAGACGTAAACGTATCGTGATAAACGACCTCCGCTTCTTTCACACCCATAGCATTTCCATACACACAACACAACAGTTATATGTACTCGTATATCCTGTTAATAAAAGCGGTTATAAATATGCATGTTTTTGTCTTGTCTATTGTAGTGCTACAAGCAGCCGCGAATCCCGCAGTCGTACCGGCCGCGGCGCTGCTACGTGCCCCCGACGTATCCGCTGGAGAACTGCACCACGTACAAGCTGTCGTACCTGCCCCTGGACGGGTGTACGGGCAGTCTTCGTGGGGAGGTGCGCAAGCCGCCGCTCAACCTCGTGCCTTCGTGCGAACCCATGGAGAGTTGTACTGTGCAGAAGGTGAGATCGGCTTTGCACGGGTATAAAATATATAATCTACTCCACTATTTAATGGATGTTATTACATATAAACCTTCCTCTTGAATAACTCTATCTATTAAAAAAAACCGCATCAAAATCCGTTGCGTAGTTTCAAAGATTTAAGCATACAAAGGGACATAGGGACAGAGAAAAAGACTGATAGACTGAGCCGTTTTCTGACTTCAAATCAAATCTCACTCACACCTTCTCATACATGCACTTCTGTTCTTCACACTACGTGCACACACCTCGAGAGGATTGTCCCAATTTGATATCACTACATAGTATAAAACAAAGTCGCTTTCGAGTTTGGTATTGTAGTTTGTTCAGGTGTTACGGAGAGTTTGCGTAGATGTGCAAAAAATACGGACTGTAAATCTGATGTCGTCTTAATGACAGTTCAAGATGAGTTGTCCATGGTTATAGCCAATGTATATAATTGAATTTTATGTGGTATCCCTATCATAGTCGTTGCCAGGATGTTTTATTTGACTATGTCTGTTATAGTATTGCTTAAATGCTTTAGAATATGGGACTGTAAGTAACAATAGACATCGAAAACGTCAATAAGCGCTATTTTCAACATCATAGGTGTAGGTATAAGGTCGTAAAACACACTCGGAAAAGAGCGTCACCGTATAATATCAGATAGCTGTTTCATATTTTATGAAACTAATATGAATTGTAATTATTATTGTATAACTATACAACTTAGGCATCAAATTACTCTAATAACTAAGTATAATATTTTATCAAGGATAAAGCGCTACGGAGTTGGATTAAGATATGTTACAGTGTATGTGTGTACGGAATCTAGAAGAGCAGAACTTTCGGCTCTTTATTGCTTAGGTAAGTCGATTTTTATTTTTATTCATTTTGTTTCTTAGCTAATAGCAGAAAGTTTGTTCTTCTACAGAATGATGGGTTTTCGAAGAATATATTTCATTTCAATCTCCTAAAGTTCAATTCCTTCTAAACTATTACGTTGACCAACAATTCATTAAATTGTATCAAACAGAAAACCCATGATTCTAATTCCACAAATCTCCCATATATCCTAACGCCATCTGTGTTTCCAGCTGTCGTACCAGCCGACTAAGGCGCCTATTCCACCAAAGATAAAGCCGTGCAACCACAAGCTCTGGCTGAAGATTCCGTCCACAATGATAACGACGCAAAAGCAGGATTTTGTTCCCAAACCTAATGTAGTGAGGAAAAGCTTTAAGCCGCCGCCTGCAGAAGCTGTGGAGATTGATGCGCCGTTTGAAGGTTGGTTTCTTTAGACGTATACATTGGCCAGTTTGTCCTTTTAGATCCCTTTTTCCATTTTCGTTCATCTATTCCACATTACATACGCTTCACGACTTGAGTATACAATATGATCCCTTATTGTGGTGTTCAAGGCTTGAGTGCCCATCTCCGAAATCGAAGGAATTTAGGTATAACCCCGCCTTTCACTAGATAGTCAGTACCTACGTGATAGGTACTGACCGTACCACCGTATATAGGTACTGGCTATTACCTATCTTTCTCATAAGAAGTCTAGAGGTCTTCCCCACTAGGCGACAGCCGCAATTTCTTCTGTTTCTTAAGATGTATTATCGCCAAAGTCAGAACTAGCATCAGAGTAGTAATAGCATCAATATGGAACATCAGTAACATCCATAGTTCATCGTCGTTTAGACTTTGATTGCTAGTTCTTTTAGGCGGCAACATATAAGCATGTATTCACGTCTCTACGTCCCTAAGAGCAAATGCAGAGATAATCGATCGCCATCTGGAACGATCCCAACAAATCTCTTGCTTCACTCACACCCATTAACCTTCTTATAAGCGCTCTTCTATTCTTCACGCTGCGTTCACCTCGCCAAAATTAAAAATATATAATCAATACACACTTATCATATTATCCGTATGCATTTCGATCCGGAAGGCTGTACCTACCGTAGTAACCGCGAAGGTTATATAAGGTTTCATCAATCAGTTCGTAATCTGATAGGTTATAGGTAGGTAATAGGGTAGATTACATCTGTAATTGAAGATAGTATGTAAATAGTATTAGTTTAAATTATGTATGTTTCCTACGGTATCTATTTCTTTTTATTTTATA
Source organism: Leucoptera coffeella (assembly GCA_030578115.1). NCBI lineage: Eukaryota > Metazoa > Arthropoda > Insecta > Lepidoptera > Lyonetiidae > Leucoptera > Leucoptera coffeella. The sequence continues at coordinate 19,128 of JAMBLF010000060.1, read as the reverse complement.
AATAAGAATGATAAATAGTGTAAATTATATTTTTAACTATTCCAAATCCAATATTATACATAAATTATAATGACCTTCGAACCCCGATTAGTAACTGTAGGGATTGAGTAACTTTTACTTAAAAAAATACATCAAAGAATGCGCCAGTAGTTCTAAACAACTTATACTCTTTCAGACAAAACGACGACCAACACGTCGTATGTACCACCTGAAAACCTGGAACCGGTGAAATCCTACGCACCGAGACGGTGTTACGAGAAATCCAACGAAAAAATGGAGGACCGCTCTATAAATCACTTGAGCTATGTACCTATAGAGGTGAGTTAATATACATAGTTCTCTCTAAGAGTACGCCATAGAAAACGCCCATGGAGCGACTACCTTCAGCACTTCATGTATTGTTATCTGCTGCTTATGCTGCTGTTATTGATTAAAATTATTTCGAAAACAACCTTTTCTAACTCCGGTGGTGGTCAAATTAGAGACTACACACTTTCACACAGCTTTAAATCATGAGTTTAAGAGTCAAACAATGACAACAACAACGACGCTGTCACTGTATCATAAAAGATATTTAATAGGTTATCAATTTATATCTACTAGTTTTATTATTTTTTCAGCCTTTGCCCAAAGAGCCTAAGCCTTGGGCTGATAGAGGTCAATACGAAATACCAGATACAAGACTAGAGGGAGACTCTACTTATAAGCTAAGGTTTGATTTAGAATTAAAACTACCCTCAATAATTCCTATTGTTAAATGTATAAAAATTTCGATACAGTGTGAGCCAGTAGAATCAGGCATAAACAGAATTTTATATTTTACAGCTATATTGAAATGAAAGAAGACTGTAGAAGGAAACCGTGTACGCCTTCCTGCGATAAAAATCCTTTGACCCCTCTAAAGGTTTTTGATGCGCGCACTGTTTATAAGAACAGGTAAGTATATCTTCTTTTTTAGCATATTTGGGTTCACACCTGAAAGTATGACTTTTCCATTATTCTTTAATATGTGGCTAGTTTAGTCTGGTTTGTTATGCGATCATCTAGTAACCAGCTTGTCTTAAGATTCTTTCCACCGCTCTAGGTCTCATACGTACTGCCGCCGTAAGAAAAAAGGACACAACTAACATTTTAAAAAAATTGTTATATACATATTTAGAATCAGAAAGACACATCTGCTTAATTGTAGAATTTTATTTTCAAGGAATTTGGAGATACCATAGGCATAAAATAGGTTTCCACACTATGAAACAGAATATGGTAACTTTAATCCCAATTACCTGTTTGACCAAAATGATAGATGTGCCCTTCTCTCGTACGACGGCAGCCGTAGACATCGTAGTATATTTTCAAACAGAAAACTACTTATAGAATTTTTATCTTAGTATACAGTTATTATTTTATTAGCTAATAGATCTAAAAAATCTAAGAAGATACTAATGAATAAGGCTACGTTTTCAGTTATATACCGGCCAAGACTAAGATACCGAAAGCGGCAAAGCCCACAGATCATCTTTCTGTACCCACCGATCCATTGGAAGGGGAATCTGTGCACCAAGTGAGATCTTCAAGAAAAATAGTGTTTAGCATTAAATTGACATGTTATATTATAACTATTTCTTATTGGTGTAAAATTGTTTCAAGAAATCACAAATAGGACTACGTATTTATCCTGTAAATTACCCATTACACAAGCTATTAGCGAAAATAACGAATAAATAAATCTTTCATAAATCCTTCCGGCAGGTCATAAGCGTCAGTTCTTTGGTTTCTTATTACGTGCGCAATAGACCCATAGCCCCATAGACAAACCCGCATCCTAAATTTTTACAGCACAAAGAACTGCTTTACAATTTCAAATCATGCATTAAGTACATGTATAATATGCGTATTTTTTCCTTTAGTTATAACATGTAATGTATAAGCGTTTTTTACAAACTTGCCATTCCTTATAACCCTAACTAACCCCCCTCCCTTAACCCCCCAGCTGTCGTACCTGCCGAACCCGCTTTGCGTGACGCACATGATAAAGCCATGCCACCACGACATGTGGGGCCAGGGGCCCATGCAGAACGTGACGACGCAGCGACATGACTACGTGCCCAAGCCCTGTGTAGCCCGGCCGAGCTGCAAGCCGACCGCCACCTACAACTGCATCGAGCAGCCCTTTGAGAGTAAGCCCTTTGACTAGCATAATTATGTATGGGATTCGTTTACAAAGGTCACGTAAGAAAAAGGTCAAAGTTAATATACATGTAAGAGATATGCGACATACTCGTATAATACACATACATTTACGAGCATCCATTCTTTGCTCAGCAAGAAACTAGAAGATTTACATACCACGCCCGTTTCTTTGTAGAGGAATAGACGGAGATTACGGATCTTCATCTGTCCATCTGTTTCGATTAGAGATCCCGCCACATAAGGTGGCAGTTGGAGGCGTCGCCACAGTCGCGTAATTCAGTGTTACCAGTAAACACGCCAAAACTAGCACTCACTGTGCCATACGGCTCGATACATTATAGGTTTCATTTGTAACGGTCTTTGGTTGCAGAGCTATAAACTCAAATAAAACAAATTAATATATCAAAGTCAAAATATGTTTATTAAACTATTTCAAACATGATTAATAATTAACGGGACTTATCCTTCTTATTATATATTACATATATTATGTGTTCCTTCACTCTGTCCGCAATAGACCGTTTAGTGTGTTCGACGTAGGATTTCCCACAGCTGCAATCAATCTTATACACACCCTTATATCTTATATCATGAGTATAAATCGCGAATCTCTTAAAACTATTATTTCAAACATGGCACTGAGCATTGTCTTTACATATTTTTTACCGAGGTTAGATCAGCGGAGACCCTAGCTTGGAGAAGAACTAACAAGAAACTCCGGAAATCAATTTATTATAATCACCCTTAACAAACATAAAAATTACAAAGAGTGGGCAAAAAACACAACGCTGGTAATACTAAATTTACCTTTCATACAAAATAACACGCAATGGCGGTAACGTCAAATTTAGTTCCAAGTTTGGCTACTGCCACCGTATGTGGCGGGATCTCTATGAGAAAACTCTTTCGCTTCATTGACACTCATACACAGCTGTGTATCTAAATACATATGATACACTATTCTACGGAGTATGGATCTTGGTATATACATACACGTTTTCTAGCTACCATTCTTTGGTCCGCAAGACAGAACCTCTGAAATTTCAATAATACCCTTATTCATCTCATAGAATTTTTGGGAAGAAAAGAACGGTTATAAGACCGTAGATATTTTCATTATACATAGTAGGCAGACATGATTACTATGAGTATAACATTATATTCTATATAAGTAACGTAGTGCATACGTAACAAAATGATGCCAAAATGTTATATATGTTTTGTCCATTGCAGACCGCACGGTGAACCGGCTGTCGTATCTGAATCCCGGCTGCGCCGACAGGCCCATCTCGTACGCGCCCATCCGCTTCTACGAGAAACCCGCGGGTGAGTACTACTTTACACGTATACATACACGGCTCTACGTCCCCAACATAGGCAGAGATTATCGATCGCCACCTGACTAATCTCTCTTGCTTCACTCACACCTATTAACCTTGTCATACATGCTCTTCTGTTCTTCACGCTACGTACACCCGCCTTGGAATAGTATTTTCACGTTCTGTAATCTGATATAAAAACATTAACGGGTTGCTAGCTCATTGCCCAATAAATTAAATTTAACCTATAAGTAGTAACCCTTGGACCTTCCGGGAAGAACGGAAGCTAGTTTTGTGAAACACTTGTGAGTATTCAAAAGTAGACAATTTAATTGTAAGGGGTATTTAATTGGAATTAAGTATCATAAACTTACACTCAAGAACCTAGATCGTTTCGTATTAGATCGAATTAGATTCGTTTCGATCGAAGAGAATGTTTACCGAAATGACTGAAAGTGCAATGACATATTCAAAGGGAAACGGTGACCTCTTATCAATGGAAAGGTCAGTTTCAAATAGCATCAGTATTGATATGTACGTCATATACGTGACCTAGATGCATTTCGAAGAAACCATATGATAAATATTGTTTTAATAATGATTTCGATCTCGATTATGACCTCTTGTTTATAAATTTTTATTTTTATTTTTATGTATATTCTATTAACCGGGTTTCCCCACTTTTTCTATTAAAAGTGTAGCATTTAAAGTACTAATAACTAGGTTTGCTGGTTAATAAACTACCCCTTTATTTTCATTATTTTTAGATATGCTTTATATCCCGTTCTACTCATCTAATTAATAAATAAAATGTTTCCTCTACGTAAAAAAAAGAAAAGTAAGAAAAGTCGTATGAGGCGATTACTTTTTTCGCGAGATTAACAGGCCGATCAACACAGAACACATAAGCATCTTATCACCAATATTTCATGTAAAGTTTCATAACTAAGGGCTTACATGCCATGACCGTTGTTCTTGCAGCCCAAATGGAGTGCCTGACGACGCAGAAGATGTCGTACCAGCCAGTGCAGCCGCAGTGCCCGCCGCAGCGGCCCCCCTGGTCCAACAAGGAGTCTTACCAGCCTCCGTGCACCAGGGTAAGGGACTATCATTAACAGATTAGATCTATAGTATATTCGTAGTATAAAATAGTGACGTCATCATATCCCAATGATTTAACCAATGAGATTTTATAAGGTTTGTCTGTATTGGTCAATATGACTTGTTTTCTCATTCACTAGCCACTAGCTCGCACTCGCACTAGCTCTCATTGGCCAGTTTAATCTCTGAATATTATGACGTCACTATTTACTTAACCCGAATAGCATATAGTGTGTAGTAGTAGCTTATCCTGGGGTATACAATACAAAAAATGCATATCAAAACTACGCAAATGTACAACAAAAATATAACAAAACGTACAGCATAGCGTTAGGTGTACATAAACACATAAAGCACGCCTTTGTTGCCCCAACGGGATAGGATACTATCGATCGCCACCTAGAGAGAAACTGATAAATCTCACTTACACCCATTACCTTGTCATACATGCTCTTCTGTTCCTTAGTACGTACACCTAGCTTTAATTTCTGCAAAGTTTGGGTCAAGGTTAAAGAATTATTTTGGTGTAAAATTCAGTATTTGATTAGCATTTACGTATTATTTTATGTTCCTTTCAATATTTCCCCAGGACACAGATATAAGAGCTAAACAGACCATGGTTACCTACACAGTATATTAAATTATATTTATACATTTGCGATACACGACGCTAGCCTCTGTCACTATCGAGGGGTTACGAAAAATCGTAATGTTTACCCGGTTTTGCGAACACTACCTTATCGTTCAAAACAAAGATGCTTAAGTATATTCTTAAGGAACCAATTAAATTTTTCTGACCTGAATTGGTTTCTGTATGATGGTTGCCAAAAGAATATCGCATTAATACTATTTTCGAGCGTAATACATAAATTTACAAATCTATTGCAGGTTGAAGGTTGCACAACGTACAAGCTGTCTTATCTGCCTCCTGGTGATGACTGTACAGAAGTGGACGATCCTTGCCAATACTTCGATTGCAAAAGTAAGTTTTGAATTTTATAATAAGACCATTTTAGTCTGAATGCCCAGGCCCTACCGATAGATTGATAAAAGGCCTAGTAACTAAATAAATATCTGATTTGAAGAAAAAGAAATTTACTTTGGATTATTTGAAGTTATTATAGTCAATTTGTTTCAATAGCTCGATATTTTCAATCTATCCGTATTGGAGTATCGCTTTAAATTATTTTCTATTCTATTATACATAATAGGCATACGAACTTCATTTAAATACGCGTCCATGGTACCGCACCGAATGAAACACGCGATTCGCACATTACAACTTGATTATTAACCAATTACTTATTCTTCTTGCAGAATGTACCCCTGAGGACTTATTCCCGAGGGCTGCTTGCGCTTCGTAAGCCGTCAGTACAGTCAGACAAGATGGCTGCCTTTGCCGTTTTGGTTTAAAAATTCGATTTGTTTTGTCGCGGGCCTTGCAACGAGCCCGACATATTCCCACTTAAACTCGCTGTCAGTCTAAAACTTCCCCCGAAGTCAAATGTAATGACTGACGGAGTGGACTTACTCGGCTTATTAATGTAATTTAGAATTACTAAATAATAAATAAGGAAACTGTGGACTTTCCTTGACGAAAGTGGAACGATGTTTCTTTGTAAGACTGTGGGAGTATGTCTGAGCGAATGAGACCTATGTTTGCACAGCACTGGTCAATCTAGAAGCCAGTGTCGTGCTAGGTTTAGGTGCTTAAATTAAAAGGCTATTGTTAAGTTTGTATGTATTTTACATTTGTGACCTATTCGTGAATAGGAATAAACAAGAAATTTCAAATCCACGTTTATTTTTTATATTGTAGTTTGTTCCCAACAAAACATTATAGTAGGTTTATATGTGGACAGTTTTAACATACATGACACCTGCAGACTGTACGCTATTTTGGGATGGCCAACACACACAAATGCACATAAAACAACCGTTTCCCGTAGAGTGGTAGCAGAGATCTCATTTCCACATTTGTCCCTATTGTCAAACCACTTACGCTCCATTAACTTCCTCACACCTACACCTCGGGTAGTTCCCATTTGTTCTATGGAACTGTGACGTAATATAACTGTCGCCACTTTTTCTTCCCTTTAGTTCTATGATAGGACTATTGGAAATAAAAATGGCCCAATAGTTATATAGAACAATTATGACAAGTTTTTGTAATGATCGTGGTGCTTTTAATGCGTTTTTTAATTGCTCAAATGTATGATTACCTATAATTCCAGTCATTTCCGGAGAATTTAATTTGAATTAATGAACAAATCTAAGTTGAAATCAAAGTCTTGCTTGCTTGCTACAGATAAGAAATTTTATCACATAGAAATATAACAATTGTAATATGAATGTATATTTCAATAATGACAAATACTTTTCAAGTACAAAGAAAATAATACATAAATATAGTAAAATAAACTTTTACTGTTCTGTTGTTGTCCTATAGAACTATTGGGCCATTTTTATTTCCAATAGTCCTATCATAGAACTAAAGGGAAGAAAAAGTGGCAACAGTTATATTACGTCACAGTTCCATAGAACAAATGGGAACTACCCTACACCTCGTACACTTCCGGTAGGTACTCTACGTAAAGTGAGTTCAATGTCATTAAAAATTTAAGTAGCTCAGTTACTCTGGCATCAAGGTTAGAGATCCCGCCACATAAGGTGGCAGTTGGAGGCGTCGCCACAGTCGCGTAATTCAGTGTTACCAGTAAACACGCCAAAACTAGCACTCACTGTGCCATACGGCTCGATACATTATAGGTTTCATTTGTAACGGTCTTTGGTTGCAGAGCTATAAACTCAAATAAAACAAATTAATATATCAAAGTCAAAATATGTTTATTAAACTATTTCAAACATGATTAATAATTAACGGGACTTATCCTTCTTATTATATATTACATATATTATGTGTTCCTTCACTCTGTCCGCAATAGACCGTTTAGTGTGTTCGACGTAGGATTTCCCACAGCTGCAATCAATCTTATACACACCCTTATATCTTATATCATGAGTATAAATCGCGAATCTCTTAAAACTATTATTTCAAACATGGCACTGAGCATTGTCTTTACATATTTTTTACCGAGGTTAGATCAGCGGAGACCCTAGCTTGGAGAAGAACTAACAAGAAACTCCAGAAATCAATTTATTATAATCACCCTTAACAAACATAAAAATTACAAAGAGTGGGCAAAAAACACAACGCTGGTAATACTAAATTTACCTTTCATACAAAATAACACGCAATGGCGGTAACGTCAAATTTAGTTCCAAGTTTGGCTACTGCCACCTTATGTGGCGGGATCTCTAATTCTGATGGCTATCACAAGTGAAGTCACGGGCAGAATAATTAGAGATCCCGCCACATAAATTGGCAGTAGCCAAACTTGGAACTAAATTTGACGTTTCCGCCATTGCGTGTTATTTTGTATGAAAGGTAAATTTAGTATTACCAGCGTTGTTTTTTGCCCACTCTTTGTAATTTTTATGTTTGTTAAGGGTGATTATAATAAATTGATTTCCGGAGTTTCTTGTTAGTTCTTCTCCAAGCTAGGGTCTCCGCTGATCTAACCTCTGTAAAAAATATGTAAAGACAATGCTCAGTGCCATATTTGAAATAGTTTTTTTAATTTATACTTAGATCATAAGATAACTTTCAAAGAGAGCTTGTGATATTTATAATTTTGAATATATTATGGCAGATGGATGGAGAATCTGAGATGCAAGAGTGGCTAAGAAGCAAAAATCTTTATTTTGAGGATAGCTGGACAAAGCCACTTTTTACCGTTTACCATGTTAGGCTGTGTTCAGACGTGCGCGTTTTCTGCGCGCGCGGATTCAGCGCGCGTCGCGTGTTTTCCCAAACGCTATAGCAGTTTGAGGTTCTATGCTAATTACATAAAGTTTATTTTCATACATTTCCACAAAAACCGCGTACGCGCAGCAAACGCGCAGCGACCACGCAGCATACGCTCAGCCACCGCACAGCCTACGCGCAGCGACAGAGCAGTCTACGACCACCGCCCGCACGGCTAGTGTGTCTGTCATTCCGTTTGAGGCCGCGCGACGGATGCTCGTTGCCTTTGTGTGATGTCGTCAGAATTATTAATTACGTTAATAGAAGAAAGGGATGCCTTGTGGGACAAGACTCTCGAAATATACAAAGACAAACGCAAGACTTTGCAAGCGTGGCATGAAGTATGTACTGAATTAATAGAAGGTTTTGAGACAATGCCAGATGCAGAAAAAAATAAACAAGGTAGGTAAATTTCTTTTGATTTATTATAGGTAAGTATACCAGTCAAAACATACAAACAATGTTTCTATACTCAGCGGGATCCCCAGGTTTATGCCATTTTTTACGCACTATTCGGTTAGTGTTGAATTAGTTCTATTGATCTAGAAGTATTTCAGAATTAGTTCCGCGTTATTTCTTCAAAAAAATTGCCTTCAAAGGTCACCTTCAGCCAGCGGAACTTTTTCTAAATTATGATAAAATAAAATCCAAAGTAGGTTCAGTATTTAGTTCTGTATGTGATATTCACATTAGTTAAAATAGGATGCACCCAATGTTTTCTTACATTCTCATTTTTCCATTTTTTGTACAAGTAATACAAAATCAAGAGCTTTTTCGCGGAGTACATGGCAAACACGTGTTTGAGTACTGAATTCCTTTAGTGAACTGCGGGTGAATTTAAGGAGACCCTAGCAACCGAGTGGACGCTGCGTGGTGGCTGCGCGGTGGCTGCGCGGCAGCTGTTCGTTGGCTGCGTGTTCGCGGTGAAAAGGCGGTTGCTGCGTGTACGCGGATTGTGCGCGTAGTCGTATGAACACGCCCTTAGGCGATAGGGATCATAATTTTTGTTAAGGAAAAACTGGCACACTGCTCACTTTCTTTGTAATCTTTATGTTTGTCAATTATAAAAATAATAATCTTTATTGTTGTTATACTTAGATCATAAGATAACATTCAAAGAGAGCTTGTGATAGGGCCTATTTTACATAAGCATATTTTGATTTTGATATATTAATTTGTTTTATTTGAGTTTATAGCTCTGCAACCAAAAACCGTTACAAATGAAACCTATAATGTATCGAGCCGTATGGCACAGTGAGTGCTAGTTTTGGCGTGTTTACTGGTAACACTGAATTACGCGACTGTGGCGACGCCCCCAACTGCCAATTTATATGGCGGGATCTATATATTCTCCTCCACTTATAAATAACACTATATATTTATTTTTGATTTCAACTTCCATACCTAGTATATATTTTGGTTGGCCTAGGTCTTTCATTTCGAATTTCTGGTTGAGCATATCTTTTTTTTCTTTTTTTTTGAGAAAGAAAAAAAAGAATTTTCTTTTGGCTTGAGCAGGCAATCAAAATGTCATCGACATAAATGCCTATGATTGTTTTTACTCCGTTTTTTACGTGCGTAGCGTGTATAAGCTGTAAAACCAATGCTCTTCAATTTGCTGTCGAGTTTCATATGCCACTGCCTCCTCCTGCCTGCTTAAGGCCATAAATCGCTTTTAGCAGTAAACATACTTTCTCTCCTTTGATATTCTTTAGATCTGTCAGTATTTTTTTTGCTTTGTTGTATATACTTAGATCTTCAGTTTCTACTTCGGCAACGAGTATTTCTCTTACGTATCTTTCATCAGGTAGTTTCATATATATTTTCTCTTCGATTTCTCCGTTTAGGTATGCTGTTACTACATCCATTTGCCTTAGGTGTAAATCTTCTTCTACAGCAATGGAAAATATCGAACGAATAGAACTTAACTTTGCAACTGGTGCATACTGCCGGCCAGTGTCATTTATTACAAATTTTTGATAGGTTAGGGCAAGACCCAAGGACCAGGACAGCTTTATCTTAACCTATAGTACCTATCCAATAGAACAACAGACTGGAAAAGATGCCAAACAAAATATTACCGTTGTTACCTGACGTTTCGGTCAGTTTCTAACTGCCATGATCACGATACTTACTGTTAGTACTGTGTAGATGTAACTTAAAAGCGTTGAAATGAGGGTAGACGGTGAATCTGACCGATCAATATGATGGAGACGTAAACATCTTGCTCCCACGACAGTTTACCCGTGACCACGGCCTTAACATCAGTAAACAAAGGTATTTTGTTTATACACGCGATAAGTCCCATTTTTGTGTATAATTACCAAAATTAGCAAGTCCCAGGGAAAAATATGACCAAATAAAACCACCAAAATCGCCTTAACACCTTTATTAACTACAATCACTTGATCCGCTGTACCACCACCGAGTTCTGAAGGTTGGCCTCCTTGATAGTCTTGGTGGGGTCGTTGAGTTCAGCGCTGGGGAACGTGGTCATGAGCACGAAGGACTGCAGCTGGTATACGGGGGCTGCGGTGGTGATGTACTGCCTCAGGTTGGCAACGGTGTGGGACAGGTTGAACCGGCCTGTTAGACGGGACCCGTCGGCTAGGCGGAACTGGAAGACAGGGTAATGGTTAGATAAATGCATACCGACCATAATACATATATGATTCATTAGACTGATCTTACGTTTATTAAAAATTTCTTGCACGGTTACGGTAGCAACGATCAAAACCGTAAAAGAAGATAACATATTATGAAAAAACTTCTCAGTGGGGTTGCATATAACTCCTCACATGTTGATGTTAGCTTATAAAGGCCCTTCCACCTCACTCAGACTACATTTACCATTTAATTTATGTCTTAAACAACTAGGTACATAATAACATATCATAATATGCTATACCACTTGTGAATACACAACCCATTTTTATTGTGGCATGATAGGTATGAGTCACTCAGAGAGTTTCACTAGAAAGACAGTACACAACGTAATAGGTAGTGAACCGTATCGCCTTATACAAGCACTGACTGTTATGAACCCGAGGGATAGGTAGTTTTCCTTACGATGTTTTCTTTCACCGTTAGCTAATGTAACCTCAATAACCTCAATTTCCTTACTAGTCTGGAAAGTGAAAAGAATGCTAAGTTGCTGCCTTTCTTCCCGGCATGTCGTGGGAGGCGTTAAAGGACTAGGGGTATATAGAATCTATTTGACGATAGGCTAGCAACCTATCACCAATATTCCATATGACATCAAAACCTCAATATTGATACTAATATATGACCAAGATGTTTTCATGTTTCCAAGGTTCTATCCACCTCGAAAGGGATTGAAGGACGTGAATATACATGTATGTATTTAACTAACCTGTATAGAAGTGACAGGCTGCGACTCGTCGACGTTGAGCGACTGTTGCGCGGCGCGTTCGTTGGCGGCGCGGTCGCCGGCGTCCGTCACTTCGGGGGCCGTCACGCCCACTGTAGCTGGCGTGGGACTGTGGGGTTAAAGTTGGGACACGATAATAATAAAACTTCACTAAGGAACTACATACTTACATACATATGCATTGACGCCTTTTAATCCCTTTCGGGGTGGACAAAACTTAGCGACGATAATATCTCCAATCTCTCTTTTTAGCATGAATATTGGGGTTGTGATATTATATGGAACATTGGTGACTGGTCGCTAGCCCAACGCCCAACAGATCCCATGTCCTAGTCGTAGTTTGCATTCTTTTGTGTCCCAGCTAGCACAGGACAATAAGAACATACAGATATTATATAATTGATTACCAGAATCCATGGCTCATCACTTCGTATATTCCTAAGAATAGAAAGGTTTCGTAACGATTTTGTCCTCCCACCGCAGAAGTAATTTGCTTAACATTTTGAATCGATTCGCAATTTTTATTCCTTTTACAAGAAAACGGGACAACGTTGAACAACGTTGAACGGTAACCAAGGCCATAACAACATGGCCGAAATTAAATTAAAATAAATGCGATAAGCCCTGTTTTCATGTATAATAAATGTGTTTTACAATGACATTATAAAAAACGGTCAATAATACTATGACCTATCACACCCATTTGCCACCTTAACAAAAACATATTCCATCCTACCCTAACGCATTATACACTAATCATAATGTCTCCATAGCTCTATCCCACACAAGGCACTTATACTAACCTGCCCAACAAGTGGCCTTTGCCAGCGAACGCCGGGGTCCTAGGGTGGTCGCGGGGACACTCCTCCATCCTCCGATCTTCGAGGCTGACGCGCACTTCGCCGTTGCCTGAAGACAACTCTAGTGGGACCTCACTGAAAAGAAAAGTGTGCATACTTGATTCACGTCCTTTAATCCCTATCGGTGTGGACAGAACCTTGGAAAAGTATTATCTATCTCCTAGGTTACTTTTTAGCTTGATCGTGGTTGTGATGTCATAATGAAACATTGGCTTGCAAGTTGCTACCCAATCGCCCAATAGGTTTTTACCCCTAGTCCCTTAGTCGCCTCATACGACATGCTGGGTAGAACGGCAGCTAGGTAGCATTCTTTTTACGTCCCAGACTTCGGTAACAGGTAGGTTTCCTCACAATGTTTTCGGTTTATTCCGAAAATGTATTTTCATAACGAAAATTAACATAGAAATTCAATGAATTTAATTTCCATTGGTACATACTCAGGCGGGATTGTAACCATGCACCCACTAATACAAAGTCAAGCACAAAACAACTGAGCTACGACGAATTCAGTGTATGTATGCATCTTTTTTATTTACTATGTGAGACCGGGTCATATCACGATAAATTTATAAAGATATCTGATTACCTTTATTTTGCCCGACATTTCGACCCAGTTGCATAGGCCATGGTCGCGGGAAGACTAGCGTCCGTCTCAGCTAATGTCCGTCTACCCTCACAATTGGAATTTTTGTTAATTCATAGCACGACACACTACACTCACACTATCCGAAGACACATTTATGCCAGTCTTATTCATAAACCTACCCTCTCCGTATGCAGTTGAGGAACTGTGCGTTCTCGGGGTCCGTGTAGAGCCTTAGAGGTCCCGAATCCACGGTGAAGCCCTCACGGTACAGGCGGAGGCGAACCGAACGCGATTGAGTCTGAAACAGATTTAGGTACCAATGTATTATTTGACGACCTCCGTGGCGCGATCGGTTAGACATCTGAACGATAATCGTGTGGTCCGGGTTCGATTCCCGGTGGAGGCAGAGTTAAGAACTACGCTTTTCTACTGCTTTCCAGTCTGGTTGTTGATTAAATATGCTATATATGTATTTATCTATATATAATATGTATACATTTCTTAAATATACGTTGACTAGCACCCTTATATGTACTTACCAAGGGGCTAGTTCAATCGGTGTAATAATGTCCAAATATTATTATATATTATATTATACGCATAAATCAACTTGATTATGCAATTAGTTTAAGTATGTATGTACCAAAATGGTAAGAGGGTTAGAAGTAAATATTACAAGATCTTTCATAATTAACTCACTCATTCATAGGTTGTTGCCTTTTACGATTATTATTCATACTTTTAGCTTTACAATTATGGTTTTGATAACACAATCCATTCAACTACATATTATGTATGTAACAAAATGTTATATGAAGGTTAGAAGTACCAAAATGTAATAAAAGTAAAAAGGTGGTAATAACTTACTCACTGGACTCACTTATTCACTCAGGTAAATAATACTACTACCTCAATGCTATTAACAAAAAAACCTCCTCTGTCTCGTTTACTAATAAAATATTGATTGTGATAGCATTAATATGGTGCATAATTCATGTCATAACATACATGAATAATAATGTATCTTTTGGAGAATAATTTAAACTGATATTTCACGTTTTTTAATATTAATTTACCTCTGAATCCGCAGTCTGCCCCCCAACCAGTTCATGGTCATCTGCCGTTTGTCCTGAAACAATAATAACAACCCAAAATGTAAACCAACAGCATCAACATCTACATACGTATACTCATGCCTAAAGGGGACCGACAGAGACTATCATTTTCTACTTACACACTCCTGAAAAATTTCCTATGCATCACTTAACATTAATAGTGTTAATAAAATTTGACTATATAATAAGTAATAATAATAACGTTTATTTTACAACTACAAAAACACACACATAAATAATACAACTTATAAAGTGATTATGATAACATTATAATGATTTTTATATTTAAGATACTATCTTACCTAGTCTGTAGCCAGTGCCTGAGAAAGCGCTTCCACCCCTGCTGGTTGAAGTCGGCTCATCTTCAAAAACAACTGCACCACGCCTGAAAGTGAATGAATTTAACCAATTAGGGCAATGTATATAATATTAATTTCTATTCTGATTAGTTAGTTTTGCTTGTTTTTGCTTTTGTTTTGTTAGTTTATAGCCCAAAGTGCCCAACAATCAATTATGTCAAAAAGTGCATTAGATCTATATAATAACACATAAATGTTAAAATACATATTTATTATTTGATTGTAAAATTTACGAAAATACAAAATAATATATTTTTGATTCTACACCAAGTACCTATTTTATCAATAAACATTATTACAATAAAATTCATTAATGAATATTGGATGATTCTTGTTCGTATTAAGAAGGCAGCTACTTTACCACATTAACCCTTATGTAGTAGTCAGAGGTTTGGGTGTAATTTGTACATACTCAAAGGTTTGGCTGTACTCACTTATACAGTCATACCCCAAACAACAGAGCTATGCCGAATCGTAGCTGGTTACATAAAAATAAAAATAAATATATTAATATAAAAATAAATCCCAGTTCCTAACATATGTAGGCAAGTGTTTACTTATTAATCAACCTATGAACAAATACTCACTCCCTGACACTTTTGAACATCTCTGTGACAATGTCCTTGCGTCCCTTTCCTGGTCCTAGAATTTGCTGGCCGGAGCGGTCTGAACCACCTGCATAGAAGGCTTGCCCTGCAATGGTGAAAAGGTAAAAAAACAATGAAATTACATTAACATGAACTAGAATACAAAAAAATTGATAACATATTGAGTGAAGAAAAAAAAACCCTGGGTTTAAATAAAGCTAAGTCTGTTATAAGGAAGTGAATAATATGTATGTACTCGTATATATATATATATCTATATCACAAATCTACTTAAAGTAAATATACATTCACATCCTTTAACCACTTTTAGCGTGGACAGAACTTTGAAGACACAATCACACCTATTATATTTGTATTAGTCCACATTTTAACATGAATATTGGGGTTGCGCTGTCATACGGAATAACGAAAACAGCTTGCTAGCCCATCACTCAATAGATTCCTTTTAGCCTTAGGAAAGTCCCCTTCTAGAACATGCCGAAAAGCACTATTTTTGTGGCCTTAACTAATTCATATTGTTATAAATCTCTACATACCTTCCTCCTCATCGCTGGAGCTCTGTTGCTGCTGGAGAGAGCTGAGGGTGGCAAACCTCTGGTTGGTGGGGGGACGTTTCTCCTTCTTCACCTTCATTGGCGATGTTGGTGGGGACTCCATGTCGCTATCTGACATCACTACCTGTGGGGTTGATTTTGTATGTTTTATAAAGGTAGAAGTATCCTAAACAATATCTATTTTATACTATTGTGTGACATGAACTTAGATGACATACATATATACAAATCACACTTGATTCCTTGAAGAGGGATGGGCAGAGATTGCAGATCCCTATCTAACCCAATCCTAATAAACTACTTTTGCTTCATTGACTCTCATACATTTCCTCACACAACCTTGGCAGTTATAGAGGTACCTCTAACAGCACCCTTCTTCAATATGGCTTGTGTCTGACTGTCATAAGTCTTACTATGCCGCCCACTACGTAACCATCCTTCCTTTTCACCCACATATATTCCTTTTGTCAATCTACCATCATTTATCATCATAACATGTCCAAACCATCAAACTTAATATATCAAAAGTAATAAAGGGAAGTAAACAATGATATCTTTGTAAGGATGACAGAATACAGGAATGGAGGCAAAACATGGTACATTTCTTAATTGTGACTGCTTTAATAATTATTGTAAATGAAGGGTAAGTAGAAACAAAAGCAGTCTATGTAGGTAATAAAGAAATATTGAAAAAAGCTTTGGACTAAACACTTTTGGTGTACTGACAAATAAATATATGGAAAATTTACAATTTTTTTCACCTCAATTAAGAGATGTGTAGTTTCATAAAAATGTTACAGATGGCATTGTAAACCTTTTTTCCCATAAAAATAGATCATTAATTTTTATTTCTTCTCTTATATTATTAGTTAGGTTACCTAAATATTCAACATTAACATTGCTTGAATGATTATAAGAACAATAACGATTTGAGCATATTGTGTTATTACACTATGTATGAAATTCATGTTGAGGGAATATAGAAGAAAAAGTTGAAAATAATCTATCTTCATGTATCCTTGGGTCTGATGTCCTTTAGTCTCTTCTTACAAAATTTTGGCATGGAGGCATTGTTACTTACTTCTTGATTTTGCTGTGCAGCTTGTAATTGAGAATCTGGATCTATCTGGTTACCGCCGTTTTCAAAAAAACTTGATAATGCAACCTAGAAAACATAAAATAAATTATATACTTAAACCAAGTAACATAAGGTGGAATATTAAAATAGTATCGAAACGTTATTGACAAAGACAATAACAGTTATAAAAGCTCAGTGAAATGAAGACTATTTGGATTCAAATGCAATTAACTTCCACTTACAACAATTATAACCCCAATAGCAAAAGAAATAATACAAAACCAAATATCAGGTGTATCAATGTTCGGCGGTTCTTCAAACGTCATTTTTATTTACAAATTCGAATTGGTTTGACGCTAAAATTGTAAACAATGCCATAACTTACTTCAAGTTGCCAATTGGATGATTCTAAAAAGAAGCGGCTACGGGTCTCGTCTGCTCCGGTCACGTCACTAAACTGCCTCAAAGTTTCATCTTGATTAGACGACATCAGGACATACGCTTTATACTAGAAATGGTTCTCTATTTGTTAAACTAAGTCCAGAAACACTGAACGTAAAAAGATGACTTTGAATTTTTGAAGAATTTAGTACGAAAATACAAAGACTACAAAATTTCAATCCGTGACAGTCAGTACAACACTGACTGACGTTACTTACTCTGCCTAACCAACAGTTTGTCATGTGAAATGACTGATAGCAAATGCGACCGTCATAAGGTTGCCATAAATAAAGATATGTTTTATATGTTCGCATAAATATATTATTTTAAAAAATTTCTATGTACTTATTAAAATCAAAAACTTTGAGTGACAAAAAAGCTGATATAAGTAATAAAAAAAAATATAACAAAGTCTCTTTACTTTTCTTTGATGTACACAAAATAAAAAACAAGTATAAATTATTTGCGACTTGCAAATGAATATTATATTTTGATCAAATTCAGCCGTGAATATTACTACAGAATAAATATGTAGTTGCAAGAAAACCCTACATAAACTAATAATTAAATGTAAAATATTGCGTCCAATGAATTGTATTCTATGGTTTTTTTATGAAGTAACTATAAATCAATTCCATCTTAAGCGTGCTACTATAATTTTTTTCTACTAAATGGAAGTAAAATTATAAATTCATATGGTAGTGGCATTTATAATATTTAGTCTGGTATTAAATCGAATGTCGGTCGGTCGGCGTTGCTGTCATGTCAAATCGTCGACAAAAGTTTTTTGGATTCTTAAAAACTTAATTCTTAAGTTAAATTATAATGAGCAATTTCTAATTAAAACGATGTTAGGCAAACTATTGAAACAATCAAGTCTGTAACTATTATATGTGCCAACGTCAGCGGCTAACTGTTGTTTTTAGTGACTGTTTTCATTGTGATTTTGTGTCTTGAGTAGGTGTTGTAATGGGCAACAATCTATAGAAGTGCTCTATTGTATCTGTGAAAGTGTATTTTCGCATAAAATTTAGGACCCAATTGTCTCCATTTCGACTTCGCAACACTAAGAACGTGTGAATCTTGCGGCAACAACAATGAAATAGAACTTAATGTAATTAAAAAGGAGAATCGGAATTGTTATTTTTCGTAAGGTGAGCTTTATTTACAGTTTTTGTGTTAATCTCTTCGCTAATGACAATATAACGGGTCTTTCTGGACGAACATAAAGTATTTTCAAATAGTTATCCTTTTTAAAATCAATCGTAACGCAGATTTTCGTTTAATTATTCATAAATCGTAGTTTTAGTCCACTTTATGTCTAAAAGAACTTATCCTAGACTTCCAAGCTATTATCTTTAAGCACAGGTAATGGGTTTTAAATGCATAATTTATTACTGCTAACATAGATTTAGTGTACTCTTCATTTGAACTTGTGATTGTCCTATCTAGAATTAGAAAATAGAATATAATGTTGCTATATATTGCAGTTATTTGTTATCAGCTTCAATAACTTAATCAGAAGCATGTAATATGAATGTACTTCCTGTTCAAGGGTTAACATCTAGAATACATGCAGTTAACGTTGTTTATAGCTAAGGTAGGTGATTTAATCATTTAGAAAGCATGATAAATAGGTAATTAATATTAATTACTGAGTG